>OZ035874.1:28033568-28099568 GCA_964034865.1 Eristalis intricaria | reverse complement strand
CAGTTTTGATTGTGATTACACCGAAATCATAAAATTGCAAACGACTGATGTGAATTTCGTGAAGATATTGCAAAAAAGTCAATTACTTAACCTTACTATTCGGTGTTTGTAATATGAATGTGCACAAGAGTTAATCAAATTTGTATCGAAAGTTTATCATATAAGTATACTAATTTCAGTTAATTTATTTTTGCAGAAAACTGCAACAGCCGTTGCTTACTGCAAGCGTGGTCGTGGTCTCCTCCGAGTAAATGGCCGTCCTTTGGACAACATTGAACCAAAAGTGTTGCAATACAAATTGCAGGAACCACTTTTGTTGCTTGGCAAGGTGAGTGATCGTTCTGCATCCTAGAAATATAGTTCAGTTTGAACGTTTTTCATTAAAATGATGAGACATTCTTATCCCGAAATTGAAGACAATGAAAATAAACCATGTTTTTTGATTAACTACATACAAATGCATATATTGTTGTTACGAGTTGACAGCCACATCTAATGCAAGACATTTGTTTACAGGAAAAATTCGCCGGAGTTGACATCCGCGTGCGTGTGAGCGGTGGTGGTCATGTAGCACAAATCTACGCCATCCGTCAAGCTATCTCCAAGGCGCTCATTGCCTTCTACCAGAAATGTAAGTAAACATTTATATAAATTACAAATATTAAATCTTTCCTAACAATACTTCCTCATTACTAAGCTTTCATAAGTTAGTTTGTTGTCACCTGGTGAACCTTCTTTGCATTTCAATCAAGTAAAACTGAAACAAGAATGCTAAGCGCAGGTCCATTCTGAAATCTCTACTCTATGAAATAAATATATAATTCGCTCACCTTCCGTGATCTGTCAAATTCGCGAGTATATATGTAAATGCTAATATTTAAGACTTAAGTATTGATTGACACATCCCTTTATATACCAGATTTTTGTAAGGACATACAAACCAGTCCTCTCGAAAGATGAAATAAGGGAATAGCAAATTTAAACATAACTTTACATTTTACCAACCAAGTGTAACCCAAAAAATGGTACAATTGGGTGATGTCAAAGTTACATTTTTCTATAAAAAATATTCATTCATTCTGACTTGGACAAACAAATTAATATTTTCCTCAGACAGAAGTGTAATGGCACCACATTTAACAGTCGAATTCAATTATGTATATCCCCTTTTACATACCAGATTTTTGTTAGGATACAAAATCCATTCCTCTCGAAAGATGAAATGAAGGGAGATTAAATCTTAAAAAAAACTTTGCATATACCAACCAAGTGTTCATCAAAAATGGAACAATTGGGTGATGCAAAAGTTACATTAAGTTAATCTATTGCATCTCGCCGATAGAATGCAGTAGTATCTCGGAAAAAAAATGTTCATTTGTCCACATAAACCATGAGCGGGCAACTTCACACAGGCAGTGATGTGAACCGACACACAAGTCTCCAATGAAAATTAAATATATCCCTTTTACATACCAGATTTTCGTTAGGATAAACAAATCCATTCCTCTCGAAAGATGAAATAAAGGGAAATTAAATTTAAAAAAAAAACATTTGCATATACCAACCAAATGTTCTAAGAAAACACATGGAGCAATTGGGTGATGCAAAAGTTACATTCATCAGATAAAAATGAATTCCCCTTCACATGATAGGTTAGCTAGGATAAGCATAATAAATTCTAGGAAAAAATAAAATGTGAAGGAAGATAAATGAACTTGGCTCTATACCAACCAATAAAGCGTTCAAATACCTTGTATTGGTCAAAGCTAAAGTTACAATTAAAATGAATTTCTTCAACGTAAAGATGTGTCTACTGTTTTAAAATAACTAATGGTGTTCTTTTGTTTATCTTTGCAGATGTCGATGAAGCCTCAAAGAAGGAAATCAAGGACATTCTGATCCAATACGACAGAACCCTCTTGGTCGGTGATCCACGTCGCTGCGAACCAAAGAAATTCGGAGGTCCAGGTGCCCGTGCTCGCTACCAGAAATCTTACCGATAAATTATTTCACCTTTTTCTGGAGAATGGACATTTACTTGTGTTATTTTTATCATTTTGATAAGACGTCTAAATGATTAAATATTTTTAAGAAAATGGAGAAACAAAACAATGTTTTTTTGTATTTTGATTTTATAGCGTTCTCTTGAACGATGTAGTTTATGCATATGGACTGGATGCTGCAACGCAGTCGAGGCGAGGAATATTTGATATTGGGAGAGTTGAGGCCAAAGCGCTACCCATAAAAATGTATTCCAACTCTTACCTATGGATGGTCTTGAAATTAAGATAATGGCTGAAAGAGTTACATCGTGAATACAAGCTGCAGAAATGGGATTTCTTCGTGCTGTCGTGTGAATTACTCGCTAGGATAGGGTGAGAAACAAGTCAGTGCGCGAGGAACTAAACGTTGATCAGCTGCATGCTTCGATGGTTTGGTCATGAATCTTGTGGATGCTCTTGAATGAATGCAATACCATCAGGTGGGCAACCTTTGGTAGACCGAGTCGGTTGGACCAAGACCAAAAAGTCGCTTGGTTGGGCATAACGCCTGATGGGTTAGAGTCCATGGCGGATGATCGACTTGCCTGGAGATCTCTCGTACGTGCTTTACCCCCGCGACGCCTTTAGTTGATTATGCGTGTCACAAGATGATGGTGACCACAGTTCATTAATCAGGCGACTTTTTTGGTGGTATGGTTTTTTAGACGTACTTTAGATTATGAAAAATTAGCTTTTTTCGGTTTCATTGGCCCCTATTACCAAAAGCATATGCAGTACCTCTGGCTTTTAAATAGAATTGGTCTGCTTGCGACCCTCGATCTTGGATGAGAACGAATCTCAGGTGTACACCGACTAACTTCTAGAAAATCGCCTACGGATCCAACGTATATGGCACCTTGACAACTGACCCGAAGGGCCTTTAATTCCGAACCAGTGGGACAACACAACAGAGACGCCAGCTGTTTTCAATGACACAAGTGGAGAAGCACCGTAATCATGGCATCTAGTATGCAAAAGATAGCCTGAGATCGCTCTACCTTTATTACCGGTTTGTTGCTCCACCATGCCCTGTACCGTCTCATGAAAAAGAAGAATCAATAAAACTTTCATATTTACAGTAGTAATTGTATAAATTATTATATATATCTTCAAATTAATGAATATGCAATTTATTTATTAATAATAATAAAGGTAGCGCAACAGTCCGAGGTGCATATGGGCCTAGGTTCAACAGCAACCATTCGGATGGGACCCTTAGCCCAAAAAGCAAATTTAGGCGTGATTATTTGGTTTTTTCGATATCTTCTAGATATCGTTAGATATCAAGATCGGATTTCTGAAATTATTTTTTCTGAAAAACATCTTTCCCAAACATTTGGCTAATTACCCTTTATTCATTTGAAATCTACTACATTCACAACACTGCTTTTGAAACCGTAGTCGAACTGACAGCTGCTGTCAATTTCGTTTATGCATTGTTTTTATAATTTTCCATAGCCAACGGCTTTTAGGCGGGCTTGGGTTTTGATTATTTTTGAGAATATCTAAGCAATCAGACAAAATACATTTTATTCTATTGATCGGCTTCCAAACAATGTCATAGCAATATGTATATCAAATCGGTTATCATTGATGGTTTCAAGTCGTACGGCAGGCGGACAGAGATACACGGCTTTGATCGAGAATTCACTGCAATCACTGGTCTCAATGGTACAGGAAAGTCGAACATTCTTGATTCAATTTGTTTCGTGTTGGGAATCAACAATTTGGGACAGGCATGTATCTCTTTTTTTTCAATATCCTCGAAAACAATTGTTTTAATTGATGAAGTGAATCGTAGGTTCGTGCTGCTTCATTGCAAGATCTAGTTTTTAAAAGTGGCCAAGCTGGTGTTACAAAAGCAACAGTTACGTTGGTATTTGACAATTCGGACCCAGATCAGTGTCCTCTTGGCTATGAGAAATGTCGCGAGATATCAGTAACCAGACAAATTGTGGTTGGTGGCAAGAACAAGTACCTCATCAATGGAAAATTGGTGCAGAACAAGAAAGTCAGCGATTTCTTTTGCTCAGTCCAACTGAACGTAAACAACCCGAACTTTTTAATTATGCAGGGTCGAATTACAAAGGTCCTAAACATGAAGCCGCAAGAGGTAAGTTCATACATTACTTCTTTTCATTTATTGATTTAATAATATATTTTAGATTCTGTCAATGATCGAAGAGGCTGCCGGGACGAGTATGTATGAAACAAAGAGAGAAGCGACTACCAAACTCATCGAGAAGAAAGATGCCAAGGTTCGTGAAACAAACACACTTCTTCAGGAAGAAGTCGAACCAAAACTGGAGAAACTACGCCAGGAGCGTTCAGCTTACTTGGAGTTCCAGAAAATTTGCCGTGATATTGAGTATCTTACACGCATTTACATTTCATTCCGATACCTGAAACAAAAAGAAGCACTCAAGCATACAGAAACTACAATTGAAACTCTTAACAATCGCATTGAGTATTGTAAGAACACTATTGGGGAAAACGATCAAGAGATTATTAACTTGGAACAGGTGGCTAAAGAAGTTCAACACAAAATCGACAATGAAAGTGGTGGAGAACTAAAAGTGCTTGAAGAAGAGTTGGCAGCAAAGATGAAAGCCGAAGCGCAGTCAACAGGCAACATCAAAGCAGCACAAGGAACGATTGATCAAGAGGAGAAAAAAGTTAAGGCTATCGATAAGAACATGAAAGAGGATGAGAAAGCCTTGGATCAGAAGATGCAACAGATGCAGAAGGTGGAGGGACTGTTCCAGAGTTTGAATGAAGCTGACCAGCATGATACCAAGGCTTACGAAGATGCTCAGAGGAAATTCGAAGCAGTAACTCAAGGTTTGTCTACCGACGAGGACGGACAGGCATCCTCTCTGCAGGACCAGTTGATAAGTAAGTTTCTGCTCTCAAATGTGAGCAAATTCTAATCGTAAATATTTTAGATGCTAAGAAGTTAGCAAGCGAAGCGCAAACAACAATCAAGACATCGGATATGGAACTGCGGCATAGTCGCAATTTATTGAGGCAACAAGAAAGTGAGACCCAAACAAATGATGCGTCCTACATGAAAGACAAACAGATGCACGATCAGATTGAGTCAGAAATGAAAAGGCTGACGGTAAGTGAAACCATGCCATAAACGAGCCTCTAACTGAAATCCTGCTCAACCTTATTTAGGATCAAATGAGTCGAATGAACTATGAAGAGGGCATATTTGAGAGACTTCAAGAAAGAAAGCACTTTCTGTCTCAACAAATACGAGGCCTTCAGCAGCAGTTGGACAGACGAAATGCATACCGCTATGAGTTACAATACCGTGATCCGGAACCAAACTTTGATCGCACTAAAGTGCGTGGCATGGTGGGAAAATTGTTTTCCGTTCTTGATGAAAAGAATTGCTTGGCATTGATGATGTGTGCTGGTGGAAGTGTAAATATCTCATGGAATTTCAATGACTCGAATATGACTGTAAAAATGCTTATTATATCCTACAGCTTTATAGCCATGTTACCGATGATGATGTGACCAGTAAAAAGATCCTCCAGAAGGGGCAGTTGCAGCAGAGAGTTACAATCATTCCAATCAATAAGATCTCGTCACGTCCAATAGATCAGAAAATTGTAAAAATTGCTCAGAATCTGGTAAGTTATTTTTTTTTTTTATTTCAATAACATATTTCACGGAAAATGACGAAGTACTCCCAACTTGTTGCAACCCGTTCCGTTTGGCTTTCCTTAAAGGTTATGTTAGGTAAGTGTGTAGATGTGGAGGGGCCAAGTCTCACTTAGGTCTTGCTGGACCCATTGTGATGCCCATGGTGTGATGGTTAACCTCTTCGCTCCTCCTTATACTCGTGTGCCCATGAAGTTGTTGTACCTGCGTAGTCCAGCCATCCAGAAATCCTGATGAACCTGAAAAAGAGACGAGTGAGGTGCCGGAGATTTTGAAAGCAGTATTCTCCATATGTTCCACGTCTCCATAGGCATAGAGTGGGGCATTGACAAAGGTTGTGAGGAGTGTACTCTATTTCTTCATCGTCGTGTAGGGTCATATCATTCGAGTGGTCTTACGGGTGGTTAGAGAGTTCCACTTTCGTTTGCTAACTCAATGATTTTGTCATCAACTTTTTTTTGATGTCTGCAAGAGCTGGGATGGGTCGTTTTCGGCACGTTTTCTGGCAAGTTTCTCTGCTGTGTCATTGCTGACTATGTCCCTATAAGCTGGGACCCAGCGAAGAGCAGTATTCTGCGTATAAGTCAAGTGGAAGAAGATCCAGTGGAATATTTAGGCTCGCCGTTGGCGTAGAGGCGCTCTTGTGAGACTTAGACATGTAAGACTCTGTGCTTTTGTTAGGATTTTAGGAAAGCCTCTCACCATACTAGGCTGGCATATGTCAAGTTCGGCTTGACAATCGCTGTGTACATCTACAGGATTGATCTGGGGCTTGGACCACATTTTTTTTCGGAATCCTGTTTCGTTGACATTTAGTTTCTAATTAAGTTTCCTGCCTAGAATTAACCAAGGTATTTCGCCCTCTCCTCTAGGATGAGGGTCGTGCCCTCAATTGTTGGTAGGTTGAAAAGCGGAATGACCCTCTTGTTGGTAAAATGGACCAATTCTGTCGGCAAGATTTCGCCCACCTGAGGAGAGTGTGGAATAACCGTTTCGACTAGCTCGCAAAGAGTCGGGAGACCATAGACAGTTATAGCAACATCATCGTCGCATGCGATTGCCTTGGTTCGCGTGTATCTGAGCTTTTCAGGAATTCCATTAATGACTGGCACAAAGAGTGGAGGTGACCTTGTGTGCTCCTTGAGGCTGTGGCTTTGTTAGTTGAGTCACCCAAGATTGGATCTTGGATCTGGACTTAATCTTACAGAGGTAAGGCATGGTTTAATTTTGGCCCTTTCGAGTGCAAGTTTAATTGCCTCGGTCTCTCCAGTATTGAACGTTCGTTAAGAGACATTTCAATCACACGACATTGTGCAGGAGAGTTTCTATGCACTTACCTTTTATGTGCGCATGTTGTGCGTACTTGTATTCCTTATACTCGACATTATTATATTCACATTTTCTCTAAATGCTTTGCTTTACATAATTTGTGCCAAGTAGAAGGCTAAACTTTCGTTCTTAGACCAATAAGCAAATAGTTTCTTTCTTTTCCACGATCTGGGTTGATATCATTGTTCATTGTTATTTTTTTGTTCCGCTTTTTGAATGTTTGGCCTGCTATAGATGAGGCGAGATGTTTATTTAAACTCAAGATACCTAGTTGAGAAATGTTTTTCTTACGTACATAGCAATAAACAAAAATTGTCGCGATCGAGTAGATGGGATGATAAATCGGTTTGATCTGGAAAAAGGGGGTTTATCGTTCTTGATCATGGACTGCATGAATAAATATAAACTTTGTCTCCTGTTACTGATACACGCGCAGTTTCGAAATAATATATAATTTTGTCATGATCTGCCTCGCGAGCATATACATACAAATCTACACAAAATAAAAAAAAAACACAAAAATAATCTACACAAAATAAATTCCGAACCGTCTTTTTTAGGTTGGGGCTGAAAATGTAAACTCTGCTCTCTCATTAATTGAATATGATCAATACTTCGATCCGGTTATGAAGTTCGTGTTTGGACATACACTGATATGCAAAGATCTAAATATAGCAAAGCAGGTAGGTAGTGCGAATAGGTGCATGATGTACATGTTTCCCCAACTAATGATCATTCAATATTAGGTGACTTATAATCGACAAATTTACTGCCGTTCCGTGACCCTAGACGGTGATGTCGTTGATCCCGAGGGTACACTTTCCGGCGGTTCGAAACCAAAGGGTGGAAATATCCTTCAAGAGTTAGCCGAAATCAAGAAATTGGAAAATGAAATAACTAATTTCAAAATTGAGCTGAGAGACATCGACCGACAGTTGAAGTTAGTTTACAAATGATCTTGATTAAATGAATATGAACTCACTTTTTGGTATTTTAGTGCCACAGAGAATCTTGCGAAGGGATATAACTCTTTGAAAGAACGCCTAGAACTCCGTCAACACGAACTGAATGCTTGTGCTCAGCGCTTAGCACAAACCACATTCCAGCAGCATCAAGAAGAAATTAAAACTCTAAAGGAGAAAATCGGTAAATAATATTTTAAACCCGAGTTTTTATAGTAAGAGATATTCAATCAAATTGTTTTCTTCTTTGTTTTTGTAGTCACTTTGGAAGAGGGTCTCTTAAAAGCCCGGGAAACTGAAAAGACCGCTTCAGCCAAGGTGAAAGATATTCAAGAAAAACTAGCCGACGCTAAAGGATATCGCGAGCGTGAACTGAAGGCGGCGACAGAACAAATGAAGCAAGCGAAGAAGAAAAGTGAAGAGAGTCGAAGTAATTGGAAAAAACGCGAACAGGAGTTCGAAACATTACAACTTGAAATTGATGAGTTGAAAAAGAGCACCGAAACGTCTCGTACACAACGCGAAGAAATGGTCGCGAATCTGGAGAAGCTTAAAAGTGATTTTAATGAACTGAAAAGTGGTTCTTCTGGTCTGATGGAAGCAGTTGCCGAAATCAAAAACAAGATCAAAGCTCAAAAGGAAAAAATCAATGCTCAAAATAAGGAACTAAAACAAGTGTACATGAAGAAGGAGAAGTTGGGAAAGCAAACGCAAGAGATGACATTGGAAATAAAGAAGAAAGAAAACGAAGTGACCAAAGTACGGAACGAAAACAAGGACAGTTTTAAGAAGATCGAAGCTATGGAGGAGAAATACGGGTGGATTAAGGAGGACCGAGAATTTTTTGGAACGAAGAATACACGCTACGACTATTCGAAGGAGGATCCCATGGAGGCCGGGGTAAAGTTAAATACAATGAGGGAGCAAAAGGAGAAAATGGAACGAAATATAAATCTCAAAGCAATGATGCTTCTAGACCGCGAGGAGGAACAATATCAGGAAACTTTGCGGCGGAAGAAAATCGTTGAGCAGGACAAACAGAAGATTCAGCACATCATATGCAAAATGGACGAGAAGAAGAGGGAAAAGGTAGAAAAGGCATGGAAGGTGGTTGATGAGAATTTTGGCAGCATTTTCAGTACACTATTGCAAGGTTCACAAGCTCGCTTGAATCCCGTATTGCAGAACAATAGCCTTTTGGGATTGGAAATCAAGGTGGGCTTCAATGGCGTGTGGAAGGAGTCGCTTGGTGAGCTCAGTGGTGGTCAACGATCACTAGTTGCGTTGTCGCTTGTGTTGGCCATGTTAAAGTTCTCCCCAGCGCCCTTATACATTTTAGACGAAGTCGACGCGGCTTTGGACATGTCTCACACCCAAAATATTGGCAACATGTTGAAGGCGCATTTTACCAGTTCGCAGTTTATTATAGTTTCACTTAAGGATGGTATGTTCAATAATGCCAACGTGTTGTTTAGGACGAAATTTGAAGAGGGAGTGTCCGCTGTAACTAGGACTGTTAATCAGAAGACACAATCAAAGGCGAAGAAATAGTTTATAAGTGATTTATTTGTATTAATGTCAAATGTTTTATTTCCCTACATGTTACACATATACATACATTGACAAATCATTAAACAATTCACATTTGTTATTAAATGTAAGGTGGTTTTTTCCTTCTCCATTTGTTCGTGCCATCCGTTTCGTGGGCATCCTCCTATTGAGTTGTCCCACTGGTTCGGAGTAATGTCAATGCGCTCTATAGGGCCTAGTCAAAATTCACATATACTGCTTAAAAATAAGCCGAGCTCGTGTTTGTACCTTTAAGAGATCATCTAAGAAACTGATCAAACCTATCTGGCGAAGATTGAATTCACAAATATTAAAAACGTACACCGTTGTAAGATCCAGAATTCGATCACCCATTAGGATATGGCACTTTTCTGTTAGTGTTCCAGTGATTCCAATGGTAGCTCATGCCTTACTCCACTCGTAGTGTCATTTAAGCCTTCTTTGAAAAACGAGTGGCTCTACGATCGAGTTACTGTACCTAAAAAAAAGTGTAATTCGGATGTTTGTTTGAAAAAAAAAAACGAATTCCAAGTAGTTGCTTAAGTTGTGATTATTCATTTTATTTCTTAAAGAAAACACGATCTCGTCTCAGTTGCATACAACTGCAATTCATACAGATTCTATTTACTTAAAGCATTCAAACTACTATTTGTTCGTCAACCAATCCGTAACGATTTCCTCCGGTTGAAAGTTATCAATAATTATCTATTGTTACAAATTAAACGAAAGATCAGTTAGTTGGACTAGTTGGTGTTGGTTGTTGTACTTACTTCTTCTTGCAAAATTGCTTGAGTAGATACTTCATCCTCGTTGAAGCAGTCATCCGCAGTGACGGGCGGTTGCTTGTCACCATTGAGATTATTTTGTTGGTCCTCAGTTAAATCAGCTGAATGCTGCTCTTTCATGTGAAACCGTAGTGCAAACATTCTTGCATACACTGCTCCACATATTTCACAGCGATGCTTAAGATTCTCATTGGATTTGTTCGATTTATTGTGGGTTTTCATATGCATTTTGACTGCATACAAACTTGCAAATGGCCTGTTGCATTCCGGACAGTTGTATGGTTTCGTGTGGCTATTTTTATGGCCACAAAGTTGCACTGAAGTTCGAAAGGATTTCGGGCACATAGGGCACTTGTAAGGTCGATCTTCTGAGTGAGTGTTCAAGTGGTGGGAATACACGGCATATGCTTTGAATCTCTTATTGCACTGTGCACAAACAAATGGTCTGACGTCCGTGTGTGTGCGTAGGTGTAGTGTTAGGGAGTATGAAACTCGGAAGCATTTCCCACATACCTCGCATTCGTGTGGTTTTTCTCCGGTGTGAATACGCTCGTGTTTGACCTTTTCATGGGGTCTCAAGAATTCTCTGCCGCAAAAGTTGCAAGCAAATCGTGCGCCTGGCCTAGGCGCTTGTTGGGGACGTGCACGTGTTGGTTGATACACGTGCAATTGCATGTGCATATCGTAGCTGACTTGGTTTTCAAATTGCCGGTTGCATATACTGCAATTATGCTCTTCGACATTTTGATGCATATTACGATGAATAGCAAGAAGACCGTGATCAAAGCTGTTAAAAGAGAAACGGAAACGTAAGATTTAAGGTCAATCAATGGTATTTTCAACTATAAAATGATATGCCTAGATGAATCCGATTACGCAAGTAAACGGCTCTAAAGATGAGCCAGTAAGCTCAAGCAATTAGTATGAAGGTGCGCTAGACTTCAATGCGTGAAGTGAAATTAATCCTACCTCTTGTTGCATATTTCACAATAAAATTGATCCTTTTCACTGCCTCCATCGGCTCCAATGGGCATGGCATCCTTAATCGTTTTGGTTGGAATTGTAAGATGCATTTTCGCATGTAACCTAAAACGAAAGCTATTAGAACATTCTGTGATTTCTTGTTGTTTGTGTTAGTCACTTCAAATTCTTTGCAGATGTAAAGGTTGTATTGCATATATCACAGTGATGCCTCTTCTCGCAAACTTCTACACTATCATCAGCCTTATCTTTTTTCACTCGTCTACCAGGACCACTTTTCGGTTTATGAGTTTTCTGGTGCTGCTCCAACATTCTGAGAAATTCGAATTGTTTGGGACAATGAGGACAAGTAAATACTGATGGTGCAGATTCGTCCTTGACTTCTTCTACTTGCATGCAGTGATGTGTTTCAAATTCTGCTTCGCTATCGAATACTAACTGGCAATTGTTGCACATCATGCACTGATTAGATTGATCTCCTTGACATTCATGTGTTTCAGCATCAGTCATTGTGTTAAAAGTCTGTTCACAATTCTGACAAACTATATCCGTGCTTTCCTTCATATGTATTCAGTGTAAATAAATAAATGAAGCATTTGTATTTAAAACACACACATACCTCCCCCTTCTGTTCACTTTTCATATCAACTTCGTTGACTTCGGCGTATTGTTCATCAGCTGGATGATACTCTGCTAAATGATCCTCAATCGAAGTGATTGTTACATTACATAGTGCACAATGGTAGACATCCTGTTCGGTACCTTCTTCCTTTCCTAAGCATACGATATTAGCATATTGCTCGGCATCGGGGAAGACATAGTTATCATCAATTCTGGAATCATCTTCTTCCTTTATTGCGTTTGCATAACCAGTTTCGTCTATTTCCTCAACGATATAAGAGTAATCTTCTTCGATGATTTCGGAGCTAGCATCATCTTCGGGTAAGATTTCTGTGAATTCTCCTGGAAAACCAATAATGTAACTTCATACGGACCGACTTTTTCGATTGTTGGTTAGATATAAATACCTGACATTTTGCTGTATGCAAATCTTAAAGGAGCATCAATTTAATGCATGAACTATTTTTTTTTAAATAAAAACGATAAACAAAACGCTGATATATTTTATTGAATTATGTATAACTTCACAGTGCTCTCAAAAATGAAAATGTACCACGCACAACTTCACGATTGATAAATATGACAAGCGAAGCCACAAAGAACGCTTACTTCACTTTGACATTTGAGTTCTTTGAAGATTTGACAGTTTGGGGAAAGTGGTATCAAATTAATAAAATGGGAATCATTCAGTCGATTAAATTATTCTTTTATGGATGTTTGAACTGTAGTTTTTGCGATGGATTGATGTGAAAAAATGTTTGAAATAGGAAGTATTTTATTTTGCAGACACAAGGTAAACATTGCGTGATTCCCGATGGCAATATTTGGAAAAGAATGATACTTGAAAATTCGACAAAAAAAAAATATATATTTTTAAATTCTACTCCGCCAACTTGAGTTGAATTTGAAAGAGTTAAGATATATCTGCAAAACCAATGCTGCTCAACACTACGCAAAGCTGCTGTTTTATTTTTTAACCCGAGGCTATACGCTCAATAGTCCTTGTTCTGATGGAATTACAGAATGTCAATAATTGTACACAATCTGAGGTTACACCTGACATTACGGGGTCAATGCTCTGGAAGGACACAAGACGGAAGAAATTCTCAGTATACCTCACCATCTCTTAAGAAACTCTGACAAATTCATGGCAATATGTACGTCTGTATGGTTAATGTAATTTTTCTTCGCCCAACATTTAAGCAAAATGCTGTCTTCCACAATGGTGATTTCAGTTTCACGTCTTTTCGGAATTGTTGTTAACCTATACGAGGTCTTGGAACCTACCAAGACGAAACAATTTGAACTCTTTCTAATAAATTAACATACCATTCATAATATTTATTTAGACACTTGACACATATCATAGATTACATCTATAAATGCAATGATAAATTCGAATGTTTTACCAGTTTTATCCGGAACTCCGGCTGAGTAATTACATACACTGAACAAGTTAAGGTACATCATATCGTTCGATGTTTGATGCTACTTCTTTTTGATTAATTTTAACTCTTTTACATAAACTTGGGTTGTCGACGTATTGTCTCTAAGTCTAACATATTCTCTTGTTGATTCGGTGGTGATGGTACCTTTCGGTTATTTGCCGAGGGCGACGAATTATTATTTTCTTCCGGAAGGAGACGATATTTCTTCAAGTATTTATAAGATGCAGTTGATAAGTCAATCGGACTTTTGCCATAGTTTTCAATGTTTTTCAGTGGGGAATCATAAACCTTTTGAATCTTTTGCGGCTGTGCCGTTATTGGTGAAACATGCAAGTCCTCGAGAAGTTCGCTTAATTTTTCGTTGGGTAGATATTTCAATGCCAATTCATTCATAACCATACTCTGCTCTGTGGCAGGCTTCGACAAGTCTGCTTCAACTGGTCGCAGTTTATTGGTTGACCGGAATACTCGTTCAAGCTGTGTGGACATTTTGGGTGGTGTTTCAACAAGAACGTTAGTCTTCTTTTGGAAACGATATGATTCATCCTCTTCGGTTGAATCCTCCTCTTCGATGGAATCATATCTGATGTGTGGACGCTTTTGTGGCAATGGACCTGAAATTTCATAGGAAATAGTTATCGAAACACATGTGAAAGTCTAAGATGTTTCTTACCAACTGTTGGTTGTGCATCGCATTGTGTAGATGCGTTTCTCAGTTTATTCAAGGTGTCATTGTCGTGAGTCTTTCCTTGTAGGACAAGTAAGTGCTGAACAACTTCTATTAATCGCCTCTGTTCTGTGCGCATCCCAATCAGCATTGTTCGTATTTGTGCAACATCAGCCTTGGTAGCCAAACTCTCTATATCCAATTCACGATTTTCTGCAATCTGGATTGGAAGCGCATCCGTCTGTGTTCCAGCGCAAATTGTTAGAACATTTGTATCCATACTGTGTGCGTGCATGTTTGGAATGTTTCTTTGTTGATCGGTGTTGTAAGTCAGCTTACAAGACGGAGCCGTAACCGTGTATGCTGGATTGCAATGAACCATCGATGATTCAATACTGGAATGGGGGTAGACAGGAACACTAAGACTTCGTTTGATTACATTTGACGGCTCGGATCTGGGTAAAGAGAACTGGGCCGAAGCTGCATTAATGGTGGGTACCACGGAAGCCGCTGAACGCATTGGATACACACTTGATCGTGTTGAAAATTCAGCATTTTGTATTTCCGTGGGCGATGGAAATGCAACTTGTGGCAAGCATTGCTTTTTCCAAGCGGCATAAGATGTAGCCGATGGTGGGGTGGAGGAGCTGGATTGGGATGATTCCGGTTGATTGAAAACAATTGATACTTCAGGTACCGATGGACGAACAGTTGCCTCATTAACTCCTGTGGCTGATGGTTTTGGGGCACAACGCGGTATCAGATCATCGGTATCTGGTTGATACATTCTATTTATTTTAATATTAACACTATTTTGTTGATGGAAAAATCGGAGCAGGTATACAAACACAACCGGATTGACGAGACGAAATAAAGGAAATGAATACAAACTAAAGATTGTTTATTTCGTTTTTGAAATGTCAAAAGTGTGGATGAATTTTATGTGGAACGTAAGTGAAATCTCTTCGAATGTCATGCATAACAAATTTTGGTCAGTATAATTCACAGAACTTTTTTCATTTGGTTTTGTAAGTGGTATTTTTGTATGCACATACGAATTTGTGTTGTTTGAAAGGAGAGCAAGTTAGCACTCCCCTAGGCAAGGATGGAACACACAAATGGCCGGACTAGGCACAGACAAGGTCCGGTCGACATTTTTTTCGCAGTCTGAAGATTGTAATTAAACCAAATGGTTGTTGTGCATAATTTAGCAACTTGTGCTCTTTTCTTGAAGTTAATTGTGCAGCGCTGCTCTGTTGTAGAAATGGAATCAATCTTTCTATATTAGTAAACAGTGTTGATGGTTAGATTAAGTTAGGTGACAGACTGTCACAATTGTGAGCCAGTGTGGGCCCGTTGTGTTACCAAGCGGATCTAGCAGATCCTAGTCCGTAAATCAATTCAAAACACTAATATTGCTTAGTTTGGAAGGTAACTCAAGAAGTAGCTCCTAGGTAACTGTTCTGGAGTAATAATATTGAAATTGCAGAAAAGGTGGACAATGGTTTTCTACTCTTCCTCACCTTTGCTGCAGAAGTCTGGCGTTGAAAAGAAATATAGGTGATAGATACATATAGACGAGTGTTATAAAAAGGGAAATGTTATCAATAAAGGCGTTTATTAGACAAGTACATAGTTAGCAGTAGCAGAGAAGATTTTACGAAACTAATGATGAGAGAGAAGATAATTTCGTAAATGTCTCAGAAACAGGAAAAGAGAAGTCACAATTCTTAAAAATGATTATAATTTCGATCAGATGAACAATGTTGATTGTCTCATTTCCAACTGTGTATCCCATGCAACAATCTTCTATAAGCATACTTGTGAGTCAAGGCTTCGAGGACTGATGATTAATCCGCTTATCCGGAATATGATCAAATAATGATGGAACATGAGTCAATTTGAATTCAGCAACTTTGCTAGATGACTGGGTGGATAAATCCTGCTTAGAATCCACATTAGAGTCCCTAAAAACGAATACACAAGTTCCACCGTAAATGGGAGCGTACATCTGGTTTCAAACAATTTTTCATTACAAACCAGCGTTGTATCTATGTACATATATAAATGTCTTATATATAATGTCTAAATGTCTTTTGTCGTATTAATTGCCAGGAAAGAGGCCGAAACCGACCCATCTCAAGCAATCCATTGCATTAATCCACCTCTTGCAGAGACCAAGAAAAAAGTAATGAGTAAATCACAGAGCTAGTAATTGACAGGTGGAACTCTCTGACCACTCGGATGCTATGGCTCAAGTTCAATAGCGCAAAGTCCGGCAAACTACTACAATGCAACAAAAGGTTTCTGCGGATGGTAGTCTGGAAGCTAACTGGTCATAATCATCTCAGATATCATGAAAACAAAATAGGATCTACCCATGACACCATATGCAGACTTCGGTGACGAAGAAGAAATAGAAGATACTCTTCACTACCTTTAACAATGCCGCAGCCTCTGCTTATTGTGACATAGAACACTTCTTCCAGAATATCCACGAATTATCAGAAATCCAACTAACCTCCTTTTTCAGGTTCATCAGGATTTCGGGATAGCTGGACTATACATGTACAAAAGCCTCATGAAGACGAAGCACACGAGTACAAGGAAGAACTAGGACTTAAGTGAGACATGGCCTCCTCCACGTCTACCCACTTGCCTAACCTATACATTACATTGAAGTTCTAGCCACCACATAATAAATATGAACTACAGCGTAGGGGAATGGGTGTCCAAATAAGACATCTCTGAAACCATGTGTCCTTGTCTGAAACCTTTCAGGATCACCTTCAGACACACAAAAGCACAAACAACGGATCTATGTACTTTAATAAAAATTTGTTTTATTAATTTAACTTGATTTACTAAAAAAAAAGGCACATACAAAATATTTGGACGGAATTGAATAGCAACTTTTGTTCTGTTATCTATTTTTGTGGAAGTTGAAGTAGTACAACTTTAAATATTTCTTTTTTTTTTAACCTACATTAAAGTTCGTTCGACTTCGTACAATGACAAGTAAAACGCTAAAACTAACTAACCACAGGGAGACTGTAGTTTTGAAACTCAAATTGTATATAGAACAGTATGGACACTGAGAACTTCCGCAAACTTCGCAAATGTTCAAGAGATATGTTGGCAAAGCGTCGAATATGGTCTCCTTGAAGCGTTCTATAAAGTAAGAAGAGGAATCAATTATTTCTTTGTATGTACATAAAAGACATTCTGTATTACCTGGAGCATAGTAATCATATACACGAACAGACAGGTACCGGGACATATTCGCGACTGGATACCATCGCTCAATTGTGAAGTTAACACAGATATCTTCTTTGTCGAGCTGAAAGTCATTCGAGAAAATTAAGACATTCTAAGTTCACATCAATGGGAGGCACTTACGTAATCAAAGTAGAAGATCACTTTACGTTCCATGTACCTGGCCTGCTTCAGATTTCTTACACGATTGCTGAGGACATATGTATCCAACTGTTGTTGCTGAACGTAGTATCCCGTCGGGATGGTAACATCTAGCACAGCCAGTCCTGAGCGTTCTGATTCATTGAGATTTGTCCAACTAGAATAGAAAAAAAAAAATAAGAAATGCGGTTCCTGCCTTGACGTTGTAAAGTAACTAACCTCTGACAAGACACGTATGATATATGAGACTGATTTCTGCCATGGAACACAGCTTTTGTGTCCAACTCAAACGCTGGAACCGGCGGTTTGGTTTGGAATCTTTCAATGTCCACATTGTATTGCACATGCATTTGCAAGATTGCAAAACCGGCGCCTTTAGCTTGCACTTTGACAGTACCCCACGCGTTCGGAATCTAGAACGAGACTCAATCAGTCCAGCAATACATGTTCATACGCCACACTTACTTCTAAACTTTGCAATTGAGCTAAATTGCTGTCATCAATGTACAATGTTTTCGTTTGTCCTGGCAACGATGTAGCTTCAACGGTAATCGACAAAGACGAAACCTCCCTAATTCTTGAATGCACTGTATATTCGATAAGAGCTTTGAGTGCAATTCCGGTGTCCTGTAAGAAAAGAAAAGTGTTAATTTAAAGACAATAGCAGATCGATTTCGAAGAGAGACAAACCTGGGTAGAAGCCCAACCGCCATCATTCAGCCTTTGAGCATTTAACCACCTTACTATGGGATCCACTATGAATTCTCGTCTCGAAACGTACACAAGTAATGCATACGCCGTGGTCTCAATGTTCAAAGCGTCGTACTCATATGGAAGACGTGGTAAAGAGAAGTACTTTTGATTTTCAAGTTTGGACGGAGGTTGGGGCAATTCCACATTTCCCCAATACATGTACTCGCCTATAGTCCTAGAGTGGCTCCGCAATATCGTAAACACTTGTTCAGCAGTCGCTGCCTTACACATCAGCAGAGCATAAGCTGTCAACGCAACAACGTAGGGTTCACTTGTTTCCTGCAATAGCTGCATGTTCCTCTCTATCCACAACACGGCACGTTGTTGTGCCAGAGCCACTCTAGCACCAAGCGTTCCTGACAAATCTTTCACTGACGCCAACGTGATCAAGACGTGCGCTGTGAGCGAGATGTTCCGATTGCTGAGAGAGTGGTCACCGAAATTCGTTCGATTCATCTTTCTGTCAGGCAGCCAGGTGACTTCGTAGAAACCACCTTCTGGTGTCTGATGTTGCAGAATCCATCTTATGCTCTTCTCAATTATTGTTGGGTCGATGTAGATGAAGTTTTCCCATTCATAGAAAGATGCTTCTTGGAAAACTCGTATGCAATAGGCAGTCAGCCAGACCGATGAATCGGAGTTGTTCCAATCGGATCTGAAGAGCGAAAACGATCCATCTGGGCGCATGAAGCTAAGCTGGCGCTGATAGCCGACATTCATATGGGCGAAAGCATGTTTTTCGATTGTCTTATTTCTCTGATTTATCAATCGCATGTACATTATGGTATAGAGGTTCGCTGCGAAACTGAAAGCGTTTTGTTCGGCAGACTCCATTGGCAGATGCAGCATGGACGTAGCATTGACTGGCATCGTCGGAAATATTGGACCTACAACGTCTCCCACAACTGAAATTCTTGCTTGGTTCGAACCATACACGAAGTACCGATCGACTTCGTAAGGAATTATGGGTGTTTCGGTTATATTCACGTGCATGTACTGGAACACATACGCACGGTTACTCAAATCCAGCAATATTGCTTGATGTCGGTACTGGGGAAGGCCATCGGATGTCACCATCAAGTTACGGGTGATTGTGTCTGTTCCGAGAAGTGTTGCTGCATGCATGGTCACATCAATGCTGCCGAGTCGAGTTGGAACGACGGGTAAGTAAACCACTGTCGTGCCCTGGGGCTCCAAATAAATAAAGAACTGGTGTTCTCCAAATGAAGTCCGTGGATTATAGGAGCGAACAATTCCATCGTCTTCCACGTGCACAAATTTGTAGTCAGGGGAGCCGTGAAGGACCACAGTTGCTTCCATTGCTGTTTCCATATAATTGAACAGCGTCACTCGAATGCCTATTTGTTCTCCTTGACGACACTCACTGGGCATTTCAACGTTAATGAAGAATGGCTGTACACCAACGTATTCGATTGGTTTCGATAACATGCCGTATCCTTTGGATGGACTCACGCTGAAAGCTGAAACCATCCAATAAGCTGGCCTATCTGGAACTTCGATATTGAAGATATATCGGCCATGAGGTCCAATGTTCACATCCTTCCAGAGCCACACGTTGTCATAGTGACGTTGGACCCTGTTGAACCTGTACTTTCGATACATGAGTAAGTCAGTCTCGTTGAATCTTTGACAGCCCAGCTCGTCTGTTCCATCGTCGCAGTCGAAGAAGTCATCGCATTTTTTGTCCAAGCGGTAGCATCGACCAGACAGACATTCGCCATATCCTTGAGTACTGTTGCAAGTGTCATACCGCCTTGGGACTTCGCCATCAGTAAAAACAACGAGTCCAGAGTACGCAAACGTCCGATTGGCATCGATTCCGAAAGACGATGCTGGGTAGAAGACTAACTCGTCTGGATTGCCAGCGTGCGAATGCCATATGTGCTTATGTGTTCCGTTTGTCTGTTCATCGAATGTGGCCATTTTTGTTATGACCTTTGCATAGGTCAGTTCATTACCCGCTTGCATGCTGTAGAAAGCGCTGTCAATGCCGGACAAACTTACGTATGACCCAGGCTCACCGTATATGGCCACTTCCACCTTTTCTCCCGTCCTTCCCTTGCGATTGTTTATGAAGACGGTGAAATTGTTTCTCGAAATTCCGTTTACCGGGAATGTCATCGAGTCGGCAACAACTTGTCCCATCTGTGAGATTGTCCAGACAACAATGGTTGCTACCGGGGCCATTTCAGCACTAAGTGTGACTGCAATTGTGCGCACTCCCTCAGAGATGGGCTCCAGATCGTTGGTCAAAACCACGCCTTTCGACATGATCAAATAGTTGAAAGTTTCCGCATAGAAGTTCGTCCTTATGTGGAATATAATGAACTCACCGACGGTGGGTTGTTCAGTGGTTGTCGTTACTTTTATGTTTTGATTGCGTGGGGAATGGTACCCAACCAGTAAAACATTCGTCTGCGCACGTGCACCGCGTGCGTCAACAAAATTAGCCTCTAACCGCATGCTCTGGACGCCGTCAAGATATTCTCGGAGTTCTTTTGAGCGCTCGTCAAAGCCCAAATCGTGACGCAGATCTACTTTGAGCTCCCAGATTCCATCTTTGCGCGACATCCTCAGTCTTCGTGGCGCGTAATCCCTGCGACCGCCGTTCCTGCTTTCCACAAAACCAGTGACTTCCATGATGCTGTTCAAATACAGCGCGGGTTCAAGTGGTGAGTTATCGTGGTATTCTGCAACCAAATACAGCATAAATGGCATCATTGGTTTGAAGACTTGAGGTGATTCGCCCAAGAACTTCACGCGAATAGTCGAATTATAAACTCTCGTAATCGCGTAGCCGGCTATGATTTGATCGTAGAACTTCTCTCCAACAGTTGCCGTAATGAGTACCTCCATTCCGGGACTGTTCGGTGCGATCAACTGCATCAGTTCATTCATCGGATACTTGAAGTTGAAGGTGCCATTGAAATATCGCAAATACGGCAAAGTGCGCCGATATGACCCAGTCCAGGGATCAAACGTTTCCTGACCTACTGGTTTTGTCATCCAAAACGGCCACTCTTCGTCGAATTGATAGGTACGCTCGACCATGTATTGGTTTCTGTACACGTTCTGCGTCTGATCTTCATCGTTGATGTTATTCAAATTAAAGTCGGACATGTACCCGTTGTCGTTGGACTCCATGAATTGCGGCAGAGCCCGTCCGATTCGGTATTTATCGTTTAGTGCCTTGTAGTTGAAGAAGCCTATTGGTCGCAACGTTGCCTTGATCGTAAGGTTTCCCCTTACCGGAGCTCCGCTTGTGAAATTTGCCATGATGGTGCCAAAAATGTATGGATCGGTGTTAAAGAAATACGCTGGCGTGGTGACGTTAACTTCGAATCTTGTCTGGTAGTACTCTTCGACAGTGAAATGCCCCTCTTCTACCTGACCTTGTGCAATCACGCGAATCGTCCACTCACCAAATACGGGTAAGTCCGAGAGTTTATACTCAAGACTGACACTGCCCAAGTTTGATTGGCGAGACAACCAACGGCGCAGAATATGCTTGTTGGGATCAAGCATATAAACATCGATGGCGTTGTCGAAACCCTTTAGCTCAGTTGTGATTGGGATTGTTCGGAATTTCACGGTTTCCCCTTGGATGTACAATGGCTTGTCCGTTTGAATAAATATGGTCATAGATCGTTGGGAGAAATACAAATCGGTTTCGTTAACGAAGGCAATGCCGCCAAGGACATTTTTATATAAGCCTTCAACGCGCAACTTGTAGTTACCTCTCACACTGGTTGGAGGGATGCGCATCAGCATGGTTTCAGGCACGCCCTCCTTGACATCTCTGGAATCGCCAGATATTTGAACACCGTCATTAGATATACTCGTGTGAACAGTGATCGGATATGCTGCCCTCAGTATGGTTACGGAGACTTTGTATATGAGACCCGGACGGACCATTTGTGAGGCCAGTATGAAATATGTGGGCTGTCTGGCTGAGACATTTTCCAAGAATGATGTTTTGGGGCTGTAGGAAGATTGTCCGCGATAAGTTGTTGGATTTTTATCGCTACTAAACGGTTGCTTCGGAAAAGTGGTGCCTGAAAAAATGTTGTTATCTTGCGCTCCAAAGCGATCCAGGTTATTCTTGATGAATCCATCTCGATTTTGATTAATGTCATCACTGTTTGGAATGTTTCCTTGTTGTCCTATGGGACGGCCATATCGATCAGTTACGGGTTGGTCATTAAATGACTGCGAATGGACATGGCTCAAATTGATAACAGTAACAGTCAATATCAGAAGAGCCGAAAATACTCTTCCAATCGGCATCTGGAATAAATAAATAAAATTATTAGATGGATTAAGGCATATATAAGGTTGATTTGTGTGTATTTTGTGGTGTTTGATGGTTTGAAACAAATCCAATGATGTTTTGGTTTTTCGTAAAAGTTCAGGAATAATAACTACATTAAAGATTACTTGCGAAACTGACAAAATAGGGACCAACAAATATTTTTGTACATAAATGCATTCAAAGAAAGTGAGTCCCACCGAAATCATGACGGATTTCTTCAAAAAATGAAGTCACACAATCTTGCGAACGTTGAAGAGTAGCTCTACTGAGGATAAATGTGAATCTGATTCCACCCGTAAACCAAGAGATCTACCTACATAATCT
The DNA here is from genome assembly GCA_964034865.1 of Eristalis intricaria. Classification (NCBI taxonomy): domain Eukaryota; kingdom Metazoa; phylum Arthropoda; class Insecta; order Diptera; family Syrphidae; genus Eristalis; species Eristalis intricaria. Next base: position 28,076,662 of record OZ035874.1, on the reverse strand, counting down.
ACCCCTTCGAATGTATTTCCGAATGTAAAATCACGCAAATCCTATATAAGCTTTGTATGTTTTAATTAAAACAAATTATGGTAAGATTCCAGTAATCCGCCATCGACGACGCAACATTCGATTAATTGGTCACACCTCTCAAGAGCCTAAAGCTGACTAAGCGGGGAGAACTGAATAAAGATCACGACTGTACTGTAGGGGAAATCAAAGGGTAAAACTGCGTTCAACCAAGCACAGAACAATAAGCCACCGAAGTGAAGTGGGCACATGTTGAAGCGTAAGATCTGTTGTTCACAAAGCACCCACAAACCGAGCTTATCATGCATGTCACAATCAAATATTGATCATCAATCTGAGACTCAAGACAACGCCTACATGATACACATATGAAAAGTATATTAATTTGATCCTTAGTCACGTTGCTTCATATCTTAAAGTAAAATATTTCATATCTTCACAACACGGCGGAATCGGACTTAATCACAACTTGTTGCTTGATCTTGCGATGAGACATTTATTTACACCTCTTGCTGCCGTAATTACCATTTCACTGGCTAACGCCCATGTGTCGGGCCACAGAGGAAAATAATTAAAAAGCCTTAATTAAATTGCACTCACGCTTAAAACTGATACAGTACGACTTTCTTAGAAAGAATTGTAGCTTATTGGTGATAATCCTAAATATTAGAAATGATAATTAATACTTAAACACGAAATAAAACATTTCCACCGAACTATGACCAACAATTCGTCTAAGCTTGACTTGCGTTTTGAATCCAAACAAGATCAGTATTGCAGTGTTGCCATACTTAAGTTGTTGTGAATTATAGCAAAGTGGTGTGTTGACATTGAGTTGGGTTTATATATTTATTTCGAAAAGTTAGGTAAATTGATGTTGAATATGTAATTCAAAAAATTTAAATAGTCATAAAACTACGGTGTGTTTGGGTTTCAACGACTAATTATCGTGAACAGTCAAAATTAATATTGCCGCATGATTTCTGGTTTGTCATTTCCAGGTTTTTATAGAACATAGTGCGAGGTGCCAAAATTACCACAATATTATGCAATCATCATTGTCATCATGTATAAACAAAGCGAAGAAAAAATAAATAATATTTAGAAAAGGTCCAGTTTAATGCCTACGTGGCATTCTTCGTAGAGCAGTGAAGCCATACGAGCTTCATCTTTTTTGCTATATCTATTTTAAAATCAGTTAAGCACTAAACTGAACTGAACTAATAAGCTGAACACCATACTTATTGTCTTATTCATATGCCAATTCATTCCTCATGTCAAGTTTTTCAACAAAGCTCCCAATTGGATTTTCATTTAATTCACATAAACATGTTGATCTGGTCACCCTAATTTCGTGTAGCCCTTCAATAATGTCCGCCAGCTGACACTGACGTTACGCCACATGAATATTTACTCCGTAACGTAATAACCTTTTTGACAAACGTTAGCCTTATCTGCTGTATGGATTTCGATAATAATTAATTCACACAAAGAATTAAAGCCTCAATAACTTGTTGAATGGTATTGCAATAAGAAACCATTCGTTGATGGTGATCTCTCGCGGAGTGAATTTTGTTTTAATAAGTTATTCATGGTTATTCATATCTTATTGTATAGAATGAAAATACCATCATTTAGATGGTAAATTATAAGTAGTGCACACCCTGGAATCACATTTTCTATCATCACACATATCACACAGTCTAGCTCTTTAAGTGCCCACTTCCGAGTGAGATAAAATAGATGTAGAGCGATAAAGATCGAAATTGAAATCGAAATGGAATTGATTAATAGATCAGATATTAAAAAAAATGAATCGCCCTCAATCGGTAAATTCAATAATACATTGAAATTAATAGAAAATCGTATTCAATAGACGCAATCTTTTACAGAACAAAGCAGTTTTTGTAAACAAGATGGAACGATGTCAGAAAAGAAACAAAAAATAAAAGGTCTCGACATTGCATTTGAGAACCTTAAGTTTGTTGTCAAGACGGGATTACTCAAGAGAGGTAAGCATTTATGGTTAAGTGAACAGTGAACAGTGAAAATTCACATATGTACATATCGTGTATACATGATGTTACTCTGGTCACGCTCAATGAATAGCAGCTTAATTTGGCTTTTGAAGACGAGTTAATCGTACTGCAAGGTTCTTTATTATCTAAATTAGATGCTCTCAATTTTTGTACATCTTAATCTGTAACGGTTGTAGTCGTGATATACACAAAGAAACTATGTCACGATTGTGTATATAATCTTCGTTCGTACACAATCGAGGTAACCATAAAATAAATAATTGATAAAAGAACAGAATATATACTCGCTTGTAGATATAGATTTAGTAGGTTTTCAAAGTATTTACTTAATCCGCATGCTATTTAGTTGAAGTTGGTTTCTGTCTAAATGAAAGTATGTTTGAGCGGTAGAATTGGATTATCAATGCATGAGTTCCCTTGGAATTCCTTCCATGCATCTTGAACATTCTCGGTTGTTCAAGATGCAGCCTACAGAAGAGCGTATGATATTGTGTATTTTGTATTTGTATCCTGTCGACTCCTGTTGCTTTGTTTTATTGGAGGTGAAGGCATATTTTTTTATCACCAGTCAAGTTGCAAAATAACACGACATTTCGCTTTCTGTATTACAAACCTGAACGATTGTTCCTTTTGACATTTAATTGTCATGACTTTCATCTTCGTATTCTATTCTAGCTTCGAGGCAGTGAACTCAGTATCGTGTATTTGGGTGATAATTACCAATGTATCGTATAATCAATTTCCAATTCGCACTTCATAAACATCAAAATATGTATGTATGTATGTATCGCATATCAGAAGCATGAAATGATTTATACCGGCGGCGGTTTGAATCTGTCTTGAGTTTTCTAGGGGGCGACCAAAACCAGAAAATCAACTAGAGCGGGACCGAAACTGTTTGCTTAAATGATTAGTTTGTTTAGAAGTGACGTAAGGATGGTTTGTTATGTTTTTAATAGATTTCTGTATTTAAGTGAATGACTCTGAATGTAGATTTCTGAATTGGCACGCGGGAAGTGATCAATTAGGAGATGCATTTGATAGTATCACGCTTACAAATAACATGATTGGAAGAAAGTAGAACTATTTTCATATGTAGGTATATATCCGTCTAAGAAAGAACTCCTAAGTTTAGTAAGTGATGCGAAAAGTATTTAATTGACTGATTTTTTTAGGAGATGAATCTACCCAATTGGAGAATTTATTGCTTCCGTCACGCATTTCGTGCAGGATTTGTTTATTTTATTATTGAGAGCAAAATCTGGTGGAGGTTTAACGTAGCAAGTTAAACCCAAAATCATATTAATTAAATGCAATTAATTTGACGCTCGAGTAAAAGTTGTGGGTCAAGTTTCGCTTTCCATGTGAAACGAGATCCTCTTTAGATTTCACTTTACTGAGGCAGAAAAATTCGGTGACTATGCAACGCAATTACTGACCTGAACCTCGCTGCCCCAACTATTTCGCTACTGACAATGCTTAAAGAGTAATAATTGTCTCTTTTTTAGGTCTCTTTCACTTCTGAGAGATCAATACAAATCACAACCCAAGTGGCAAGTGAAACAAGCTGAACAGAATTGTCTGTATTCGGTCTTGGACCTAACCTGTGAATGTTAAAGATTCTAGAGAAGATTAGCAGGAATAAAGAGATGCCTGCGCGATGTCAAACATGAGCAGTGACGTTAAAAAAATAAGCGTGCCAACTCCAAGATAATAACAACTACAGTCTTAATTGTGCATTCAGGCTTGTATTCGAAGTTAGAGGGACGTCTAACATATTGCCTAGATCCACCAAACCGAACCGGGGACCCCGCTAACCAAGGGCAGGCAATTAACCAACTGCGTCATCCATATTGAATAACTCCATTTCCTGGAACCAGGGTGTACTTGCTTCCGATCGATTTAGATGTTTTATGCTTACTTCTGATTCAGTTCGCACAAAATATTCATGAAGTACTACATTTTTGTTCATTCTGAGTGCACTGCACGAGCAGATGCCTGTCAGGAGTGGTCCTCACATCAAGTAGAACTATAAACTGCTTATCACTCACATGTTGTTCATACCTCTGCTCCCCAAATCTAGTTTCGGATGTCAAGGTAATTTATCTTAGTTTTTCAACATGAGGCTCTGTTAGTTACTTATCTCTTGAACTTCCCAATAAAGCAGCATAGAGCGAAGATTCAACGATAGCTAACTTATGTCTTCGAAGCAGTCTTCCATGTTCAACCTTGACCTACGCATTCTCTGTTTGTACTTGACTTAATTTGATGAAATGCAACATCACATTTCTCACAGTAGATTAATCTAGGTTAGGTTAGGTTAGTTAGTAGTGGCTGACTGTAGAAAGTAGTCATACTTAGGCCAAAGTTGGCCCATTGTGAACATGGTGACAAAGCGGTTAAGTTGGCTAAAACTCATGTCATTTATTTACTAGGAGGCCTCTAGATCTGAGTGTTTTCGGCCGCCCAAGGCACTACACGAGCAGAGTAGGTAATTTATGGTTTCCACTTCCTCTTTATCTATGCAGCTCCTACAAAAATCATTATGGGTGTCCCTTACACCCATCCTGCGGACATGAATGCCAATTGCGCAGTGTCCAGTTATGATGCCGGTGAGCGTCCTGAGTGAAGGTCTGCTATGTCTAAGCGCACTGACCGATTGTTTGATATTAAGTGATGGCCATATTTCTTTTATTTTAATTCAGGTGGCGCTTTCCACCCATTTACGATTAATAGTTTTGATTGTGTGTATCTCAAATAGATGTTAGGTTAGGTTAGGTAAGGGGGTGCTAGTGAATTCACCAGCTTACTTAGACCATTTCGGTCCGTTGTGATATCCACAGTCAGACTACTACCAATGATTGACCACTCCAGTAATAGTATATTAAAGGTATGTTAGTCTGTAGCGTTTGGCAGGTAAGGTGGAACTAGTGTTAGAGCAGAGGATGTTCCACACCCAGTGAATTCATTGGCCTTGCAATTGCCCGGTATATCACAATGTCCCTGCACCCACATGAAGTGTATGTTGAAATGCTCAGCCATCTCGGTAATAGATTAATCTAGAGCGGAACAATGTCACTGACATACGAGACGTGGTGCCATCCGAAACAGAATATGCACATAACTCGGAAGCTGACACATTTAAACACTTCGCCAGAGTGACTTACGAAATGTGTTATTGATATCAGATTTTTTTCCTTTTGTCTGTTCTTCCAATTACGACTAATATTTAATCTATGGGTCAGATTATACGTTTTTATTTTGTTTACAAAATTCATTGAACTTCTGAGAATTCAAGTTCAGACTCTGTTTTCTGTCAACCAATTAACCAGAATTTTCGTTCCACAGAAAACAAGACCATTCTGAGAGGCATCACTGGTGAGTTTCGCAGTGGGGAGCTAAGTGCCATAGTAGGACCATCCGGAGCTGGAAAGAGTTCATTACTGAACATCATATCCGGCTATGAGTAAGTCCCCTCGCCCATTTTGTAAGCAGGACATTTGACAAACATTTTCTTGCAGAATGTATGGAACATCTGGAAATGTTATTGTTAATGGAACGCAAAGAGATACCCTGCTATTTCGAGCGAATCTATCATTCATCACACAGGATACAGACCTACAACCGTTTCTGACAGTGTCCGAGGCAATGTATTTCTCAGCGAACCTTAAAATCGGGTTTAACTTGACGCATGAGGAGAAAATGCTAAGAGTAAGGAACTGTATTAATGCATTCACTTAGCCGTCTAAATATGTTTGCTTTATTTACAGATAAAAGAGATTTTACAATCAGTTGGCATGTATGAACGGCGAAAAAATTGGACTGGTAAACTGTCTGGAGGGGAAAAAAAGAGACTGGCTATTGCTTTAGAATTAGTAAATAATCCACCTGTCTTAATATTAGATGAACCAACAACGTAAGTAAGCATACATATGTGCGCAGATTACTCAATGCATCTACAGTACTCTCGCGATAATCCGCCACCACAAAATCGCAACCATCGGCGGATTCCAAGAACAAATTGAATTGAAATGAATACACATGAAAAAGAAATATTATGAAACTGAACACTTTCAATCATTATAATGATCGTTGCAAATCCTGACTCGCAAAGCACGGCAGATTATAGTAGTTGTCGGATTATCGAGCGGCGTATTAGCGAGTGAGTACTGTATATGCATTCGCCAGTTTTAAGTCAACAATCATGACTATTATCAAGACTGGTTCGATTCCTTTTCTCTTTTGTGTCCCAGCTGTTCAGCTGGGAATATCTCTTCCTGACTGTAGGTCAGGTTCACACTCACCTAGTTGTTCCTCTTTGTTTTTGTGCGCCGTTAAGTGGATAAGAATAACGAGCCAGTATTCAGAACATATGCGGCGGTGTCTGGTTAATTTTTATCAAAATCAGCGCCCTAATCGAATTAAGTCTGGTCATTTAAGAATCACAATCACATTATTTGATCTCTAGCCGCATCTCTGCGTGTCAGTCAACATCTCAGGCATTATTAGCACAATTTCAACACGGTAGACACTAACAACGTCACCAGTTTATCACCGAAGCGCTACAAGCGGGGATTCTTTCGATAACAGATGATTCACATCAATATTTGTATAGACGTGCTTGTTAAGGCATTGCATCTCGAGCACTGGCTTGATGATTCATTGTCTGTCGATAAAAATATGCAGCTTGATGTATTTCTGCTCTACTGTTGGTTTAACCTGGCTAACTGCCTGTTATCATCACTATTGCAGTGCATGCTAGCACAATAAATAATGCACTGACTAATAATCCACTGGATGCATTGTTAGCCTTCAGGCGTTCATCGTGTGACTCGGACCGAATTTTGGGTTATTGCAACAAAGATAACCCACGTTATCTAAACGAACGTTGATGGGTTGCCATATGTTTTTATCACCGTGCAATTTCACTGCAATACTGATTATATGATTAAGAACTGACAATCTTTGAATGACAACTCACTATTCTCGTTTGTTCTCTTTTGGTTATTTGCATTTCTAGTGGTTTGGATAGTTCAATCGCGAACCAGTGCATTTCTCTGCTGAAAAAACTCGCTTCAGAAGGACGTACGATTATTTGCACAATACATCAACCGTCGAGTCTGGCTATTGATATGTTCGATGAATTGTATGCCATTGCTGACGGGGAATGCATTTACTCGGGAGGAACGCGTAACCTTGTTCCATTTCTGGCGGACTTGAACCTTAATTGTCCGGAAATTTATAATCCTGTTGACTATTGTAAGTTTTTGTTCATTTTGGTTGTCCTATATCTAATGACTGTTAACATTTAGTGATGGATATTGCAACAAATGACTACGGGGAACAAAACCATAAGCTAGTTGCAAAAGTAAAAAATGGCTGCGACAAGAGTTTCAAGCAAGTGCAAAGCTGTCAAACCAAAGAGCCACTGATTAAAGGTACGTATACATATTTCCCACACAACATTAAGCTAAGAGTGGAATTTGGTTTTGCAGAAAATTCATCCACACACATCACATCCACACTAAGTCTTCCAACAACTGATCACGTAACGAATTTTAAGACATCACCTATCAAACAAAGAGCATTCCACTCAAGTGACAAAACCTTACAGAAGAGCAGTACAAAGGAGTATAGTTCATCAGCCGATGTTAAACCAAAGAAGCCGATCATACAAATCGACACCAGTCTCTGCAACAAAGAGAGTGTCTATGCAACGCCATTTTACCTTCAAACGTCTTTGCTTTTGAAGAGAACTTTCCTGATTCTGTGGAGAGACAAGTCGCTGACCTTGATGCGGATTGTAATTCATCTGCTGATGGCAACTCTAATTGGAATATTGTATTACGGAATTGGCAATGATGCAGGGAATGCATTGAATAATTTTCGATACATTTTTTATACACTTATGTTCGTCATGTACACAGCGTTCTCATCGATTTTAGTCAATTGTAAGTATAATCACCCATGAAACGATAACAAAAAACAGGTGTTAAGATTTCCTTGGCCTGATGTATTATAAGAGGTTTTTGAGTGCTTCGATAGGGTGTATGGCGGGCTTATCTTACTTTTCCCCTCACAACACGTGGATAACAAATTCCTTGGAAACAAATTCCTTCAAGGTAGCTCGTTCCAACGGCTACTACTGAACTTTTCATCAATGATTTCATCTACATTTTTATGTCGAATAATCATAATTTGCATGATTGCTATCCTTATCATTGTTTTAGGTTAGATTTTGACATGTGGTACAATGGAAAGGACCAACAACTCAACTAGACTGATTAGTGCTGTTATCGTCTGGATTCGTCATTTAATTCAAGATTGCTTTGCTGCTAACACTTTGCTTTGATGTTTTGTTTTTGTTTTTGTTTCACAAATTTTATTTCTATCAAGATATTAGCAAAAGTATCGAATAATCTTAGCCACGTAGTAGTAGGAGGTTGCTCCATCTGTGCCGCGTGTTGTACTGATATAGTTGTAATCTAGTACCGACCTAACAAAACCGAATGTTATCAGATTTGCTTCTAACTAAGAATGATTATGCACAATAGCAGATCGGATAAGGCTTCGGGTATAATACATGCTCCCCACAATTAGTGTCATAAGCTTCCACATCTTGCTTGACTTAACTTATAGGTGGAACATATGATAACACTACAGGCATTAATTACATGACAAAACATATTTTCAAATTTACATGTGGTGGCTGGTTACTGCTTGATGTTGGGCAATAAATGTACAGCTATTTTTTACATCTTTTGAGATCCTGATGTTTGGGTAGTGTGTTTAGTGAGATGAGGGTTTCATCCATCGAATAAAATTTGTTCGTCAGGAAGTTCGATAGCAATGGTAGTTTTTGTTGGGCCTGGGTCTCAACCAACAAGCCTCTCTAGCTAGCGTGATTTCTGTTGACGTTCTTTTTTATTTGTGTGCCTAAGACGCGGACGTCCTTACACATGGGTTACAATAAGGTTACATACGAACTAGGCCCATATGGCATTTGCATTTAATAATTTGGTTTAAATTAAGCAACGTGAAATTTTATAAGTAGAGGAAAAAGTAATGACTAAGAGGTTTGTTGTAGAGGGTTTGTTAGGAAGTTATATTCTTGTTGAAGTTATGCCTTGCCACAGAACTTGCACTTTGGTGCCGATTCCTTTCTGTATAGTTATACCTTGTGAAAAAGTGCATGTCCCAATCTAATGCGGCAGAGCTGTTATTCTTGTGAACGACTCAATGCGATGTTGTACTTAACTTCGCGTTAAACGGGCTTCTAACCAAAAGAGGATAATATTTATTATTTGTTTTCACTGTCCATTATTGTTGTTTGTTTTTGTTGAGAGAAATCCATCTTAGTAGCAAGGTCTTTTTCTCCTTTGAATAAATAAAGGACTCAAGGGTAGCTCGGTGCTGTGGTGGATTTTTGTTTTGGTTGATTACTCTCATTCGTAATATTCATGAGGACGGTCGCAGCACCGAGTTTGCTCAACGTGAGGTCATTTAATAGTTTTGTTAATCGCTTTCAGAATCTGTTCACACTCGCATAAAGTCGTTTTGTGTTTCCTCAAGAAGGATGTAGACTTAGTCCAATGTGTTGCTGAATTTCCTTTATGTCGTCCACTATGGCGTTGGGTACTGATGAATCAAATGGAGGGGTTGTATAGAGCAATGATATTTTAGTGTATATTTCGTTATCTGGGGTCCATACTAAATGGATTCTCAGGGAACTTGATCGGATAATTGTTCTGTATTTTATGACGGGAGTTTTGAGATTGTTGTTAGCTATGCATTTGCACTCCACGAGGCACTCCAAGCAGCTGTTTTATACGATGCTCTGTTCGCGATCATGAATGTGTCAACCAGTGTCATATCTCGCTGCAAAATGGATTTTGATTGGGAATTGTGAGCTTCTGAGATACAATTAGTGACTGTTGTCGTATGCCATTTGTCGTAGACGCGTCGGTGTACAGGATACAATTAAACTTTTCTTTTTCCAATATGTCTAAAATCATGTTCCTTTATACAACAGACGGGGTATTTTCTTTTGTTATTTTGGTCATTGAATTGTTTATGCAGCTCGTTGGGAATAGCCAGGGGATGTATCTCTGCCATATTTCTAAATTTGGAAAGCAAATGTGTTTATGGATTTGAAGTATTGGATGGCGTTTTAGATGGAGCTTTTCACCCTCGATTTAACCTTGGTTTTCCGACCTGCTCTGCAAATTTCGTGTAGTGGGTGTCTATAGTCTGCGAGGCATTTTGCAATTAGCTTACTTTGGTGGGTTATCTTCATATTAATGAATTATGGAGTGTTTGACTCGGTAGGAGTAGATGGTAAGGCACCTATTGCTTTGCGCAAAATAGCCTTGATTGTGATTTGGGCTCGTTTATTCTGTGTCCAGTTGGTGTAGACTGTAGAACCATGTAGCATTTGTCTTTTACGAGTGTCTTGGCTAAACTAACGATTTGTTTAGCTTCTCTTCCACCAAATCGCACTTCATTTCCCCGTACATTTAAGGTGGTGCTTGAGCAGATTTCCTTTCTGCACTTATGCAGGGCAACCATTTTTTCACTCGATAACTTATCATCTGTGTTACTGCTCCACTTAAGTGTTTTACTTTTACGTACGATCTGTTGAACAGCATGGGACACTTTAGCTGGATTTCCAGAGCCCAAAATGAAAATATTATCGGCGAACGTTTAAATAGATTTTATTTGCCAATTGGGGTTCCCTGGGGGACACCGTTTGTGGTCTGATGAGTAATGTCCATTAACTTGAAGTTCTCGAAAAAAGACTATCTTGTGTGTTGCGCACGTCGACTAGCTAGACTCATTTCGCTATACAAGTCTGTACAGTTCGCTTTTCAATATTCTCCTCCAGATGCCATCAACGTAAAGTGTACCAAAGATCATAGGGAGAATTTTTCCGATGAGACTTATACAAACTTCCAAGACTTCTCCATCCCCTTTTGAAATTGTTCATCCACTGTGAGGATCCAATCAGCTTTGTCCTTCCACAGAAAACTATATTTGCCAAATAAATATATTGATTCTTATTTCGGAATGGATGTGATTGCGCGGTCTACACTTCGCTCGCGGTCTACTCTACTAAATCGTATTATATGCTCATCAATGCACCTTGTTGTGTGTGTTGTGTGTTCATTTAAGACCTAGTTGCAATTAAACATATATTTAAAACATGTCTTATACTTTGCAGTTCCACTTGAATTCCCAATCGTGACGAGAGAGCATTTCAACAGATGGTATTCATTGCGAGCGTACTATATAGCATTTACCCTAGCGGACATTCCCATTCAATTAATATGTACCTCAACCTTTGTTGCCGTGTCCTACGTCCTGACTGCACAGCCCGTGGACAGTCTACGCATCGTACTCTTTGCAATAATTACATTTTTAACAGCATTGGTCGCCCAAAGTATCGGACTGACTGTTGGCGCTTCTCTGAGTATAAAAGTAAGTCAACTTTTGTCATATTTGAAATTTTATTTATGTTTTTTTTTTTTTTTTCAAAGTATGGAGCGATATTTGGACCATTTTTCCTTTGTCCATTTTTGGCATTTTCTGGATTTTTCCTCCGACAAGACGACGCTCAAGAATGGCTCAAATGGATGTTTAGTATTTCATTTCTAAAGTACGGCTTGGAGGGATCGACATTGGCTATATTCGGGTACGATCGACCAAAACTGGAATGCAATCAGATATATTGTCATTTTGCCAGACCGATGACATTTTTGAAAAATATCGGCATGGAAAATGGGAGCTACGGCAATGCCATTGTATTTTTATTGGCAGTCTTCGTTGGCCTCAGGATAATTGCCTTTTATATAATGTCTTTTAGGATAAGAATATTTCGTTAAATGTTGCCATAGGGTTTGAGACAACTACATTGACATGATATTTAGTTAATCTTTTTTGAGTATATAAATTATGTTTTATGTTGAACATATGCATACAGTAAACATATAGATTTTTTTTCTTTGAAGTTTCTACCCATTCAGTTACAATTTACTTTTTGAGTGAGAGGAAATAGGAGGGTTTACGATGAAGGCGAATTGAGTTGAAATTCAATCACATCACAATTTTGAGCAATAAATTCATTTTGCTGGAAACATAGATTGACTTTTATATTATGTCTCTTTTCCCCTAGAATTGAATAGTAAAGCTTTCATTCAAGCCGTCGAGAAGTTATGTTCGCGATCTTAGTTCGTTCTTTCTGTTTGGCTGGACAAGTGAATATGTTTTTTATGTATTTCTCCTTGTCTTCTACGTAACCCAGCTTATATCACATTACTTTAATCTGGAGTCAGCCACTCTAAAGCAAGGGTTTTCGATTGAAAGACAGCACTTGTGCCGAAGAACACATAGTATAACTACAGTGGTTAAATGCTGTTAAGTTTTCTAAAGATTCAACCATTTGAAACTGTTAAACCCAACGAAATACAAAGTTACCTGTCGCAGAAACTTATTAACACTTTCCAAATCTTTGCAATCGATGCGAATGTCTGGAGGTTTTAACATAACATATTTTTGTCGAAAGCACTTGTCTGTCAATAATCCCCACATCTACCACATAAGTTGAGACTATAAGTAAGTCTTCCCGAAACTACAATACCCATCTCAAGCCAGACATCTTTACATCGAACGCCTAGCCTAACAGATAGTTTAATCCAAAGAAAATAATCAACTTGTGCCTTTGTATGTGGAAAACACATAGCCTGATATAGAAGACAAATTTGATGATTGCCTTATGCGAAGTGTGCACTTTCTATGTTTTCTGTAAATTTGCTATATGCCATTAGATTCATTGAGTCATTCTTCTATATCAGCTATATTGTAGGTTAATTTGTTTAGAATTTCAAGCTCCCGTGTTGTTCTTTTGTATTTGTTCTTGTTTTTTTTAAATAATTATAATTAGATGAAATTGAACGAATTGGTGCCTGTGCAATAAGAATTTAAATGTTTTTAATGTGATATTTATGAATGAATTAGGGATTAAGAATATTTAAAAGATACAAATGTAAATTTAAAAAATGAAACAACAAGTTGTGTATTGGCGGTAGCACGGTTGTAGCTTGAGATGATTTAAATTTAGAAAAATATTTGTTAAATTGTTGATATTGAATACAGTTGCACGAAAAACCTACAAAGTTAAGAGAAATTTATGTTAATATGTTTATACATTTTTTATTGATTGCAATAAATAAAATATACGAACAAAATATATGAAGTATTTCTTGTTGTAGTAGTGGGACAACGCAACAGAGGACCCCCATGCATAGTGGTAAATACGAGACAGCTGGCGATAGATCAGTCCGGCTTGAGAGGCATGTTGGGTGAGGCTTAGGTTCACCTCGTGCCGTGACGCCCTAAGAAGAAGAATAAGTATTCATATAGAATAAGACTATAATACTCTTATATGCAAGGGCTAGCATGTATGCTCCAGAGCGATTATCTACCTTGACACAGTTCTGAGGCTGGCTTCTGGGGTGTCTGCACCGGCCATTCTCCTAGTCCCCACCGGAAACTAAGAGGCAATCAATACTCCTCTCTTACACTCCTAGTCCCTCCTCACTAGACCCTTCTAACACCCACCGTCCTTCATCGTCTTGGCCGGATCAAGATGTTACGCGACCTGTGCCGAGAATCGACTCTAACTGGAGGCCCAGTCTAAAAATAGTCCAGGCGCGATCGGGAGCATCCGGACATCCTTTGGATTATCCTGCCTTAGTTGTGCATTACGGATGTCTGTCCAGGCCGACCTAACTTCTCCGTTACTTGTAGGATCAACATTTTATCTTCAAACAAACACAAAACCCAAAACCAAACAAATAAACCCTAAACAAGAAAAGAGGAACCCTAGTAATATAGCCAGAGTTCCAAACCCTTCACCATCATACCGGGGTCCCAATCAGGGGAAACGGTTTCCAAGAAGCAGTCCAAATCTGACCCGATTAGGCCCTTTATGCTCGACCCTACTAGTGTACCAGCTCAAGTCGTGAAAATTCAGCCAGGAATAAAACTACGAATACCTAGGTGCTGAAAACTGAGCCATACTACGTCTAAGGACTAGTCTCACAAACAGAAGAACTCTTTCGAGTGGGCCACTAGGGCCATCAATCAAGGCAAAACATTAGTACGAGCGACGTCTAAATCTGTGAAACGCAACAGATCACTGGGTGAAACGTTCACCCTTGCTTCAAAAATGGATGGATGGATCCAAACTCTTCAGCCTCTGCATCAGCTTCCACCTCAAGACAAGCTAGGCAGCATAGCGATGTCGAATAGCCTTTATCTGGCTTACACTCAGTTGTCAAAATTTGGAACATTCTTCGCTTTGGCTGCGCTACAACATCAAGTCGATATATAATGAAAAGGGGAAAACACGCATACTTGACGAAGTCCAACGCCCACTGTGAACACAGCTCCCAGTATAGACAGTGAATCAAGAGAGGGTCATTCTCCTGCAGAATACTCCATTACCTCGAGAAACTCGGTCGTATGCCTTTTTCTAATCTGCAAAACTCCTGCAGATGGGTTTGACGTACTCCCAAGCATTCACAATTCCCATTCTTAGAGTGGAAAACTGATCGGTTGTACTTCTGTCGGGTGGTAAGCCGCACTGATCTTCTCCATCCTGTACTCGATTATAACTCTAGAACTCACTTCCAACACCTTAGCGTAGACTTTCCCGGGGATTGGAAAGAGATATTCCCTGCATTGGAGCAATATATTTTGTTCTCCTTCCTGAAAATAGGGACAATTCACCCAGTTTGCCAATCGACTACCAGCGTTTCCAGGCCTACTCCCTCTTTACCCATTGCCTTACGCATTTCTTTAAGCGATTCAATCGCCAAAATGACTTCCTGTGCCGTTCAACTATTCTCCGCCCACTCAAGACGGCGGGTCTGCTATACAGGGATTGAGCAGCTCCGAAGAGTGTTCACTGCATCTTCGCCAGATGTCCACCTCATTGGAAATCAACGGACCATCTTTGGATTTTACTCCTTCGATGATGTTGAATTCCTTCCTCTGTATCAAAGTAAAGCTTGCCACAACACCATCGTTCTGATGAGGATCACCGTTCCTTTCAATCACACTCCCCTATGTCGGTATATCCAGACCCACGTGAGCAGTGAAGTCACGCATAAGATCCCGACTATCCCTCCTGAAGGAATCCACTCCAATACCAATACCAATAGGCCTGTCTGCGACTTGTGAGTATCCCCACTCCCGCCTGTGCAGACATTTTAGGTGCAACTCCCCTCATATAAGATACTAAGTCCTGCTTTACAGCGTGGAGGCATGCACAATCTCAAAAGCGGATGAAGTCCTTGGCTCCTTGTCCTTGGATCTTTGGTCCTGTTTGCATTTTTGGAGGAGAAAATTGGGCCAAGAACAGTACGGGCTGTAGAACGACATGAGCCTAGCTAGGCGTATACCGATCCTCCGCCTAAGGTGCCTGTGCAATATAGAACGTGTGGACAAGTTAGCTTCGGTACGAATAATCTTTGCATGCGTTTAAGGTGTCCCATCCAAGTGGAGAAGGACCTCAATCAACAGGGCGTGGTTAACTGGAGACAACTAGCCACAGACCGCGCTAGTTGGAGATGCTTGTTGGTTGAGGCCCAGGTTCACCGAGTCCAGGGTCCTAGTCCTAGCCCCAAATGAAATAGATGAGGAAGGACTTTATTTTATACATTTATACTCTCTACACCACGACGACCACGTGTGTAGTTATATCAAAATAATGACAAACCCAATTTCAAAACAATATTCAATATGTATAACTAAACATGTTATATGGAAATAATCACAAAATGACGAATATTGTACATAATGTCACTTCCTTCTAAGTCGGATTTTATTTAATTTTTCATACACCATCCTTTAAATCAAATTAATTTTTATATCCCATAAAAATTCGACATATCGTGAGGCGACTGTATTTTCCTTTTTCTAGTTCAATCAACGGATTGCTACGGATGCGACAAATAAATTTGAGTTTAAAAAAGCGCTAACTAGCGCTCATATAATTGACTCTGCAGTGTTCTTGGAGAAAACGACTCCCTGCTGTATGTGTGTGTGACAACTGACAACTGACATCCGCTGTTCCTCAAAGTGACTTCTTATCTCCACTGTTTATTCTTGTGTTTGACATTTTGCAGACTTTGATTTAGTTTATCGAAAAAGTTAAAATACGAATCACGTCCAACATAAGTTGCATTAAATTAAGTTGATTAAAGGTATTGTGTTCACATTGCAAACATGATTCCAAAAAAAATGCCCATGAAGGACTCCTACATAGTCAAAATCGCTGTGGAAGCGGATGGTCAACAAGCACAACTCATTAGCTTGGATCAAAGGCAACCCCTTACTGGTATGGTCATGTTTGGAGATTATTTTCTGTTTGTAATTAATTTTTATTTGCGAAAATGCTATTGTTTCTGAAGCTGAAATGTATCGGAAAACATCTGTAGTTTCGAGGAGAGTAAAAGTGTGAAGTGCGAAAAGGTTTTGACTGGAAAACATAATCAATCAGTTTTTTTTCTGGGATCCGCCCAAAAGTGTCATTACCCCAACTGTGCAGTCCTGTTAATGGAGCCGGCGTAAAGTCTGGTTAGGCTTTAATTTAACTATTTGATGACTGGTTTGTCAGATTTTAGTTGTTGTGAACAGAAATGCCAATGTCAATGTTTTATATGTACACACATAAATGGTTCTTCACCTCATGGGTAATGATGTTGATTATGTCGTGCATAATTTACGTCATTGTAGTGTAAGCGCATTACTTGTACTTCATTAAATCTATTTTTAGTTAATTCAGTGTCCTTGCAATGATCTATCACTGGCTGGTTTTACGCCTGGTCACGAAGAGGGGGAGACGCTAACTCAAAAGCAAAATGTTGAATGATTGTTATGATTGCGACATTTTCTTACTGATAACTTGGAAAACTCGGATTAAGAATCTTGTAACTCACTTGAAGCATCCAGCAATGATGGCCAATTTCTTCTTTTGTTCATTTACTGAATTTTTGTTATTTGTCAACAATTTTGTATGGCGTATGCTCTTACAACTGCACACAAACGTTCAATAGAGGCGAAATGTATTACGAATGTTATACTTTCGGACAATTTCTAATGAGACTGAATGAACCACTGCGATGTGCTGCAGTGGTGGCATCTCAGTGTAATATTTATTACTTACTCTGATTGCAGTATACTCTTAAGTCACGCTTATGTTCAAGAGCTTTTGTACAAATAGCGCAAGATATACAAAAAAATCAAGCGATTTTTTAGGAAAAAACTAGCTCATAAAATCTGTAGATACGAAATATTTATCTTGTAATCATTGTTTTCCATTCTTTTCCAGGAAAAATCCAAGAGCTTTGCAACAATTGGAGCATCACCGATCCCGAGAAATATGCCCTACAGTTTTGTGAGCTGAACAATCACAGATTCGTGACTGAAAAAAACCGCAATGAAATAAAAAATGGCTCTGTCCTACGTCTGCAATTGTCTCCATCGAAGAAGGCAAACGACACGCTGGAAATCCTACGCAATGGCTCCACTGCGGAGAAAGTGGAGTGTCTCAAGGAGCTGGCCGCACTCAGTGTTGACTTAACATTCGCCCTGGAATTCATCAAGGAGCAGGGACTTACGATTATAATTAGCATGATAGAAGACCCAAACAGTGACGATGAAATTCTCAAATACAGTCTTTCCAGTTTTGTCGAATTGATGGAACACGGAACAGTGTCTTGGGAAATTCTTCAAACGTGCTTCGTGACTAGAAATATTTTCATAGTCTGCAATTTTGCGAAATTCCCCAAAGAGTGCGTGGAGAGAGCATTATCGATTCTGGAGAATATCGTGCAAAACAGTGCCAAAAGTCAACAAGTGGAAAATGAGGTTATGTTCCCAGATATACTGCGACTATTGCAGGATTCAAATTCACTTGTGATTCATCAGAACACAATCGCTCTCATAAACTCACTTTTCATGAAAGCTGATGATTCAAAGAAGCGACAAATCGCATTGATTCTCAGTCAGAAGCAATACCGTTCGTTACTAATCAGCGATGTCACTGGCACCGAGATACAGCATCAGTTGTATGTGCTACAAACACTTACGTTAGGACTGCTTGAAAATCGAATGCGCATGAAAATCAACTCCCAAGACCAAGAGGCCTACGACAAGATCAAAGAACTGAAAAAGATCGCCTTTGATGACTACCCAACTGGCGCTGGAATTGGTGAGGAGCAACGTCGTAGTGGGAATGTGAATTTCTCTCAGTATTACAAGAAGCTTGGATTCAAGTGCGACATAAACCCAGCTCAGGACTTTGTGGAGACCCCGCCGGGAATTTTAGCCCTCGATTGCATGGCATACTTCGCTCGAAACTATACGCAACAGTACACAAAGGTTGTCCATGAGAACTCTTGCAGGGCAAACGAACACGAGTGTCCATTCGCCAGGACATCGATTGAGTTGGTAAAGATGCTCTGTGACATTCTTAGGATTGGCGAACCACCGTCCGAGCAATCCGTCGGTTTCCATCCGATGTTTTTCACCCATGACCATCCATTTGAGGAATTTTTCTGCATCTGCATAATCACGCTCAACCGAACATGGAAAGACATGCGAGCCACAGCGGAGGATTTCCAAAAAGTATTAAGTGTAGTGCGGGAACAAATAATTCGATCACTCAAACAGAGACCGGATAATCTGGAAGACTTTCGCTGTAAG
This sequence comes from Eristalis intricaria, assembly GCA_964034865.1. Classification (NCBI taxonomy): domain Eukaryota; kingdom Metazoa; phylum Arthropoda; class Insecta; order Diptera; family Syrphidae; genus Eristalis; species Eristalis intricaria. The sequence goes on along the minus strand of OZ035874.1, from coordinate 28,057,835 downwards.
ATTGCGCAACTGAACTACCAGACAATCACAAATCTGCGACAGCAGGAGCGCACGTCGAAGGAGGAATGCGAGTCTACCGCATCGGCGATAGTTAAGCTGAAAGAGAAAATCAGCCCTGAGGTTATAAATCTCATAAAGCAGCAACGCTTAGCGTTTCTCGTCGAAGGAACGCGTTTCTCCAAGTATTCGCGCGGTGTGCGAAGCAAGGATAAATTTTGGTATGCTCGACTATCTCCAAATCACAAAGTCATTCACTACGGTGATTGCGATGAGAAAGCAATTCCAACTTTGGAAGATTTGACCAACAAGGTATTGGTGATTGACATAAAACAGTTGCTGGTTGGCAAAGAATGCCCTCACATGAAGGAAATGCGAGCAAGGAAGTCGCCTGTCAATCTAGGATTCTCCATTACATTCGATAATATGGATCATTCCACGCTAGATTTTGTTGCACCAGAGGACCTGATTTTCAGCTATTGGACTGATGGAATAAACGCGCTTTTGGGACAAGAGATGGTAAGCAAACAAAAGGATGATGACTACGATATGCTTCTTTCTATGGAAATTAAACTTCGGCTGCTGGATACCGAAGGTGTGGACATAAGCAGAGCACATCCGGCTGTTGCTGAAGACCCAGAAAACTATGATTTTTGCTTTGAGAATTAGTAGCTTAATAGTTCTGATTGTATTTTTTTACACACAGCATTTACACTATACGTATACATGTATGTTTGTATTCCGTATTTTTTTTTATTGACGCAATAAATGAGAAATTTAGTATGCCAAAGAACAACTACCGACTTTTATATTGATGATGGAAATTGCGGATGTCATTGGAATGGTGGATTGAGTGTGAGTAATGAAGTGTTATTCATTAGGATTTAGGACGGATATATATTCTGTATGCGGTGAAAAGAAATTTGTTGGTTAACTGCTCTTAATCCTTATTTATGCAAGAGCCAAGTAACCAATTAACTTACCTTATTAGCAATATTCTTCATCCACGATACAAAGGCAGTGCTTAAATATACGAAAAATTCCGGATGAACGATCTATCAATAAAACATCTTCAGTAAGAATAGGTATTGCAACATAAATTTGTTACACGAATATAACAGTTAGGTGTAAGCATGCCTTAAGACATAATGACTGTTATACTTGAACAACCCTGATCGCATTTGTCATTTTTGAAACAAACACGAAATGAAATAAATCAATACAATCAGAATTTAAGGAATTTTTACAATCTCTGGAGGTCCTGTATTGCTTGAATAAATTTTTCACAATAAAGTTTTGTTTTTGTCTCTCCTCCTGCGCTGAGTACTTTGACAATTGTTGCATTGATCATTGAAAGAAGAAAATGGATAAATCTGCTGAAAACCAAAAGGTTGATCCAGCTGCGGACACTCTTCAACAACAGTGGCCAAAGAGGAAAAGACCTGACCTAAGTTCCCTACCAACACGCCAGTATCTTGATCAAACCGTTGCACCAATTCTATTACATGGACTACAAACTTTAGCACGTGAACGTCCTCCGGATCCCATTAGTTTCCTGGCTTCATATCTACTCAAACACAAATCTCGCATTGACGAAATTTCAGAAGCAACATAAGTAAGTCACAGTCGGAATGGTTCTTATCAAGAAGGGACGATCTGGATTTTTAGAGCATTTTGGGAATTAAAAAAAGAATCAATTCAGTTGTAAAATAGTCAGTAGAAGTTCATATACAAATATAAATTTAATGTCATGTAATTTTTGTGTTTTTGTTTTTGTTTTCTTGAAAACAATGTTGAATTGAGTATATATCTGTATGTCGGCTGATACGTTAATTTTCTTCTGTGAAATGACTACATATTCTGGTCAGCGGTTTCATGGCGCTTTCCTTTTTTCGGAGCTCACGTATAGCGAATTTGAAAGCGCAGAAATATGAGTGCGCAGATCTGAAAAAATGCATTACCCTACGGCACTTAGATGCCGACATTTTTATATTGTTTGTACAGACACATATCCTCATATCAACACATTCTATATCATTTGAATGGATTTAAATGTTACTAAAGAAGAATTAACTCTTATTTGTGCAAAACGCCAAGGTAACTACACATTTTAACTCCTAGATCCAAATACAAAATACATACATACATACTTCGGAATATTTGTATGCGAGTCTGTATGGATGCCAGGTGATGCACCCCTGCGGTGGAAATGTTTACGTCTTAGACTGGGGGTGGAAAATATTACAAACCACCACCATGTTGGTCTTATCTTTTGAAACGCCAATAGTTGCCCCAGTCCTTATTGCGAAGACCGGCAAAAGGATAGTCTGTTGAGTGTCGAGCAACAGATTGATATGAAATAGGGTGTATTTCTGGCCCAATGTACTATATATTTTATCAATTAAGTCGTACCGAGGTTAATTAATCTCAATACAAGACAAATGTGGGGTTTGTGAATTTTACGCGTTAGTTCTGTCTCAAAAGGGATCAAATCGAGTTTTCGCCGGAGGTTTACCGCAATTCTAGGGATGATGAGGCGTAACAAACCATTTCTGAAATCAGTCAGCAGAAATGCAGATACAGGTAGTCTGCTTAACATGCCCGTGAATCCGTCGAATCGACCAACAGTCTTCAATTGAAGTTGGGGAAACAATAATCAATGCGATAATTCAATAAGCCCAACTTACACATACATACAACTTACATGTACATATTATTTTGATGTCACACATGCTAAGTTCATTTCAATAAATAAAAAGAATTGAAGGTATTATCGTAAATCAATAACGAATCGTCGACCAGAGTGTAAGAGCAGGATGAAAAAAAGGAAGATACTCATTATAATCAGGTAGGGGGAGCAAGGTAGGAGCACGTGCTGGTGATAAACAAGAAGGGGACACACATTCATATATGTACATATGTGTACCTCACTTCAACGTGACCGAACAGCTGTAATTTTGAGTTAATTAAGGGGTCCCACCAATCGGGGGGTAAATGTGAACGACGTGAAAAAGAAAATGCATTAATTTGTAGATAATCAGAAGCAGCCAAGCGTAGTTTGAATTGGGGAAAGACGAAATGTATGCTGGATAAAATGCTGAGCAACATGTCTTTGGTCGACGTAGTATATAAGACTCATAGTTTTGTCCTGGAATCTATAGGAAATCATATAATTTAGTTTTCTTCAGACTTATTTGTCTTTATGCAAGACCTTTCTGCTCTACGGCGTGGAGGCAAGAGCGATCCTTTCGAGGACAGAATCCTATGTACAATCTTTGATCATATCTGCTCTGTTAATGGCGACATGAGAAGATTTTCAAAATTCAACTAGACTCATATTATTGCACTTTTGCAGCGGGTAGCTTCAGTGTCGATGAGGAGGACGGCGTCACGTTTGTAGTTGCATGGCGTTCTAGTCCTCAGGGTTTATATTTGTGGATGAATCCTCCAATTGTCTTCAACGCAAACAGGATTATATTTAATCCCCGGATATATTTAGCTCCCTGCCATGTCCTTTTTGTAAGTTCTTCAATGATCGTCGAGGGATGAACTGATGAAATAAGGCGTAAATTCATTTCGATTAGGTGCAGCAAGGGTGAATTATGTACTGTGAGTCTTATGGGTGAGTTAAGTGTGTAAGAGGAGAAAACTCGAGCTACCGAAACCCGGCCCAAGGCTGGGTAACTATTATGAATATTGTCTGGAATGGTTATTTATCAGCATTGTATGCACCAAGTCTGAGGGATCATACTTGTGGATGCAAGGCAGCCACTTGACAACTTTAACCAGCTTTAACAAGCAGATCCGTCAAAAATGGAATGCAGATGTAGTCCTAGCTTCAGGGTCCAACAACAAGATATGTTATTTCGCATATCTATCGGAACTTTCTGTTGAGCTAAGTATCGATTAATTACAGATTTAACTGTTCTTTAACAGAATAAAAGTGAATTTATGTTCAGTTCAGTGATAGAGGACATGTACTCTACCCTCTCCAATCTCCTTTAACATCATGGATAAAGAATGTCTTCAACTAAAAGACAACTCGATCGATTTAGTTTAAGCCATTAACATATCTTCCTCCAGGCCATTAACATAAAAACCTACCCAAGATATATTTTGCTGAAACTGACGCATTTTACTCCCAACATCGCCTTCGTCATTTGTAAGTAAAACGCGAATAAAAGATTAGCAATTTAATTACTGTATAATACCGTATGTACTATGTACTATATGTACATATCTTCACAATCGAATTTATATTTCTACGCTGCTCGCGCATGCTTTTATGTTTACTGAAAAGTACTTAATTTTAACATAAAACCGTCAATAAAAGAGCTTTTTCGGACGTAATATTTTTATGAAGCTTTACTTGGTTTGAAGATATTGGTAGCCCTTACAGCAGAACTAAATGTAAAAAAGACTTACTTGAATACAACTCATACATCTGGGCAACCCCTCCAACTCATTTGCGACTTTTGGACGTTATCCAAAAATGAGTCTTCAAATGGTAGGAGACAGATCCATAACTGAAAAAATTCCATCTCTTGAACACCGTCGTAATGTTTCCTCCTCATAAACAATCAAACCGGAATACTGGTGCGTCTATGAATGCCCATCAGTTTACTCTGGAGTCCAATTTTGGACGAACGGTTAAACATAGAGTATCTTTCTTTGGCTTTTCGCATTGTGTTTAATATTTAAAGGGTTTGAGACCCCTTGAGGACGTGCAAATGCCTTACCAGATTTGCTGCATCTCTCTTGCCACTGAATCCTTAAAACGCTTCTGTGGGAATAGAAATATTTAACACGTCGTTTTAGTACTTAACATTTTATTTTTCACTTAAGTTGTGAATTTGTTAAATACCTTCGAAGGTCGTCCAGGATTCGATATCATGCTTGATGTTGAGACACATCATAGAACTCTACCGGCAATACATTTTTCTGATACAACCATTCTGCATTATCGTTATATCTGTCAAAAAGGCACTCAAATTCTTCGATGGATTGGGGGGCAATCAGCTGTCACGTCGCCTATCTCTGTAATACTTAATTTCTGATGGAAAATAACACACTGTCATAGGCTGAAAATCAAAAAGAAATTTGATCTCAAAAAAAGCACGACATGTCCTACACCGAATGTTAAGATACCGACACATCCAATTTTCAACCACGTCTCTCGACACATAGACAATGCTTCCAAAGAATATACATACAATATATCAACGGCTGAAAGGAGCAAGATGAGAGTTTTATTGGATCTCAAACGATTCCAGAACTTATATCTCATAACTTAATTTAATCGTTCCGGTTTACCATTTCAATGACAGATCAAGAGTGGATGTTCATTTACAAAAATAATATCGGAATGCCTATGCTATGATTCCATTCATCAAACATATTTCATCTGTCCGCGTTTACGATGATAAATTCGGCAGTTCTCGGCGCTTGTACCGGAAATGTCTGAGGAGATTGGAAAAGGTAGGCCCAAGTAAACGAAGTGAACCCTTTCGAGAACCGGTTGACGTGTGCCATCCCTTCGGAGCACCCCAATGATTGCACGTGAGTTCATGCAGAACCCCCTCCAATAGGATAATGTCCTTTCGTGATCTGTCATGCGTACAGAAAGAATGTACCATACCGCAACATCTTGCAAAGAATACAGGCCCATACGAAGCAACAGTCATCTGCGCAGATGTATGCGTCTGTCATCAGATCTGATGAGCTACAAGTTGCGCAACGTTTTCTATCTGCATTCTAATGCAGCACCTGACACCAAACATGCTCTCTCATTTTCATTCTCTGTTGTTCATTGTCACCCCTGTTGCACGGCGGCGCTGTGCGGCTCACGCACATGCATTGTCACTTCCGCAGGGCGTTCTCTCCCAGTGCATAGAGCATAATGTAGACGCAGCTCCTTTCACAGTTCCGTGAGCAGCGAATACACACGTGTTTGTCCGTTGGATCCATATAGTCATGTTTACCCATGCGTTGCCGGCTCTCGTAGAGGGGATTCAAGTGGCCTGAACCGTGAAGCTATTCACGAAACGAAACTGTTTAGAATTGCACCATAGGTACCTTTCTTTGTGTCTTATGTCTTGCTTCCCCTCTTGGCCACGTATCATCTGCTCCCAGTTCGTACGCTTCGCGGTTCACAGTCATTGGTGTAGTTTCGAAATGTCGTTACATTCGATCGCAGGGGTTGGTATCAACACTCAGCTGAATACGTGAGGACCGCGCACACTTGTTTATTTTCAAAAGAAATCAACATTCGGTAGCCTTTGCTGGGACGAGACGTTCTCTTTCTCGTGCGCTGTTTTATTTCTCGACAAATACAATAATATCCAAAGAACGTTCAAAAATCGAACGGAAAGTGTGCCAATACTGCGTACTAACGCCGTCGCCGCCGCCGAGATTCAGTGAAAATCTGCATGGACCGTGTTCAATATCGGCAAAGTCTGAAAACTGTCGGTTTATTACAATTTAAAAATAGACTAGTATACAAAACAATATGAGTCTTGTGCATACATACACCGTATCTAGAGCACGTCATGAGTATAATACGCCACCGGAAAGTAGTGTCTCTCTCCTATGATCTGCTGAATACATCGCTTTTTATAAAAGATGAAGTAATAAATGTCTTCTCCGTGTGACTGCATGCAAAATAATTTTCGTCCTAGCAATTGTAACATAAATGTATATAATTAAATAATTTAAAAAAATAGAAATAAATATATAAAAATTCAAAGAATAAATCGCGTATAGTTTGATCGAGTGAAAAGTGCGGTAGTCGTCGGTAGATATGGCTAATTCGATCGAAAAGTTACTCGTCCCTTTAGCGAAATGCCTTGTGATATTGTTTTTGTTAAGTAGTTGCAATTCGGATAGAGGTAAGAAGAACACACAGTTACTAACGGATAAGACAATTTTTGAGTTATTTGGTGTTTCTGCGTTTTCCCAGAGGAAAAGTCTGTGCTCCCAAGTGTAAAAGTGAAAATTCGTATACGCGCACATATACATCAACTTAATTTCAAGTGCCCTAGTCCCAGCGAGAACAAGATCGTTGCAGCTCCAGAGTATCCCCATTTTTTTCTTCCGTGAGATGAGTGAACCTTGGATTAGCCAAAGTGGTTTATGTACAAGTGTTGTGAATACATCGTGGAGGAGGGGGCGCCATTTAGTTTCGCAATCTATGGCAAATATAAGGGAAATACATGTGGTGTCTTGAGAAGGCCATTAAAACGAAAATAGACGTGACAAGTGAATTTTTATGGGTGTAGTCAGGTCGTCGGCATCTTTTCGCTATGATTTCAAAAACACCCTCTGCCATCAATGTCATTTGGATTTGGAAATAAATATATTGTGTGTTAGTTGAAATTTCAAAGGGTAAACGCCTTCCGTTCCGATGTGCTGTCCAATTGGTGAGGACGTTCATCGAAGTGCGAAAGTGTGTCAGGTTGCTTATCTGAACGGTTTTTTTACGATGTCCATTTTTAGAATAGCTCTCAAGGACCTGATCACCTATTGAAATACTGAGAAATGTGTAGATTGGGTTGAGTTCTAGTGGCAGGTGGGCTAGGCAAGCCCGAAGGTTTTCCTATAAGCGATCGAGCACATTCTTGCTATGAGAATCATTTAATGCGTTTTTCGAGTAGAATGGAATGTTTGGTATATGTTGGTACGAAGAGATTCTTGGTCGCTTCGAGAGCAAATCCCTTTGTAGTATCCTTGGTGCCTTGGTGGTATTTACGGATGGTGTTTGAAGGAGACTGAACGACGAACTGTACGTGCTGTACAGCAGTGGCTTGGCGTCCATATAAAACGATCCCTACCGAGTTTGCTTAAAATTCCACTCTTCAACAATGTACCGATACAACAAGCAACATGAATTTTAATATATGCATATAAACATAATATTTGTCTATTTCCTACACCTGCACATGCAAGAAACAAATTCTATGAACACACAAACCCACAACCTGCTTGTTATTAGTTTGCATATCAAACATCACATGACACATTCTCCATAGCCCATAAGAGAACAAACGCAAAGCGGCAGCAAAATAAAGAGTAAAAACATAGTAACCCGAAAAATGTCGGGTTATACAATATCTGGCTGGTTAGAACAAATTGGATTTCTGTCCTTGTTTTGCCTTCGTTCGCTGTGGTTGACTCCTCTCTGTTTAACACACGCCTTCTTTTGTGTGTTAGTCTTATCTCTTAGTAAAACAAAGATTAAAAAAAAGTTAAAAATCGTTCTAACCCGAATGATGTTACTACGATGTCAGTTTATTTTGTAACTAGTTGTATTGTAAGCTGGTAAGAAGAAATGGGTTCTCTTTCCTTCCGTTGTGCTTTATTCCTCTCTGTGCACAAAAATAACTCGCTGTTGCGTTGTCCCACAGATTGAGAGTGGAAGACTGCTTGGGCCGGAGATGAGTTGCCCATACGCTTATCGCCCAGCCACCGTAGGCGTTGGATCCGCAGACGCCTGTCCAGACTCATATCGTCCGTACGCAAAAATGACCAAAAATCGCATGCAGAAATTTACTCTCGAAGAAAACAAGGACTTTCTCATCCGCTTTTGAGATTGTTTATTCCTCTGCGCCATATAGCAGGAGTTGGATGATCAAGGTCTTGCACAAAGTCAGCTTGGTCCTTCGAGAGACGCCTCTATGATTCAACTGCCTCTAGCGCCCATAGAAACAGCTGACGGCAAAAGTTAGGTTAGGTTAGGTAGGGGGGTTGCTAGTTCACCAGCCCAGACCATGTTGGTCCATCGTTATACCCACAGTCAGACTACTACCACTGATTGACGACTGCAGTGATAGTGCCGTTAATTTGATGCTAACGGCAAATGGTGACTGGGCCAGACTTGAAAACCAGATAAAAGCGTATTAACTTTGCTTTCACTGGGATTCGAACGGGGGACCGCCGCTAACCAGGGGCATGCACACAACCAACTGGGCCATCAAGTCGTTTTGGCAAGAGTTACTCTGCGTTTGATTTTGGAACTGATTTGGCCTGTGCTCTTATGACACTGTAAAGTCTAATAAACGAAGTTGAGATATGTATAAAAGTTGCGTATGCGTAAGCTCGTGGTTTGCAACTAGATAATCTCAGCACTAAACGTAACCGGATACTCAACACGTCCTTTGTTAGCTTATTTCTATTAAGAATCCGCGATTGCTGTTGCATCCAGGAACTGCAACTCGATGCGTTCGAAAGGCTAACCTGCCGTGAATACTTCGCCTCTTACCTGAGACTATTGTTAAATGTTTCTGTGATGGAACATGGGTTTTTTTTCATTTTGCTTTCTATCTTGAATTGTTATTCGATATCTGTTGCATTTGTGAGAATACTTAAGAAATGTGAGTACACAGAGTCTTGCGTTTTGTGCACACAGGATGCAATAGTTTGTCTTCATTATTCAAAGGTACGCATTTCAGGCCAGGTTAGTTGCGTTATGTGGAAACAGCACTGTACAAAGTAGTATCCACCGTTGAAAACTAACTGTATCAGGAAAAATACGCCTTGGGTGCGTTTCTCGTTTTTAACAACGTGACTAATGACGCGATTCAGACGAGTCTCCTTAGAGCAAGAGTCGATGCTGTGATTGGAACGGACTGATGCGTTCAGGGTTGATCAAGTCATTACTTGGCGATCTATGCTGCATAAGGAAGGTGAGCAGAGGAACTCCTTAAGGAGGAGAACATTCAGCTTTCCTATGGACGCAGACCCTAGGACTGTTAACTCAAGTCAAACGAATAAGCTCTTCACCAATAAGAGGAAGATCCCTGAGTTCATTTATCCAACTTTATAGGAAGTTGAATTAAAGCTCTCAAAGACAGAAAAATACTTGGGCGTTATACTCGATTCTAAACGCGGGTGGAACGTAAATACGTATTAAAGTACGGCTCTCTGGTGTGGTGGAAAGCTGTAAAGAAGAATTCTTTTTCTCACACAGCTACTCAAAATAAAAGAATCGGCCTGTCTAGGCAAAACAGGTTGTCTAAGAACGTCGGAGACGGCAGCGCTTGAGACCATTCTCTTCCTCACCCTTCACGACTTATTCTGCAGTACCAGTGCACTCTCCTTGGCCCTGAGGCTAAGAGAAGCGGGATTTTGGAACATTGTCAAGCTGGCATACGAAAAAGCTGGAAAGCATCGCATAACATGGAATAACGCGACTACCTTCCATCAACTCTGGCAGATAATAGTTTCTATAAATGGTTGCCGGGCCGGAAACGATGGAAGGCACCAGTGGCTATAGCGGAGGGGGTGGTCACCCTATAATCTGACAGCCTTAGGCAGGGATCTTCTGTGTCCTCTTCGAGAAAATCCTGGCACTAAAGGACGTTTGCAGCGTTTTTCAAGTTGAAGTGACTGCACTGATAGCCATGCGGCAATAAAGGCCGTCGCATCACACTATACAGCCCTGTAAAGATCTAGTACTCACTGACTCAGTCTGATTACTACAAAGGCCCTATGATCGAAGGTGAGCAAGAAGAGATCAACATCATTGACCGGCTTAAGTCGCAAGGACGTACGATCGCTAATAGAAGTCCATTCCATATGTACACATCCAATGCGACTGAACATAGAGCAAAACAATTTTTGCAGAAGCTGCAGAGAGACGAGGAAGAAATAGACGCTATTGTCTGCTCTGCGAATCTCAGCCCTAGCAAAGAAACAAAGGTATTTTCTAGAAAAACTCTTATTATTAAGGCTAGAGGACTTAAACGGTGTTGGGATTCGGTGCGGAATTCACACATGGTTGGCTGGTTTTAGAACTGAAGTTGTTGAACACTCCCTCAAGCATTGGCACAATGAACCCAACACGTTGGTCTTAGGGAGTCACTGCCAGAAGGCGATCAGGGCACCCAATTTACCGTTGCGTTGTAAGTGAATTATTTTTGGCAGTCCGACGTGGGCATTGAATAGCTTCTGCAACAACCACTTGTGTTGTTCGTGTTATTGTTGGCGGGTGTGAATTACGTAAGTTGGTAAATTCGGAAATTCAACCTGCCACCCGCCCCGCCGGCATAGAATTCGGCGCACATTGGTACGCTTTGTATGGGAGCGCGGCAATAAGCATGTAACTTGAACCCGTGGTCCGATTTTAATGAAATTTGATACTTGGTACATGTGCCACGAGGTATTTTCGTGGTAAAATAAAGAGATTTTTACTACTTGAATACAGCACGCTTCCAACTTTCAGAAAATCTAGGTGCCTGTGGAGGAGCCTTTTGGACTTTTTTTTTTGTTTAGTCCTTACTTACTTACTTAAGGTGATCCTACAGTTCGGTGTGGACCTCGGCCTCAACCCACCAAAAGCGTCTCCAGCCAGCTTGATCTTTAGCTAGCTGCCTCCAGTTTCACGCGCATAGTTGGTTGGGGTCCCTTTCCACTTGCGTGCACTCTCTGAGTCGCGGTCTTTCTCTACTGTTCCGTCCTTCGGGGAGTGGATTTGAATACTATCCGAACCGGAGCATTGCAAACGGGACCGAAAATAACCCGAAGAATTTTCCTCTTTTGTTTATGAATTGCTTTCTTAGTCCTAAGAAGGACAGAATTATTCTTAGTTTAACTTCAGCGCTGGTGTCGTTATCTGAGCTGTTCTTTTTCTACAAGCATTAAAACACCTCCCTGTACTTAGTAATTAAGATTCTAGTTTAAGAAACTGAATATATCAGATTTCAAATTTAATTTATGATGATTAATTGATGATTTTTTTTGATTTTATTTCCGCTTTTGTACTACAATGCGGTGCGGCGTGGCATAGGTGACGACGCACCAACCAACTACGCCAAAGTGCCACTTTTTTTTCAAGAAGCATTCATTATGAATGTTTAATATTATGCACATTAAATATCCTCAACAGATTTGTCTAACATTCGTTTTCCATTTCAGGGATCATAGGAGTATCGGCTGTACAGAAAACCTACGTTGTGACTGGCGAAGAAGTCAAGCCAATTGTATTGGACTGCGAGTACGAGGTCCAAACCAGCAATAAGTCTTTGGTCATCAAATGGCTCAAGGATAATAAGCCAATTTACCAATGGATCAAAGGCTACAAGCCCACAGTATACGTAAGTTAAGAAATACATTAATTTCCAATGCGCAAGCAAGTTAACGTTTAAACTCATTTATTTCAGCCAAATTCAAAGGGATCCATTCAGGAGGACTTTGAAATATCGCCGAATCCCAATTATAAATATCGTGCAATATCTTTTCCGCAGCCAAAGAAGGAGTTATCCGGCAGTTACAAGTGTTTAGTGGAGACCAGCGATTTTACGCGATCCATTCAGATTGACCTTCAGGTGGTGGATGTGAGGGAGACAAATATTCAACTGCATTCGATGACTCAGCCCAATGATACTCTCGTAACGTGTGCCGTTGAGAATGTCTATCCAGAACCTAAACTACAATTATGGTAACTATTAGGATTTATCCAAATTCTTAAGTTTATGATCTTGTTTCGATGGGAAATGCATGACCAGATAAGAACAATAGGAAAGGCAACTGGGATATGTCAACAACGGTGTCGGATATAAAATTAATTCTGGTGTTATTTTGAAGCTATTTTCGTTCCATTAATAATAATGATATTGGTGGCGCTACAGCCTATAGAGAGCCAGAGCCTAGCTTCTAAGCAATAACTCGTGTCATGCGTGCTATTGTTCTCTCACAAGTGGAAGGAACCTACAGTTTTATGTCAACTCCGAGAGGCCAAGTTTGAGAAGATTTTTCTAGACAGGAATACTCTTTGAGCATTGTCAATGTCCCGTTAATTATGAAAAGTTGTAAAATCTTGGTAACGAACCTGGCACCCACGGCGTAGGAGTCGACGCACTAACCCACTACACACACGAAAAAAACACATCATTCAGCGCTTTTTTGATGATGGGGTCCAATATATAAGTCCGGAAATATGATTTTCCTTTCTGTAGCAAACATTTCAAACGTATCTTATACAGATGTAGGCCCAAACCCACTCAAAATAGGCCAATTCAGCTTATCGTCGCTGAGACACGGCATTTCTGGGTCTTCTTCGATACAGAACGCCATAACGCGACGAGTTAATGGCAGCCTTTGGTACATTCTCTCACGGTCAATTCTGTCCGATTTTATATATAAATCATAGCTGCCTATCTCTTGAAACTCAACATAATCACGACTTCCGAGGAAGGCGTTGAGTGGAGTTCCATCAGGTAGGCAGAACCAGGTGGAGATGGTTGGACAAAGTCCAAAAACTCGTTACGCTTGGGCATAACTCCTGATGAGTTAGAGTCTATGGCGGAAGATCAAGTGGCCTGGAGATGTCTCGTGCGTGCATTACTATCCCTTTAGAGGATCGTGGGGGTCAGAATATGCTGATGATGATGATCTTTTCAACTTTTTTGTGTGTTTAAGACCCCCCTGGTTCAGAACTGGTTGCAACTTTCGTTGGAACAGTTGGTTAGATGTTGTTGTATATCAGCGTTTTTTAATCAAATAGAGAAGAACAAGGGAGGTTCTGCACCACTTTGTGGGTGCATTTGCCACAGGATGATCCCGAACACAATAAGTTTCATGTTAACGTCAGAACTATTTTCTATTCAGACAAATGCTTCGGACTTGGAGTAAATACTGTAGGTCGCTTCCACGCAGAATACTTGTAGTTGCTGCGGAAGTTAGGCGTCAGTTTATTTCAAAGTGTAGTGTCACTTTCACCACGCACTGTTAGGCGACTAGGCTTACTATGTCTACTGTAAAACATTCAAATTTTCCGAAACTAGTAGAAATACATTTCAACAATGATTGGAAGCTTCATCTTTCCCGAACTTCAACTTATGACTTGACCATGTCATGGTGGCCTGACGAAAATGAAGTTAAATTTCAGTCATTTTGTTCTCATCTTATCTGCGGACCCGAATGATCCACTAAAGGAGTCGGAGGACCAAAGCACGGACGAGAGATTTCCAAGCGAGTCGATCCTCTGCCGTCGACTCTTACTCATCAGGAGTTAGGTCCAACCGTGACCAGGCGAGTTCTTGGACTTGTTCCAACCACCTCATCCTGAGTCTGTCAAGCGGACGCCTCCTAATGGACTTTCATAAATAATTTGGCTTGACACCAAGCTCAGCCTTCCTGTTTGCAGATCTTCCAAGCTGTTCCAAAATTGAACTAGTCGTCTGGTCAATCTTACAGAAAAGCTCTGCATTAAACCTCCCATCACTCGTGGAAAAATACCCCGACATAGTTAAGCTGCTCCACCTGCGGGATGGGGACTCCATCAGCATGCAGAGTGCACTGAGCAAGGGTCTTGGAAATTACCATAGCATCGGATTTGTCCACGTTAGTCTTCATCCCAGCATCAACTGGGAGTGATGGCTACTCGATCATCCGCTATCAACTGTTACTTATGGACTTGGTCCAACTGCCTCTTGCTGGGTCGCCAATCTAATAGAATTGCATTCAATTCACGGCTCGGAAGTCTTGATGATGGGAACAATCGTGTCACATGACGAAGAATCAGAGGCTCAACATTGAGTTCCTCGCGTGCTCATTCCTCGTGTTTCTCATTTTGGAATAAAATTGTTGGTGTGAGCCAGAAGCCAGGTTCTCTCAGATAAAGTAATTGATTTCTAGTTAAAACGATCACAAACTCTCCCGTAAAGCATTCACCAGAGAGGTAGATTGAGGCAATAGAATAAACTCTATGTCTTTTGAAGTCAATTAACACAAAACGTACATGTTTGATTAAACTCAAATTTTATTAATTCGTTTCAGGACAAACGATGATGTTAACTTAAATAAAATCTCTGAGAAAGTGGGCGACCAAGGGAATGGATTCTTCAATGCCACCGTTGTTGTTTCGGCAAGTGAGGTCGATTACGAAGACGAAATCGGATGTACGTTGACATTCCCTGGAACCGAATTCAATATAACCAAGATCCTGAAATCATCCGCATCAATGAAGGAGACCACAACTGCTGTACTAATGTTTGTTTTAATGCTTGTTATGTTGGCCTAGACTATTATCTATGTATATATAATTTTCAATAAAGGTCTACACTTGTGATTTAAATGTATTCAGATGTATTTTCTTCATCCCGGGCTGGTGAAAACGTTTCCTCAGGTGTACTCGTGTTTGTGTTAAATGTATATGAAACATTCGAAAATTAGTTTAGAAATGATTCATCGACAATCGAAGATGCGGTGATTCTTTAATATCTTCTTTAACCTCAGTAAATCTCAGTAAAATGAAACGTGACGTGTCCGTGGCATTGTGGATATGTGCATCGATCCTTACGCAACTTAACCTCGCCGCCTGGGTTCGATTCGCGGCCGGTAAGGTAATGTTCACGGTCCCACTCATTGACAATGCGGCTCAAAGTGCTCAAAGAGTAATAACTGTCTAGAAAAAGCTTCTCAAACTTGGCTGTTCGGAGTCGGCATGCACGCACAACACAAGTGGTTGCTGAGAAGCTATGCCCTGGCGCTCTACGAGCTCTAGCCCCAGTATATTGCTCGTGCTTGAGCCAAAGGGCTGTAGCGCTACCCATATTATTATTATAAAACGTGACTAATTGGACAATCCTTGGGACCGAAGGCAAGATTTCCGATTAGGAGGTGGTCCTTATAGAATTTCCTTACTTACAAAAGTTGTCCAGTGTATCTACCTAAAAATTCCCAGAAAATATATCCAATTCTGCGACCAACTAGTAGATGTGGTAACATTATCGTCTATAGTGAACAAGTCTTCTGGTATCGCAGGGTCAGGTATTATTTCCTGAGCAACATTCTTATTCGCTTCCTTGAAAAACCAATATTTTTTAAAACTATTTGAAATGAATATTGGAGTCACATCTTCCCATGCCATTTTTGTCCAGCTGCAAACACCTAACACATTAATTTCAGTTGCGAACTCCGATCCGATATGGTATTGGTTAGGTTAGGTTAGGTTGGAGTGGCTGACTACTGTACGGAAGGACAGGAATTCTCGCATTGCATTGTGAGTGACTCGAAAGAGGTGAAGTCGTGAATTATAAAAGGTGGTAAATAAGGACCCTCTGCGGAGTAGTCGACGCACTAACCCACTACGTCACGGCGACCCACTGGTTATCTCAAATTGACACAGGTGACTAAACCTTTGAAATGCATACTCACGAACCATTTAGTGATAAACTCCTCCTTTCTATCCATCTCTGTTTTGAAAACGAAACAACATCATTTCAATTGAAGGTCCAATTATTAAACTTTATTTAACTACTTAGTATAATAACTCTTAGTTAGTTGCATTGCTTTACATAGATCCATTCAACCATACCACATAAGAAATAAATAATACATTAAAAAGTGAACAACAAGAATAAACAACGTTGCAATTAACAAATCATCTGCGTTTATATGTATGAATGCATGAAGTTTTTAGTAATAGAATAGTTCTGGAAAATTAATTTCATAAATTGGCTTCTGCGGTTGCTGCTGCTGATTTTTAATATCACTTTGCGAGATTTGCCTCTCTATTGCTAACGAATTAAATAGATCATTCAGGCGATTCTGGATAACATCGTGCTGCAAAGAAATAGAAAAACACAAATAAATCAATGCCATATTTCAGGATTTGTTTGGAATAAAATGAAAAATATTTAATGGATTTATATTGTTGCTGGTTTACTAAGCTATTTATAGTATATTTGTCTCACACCTCTACATTTTGCTGATGCTATGCAGCAGCAGTGGCCGTGGCCGTGGCGTAGTGGGTTAGTGCGTCGACTCCTACGCAGAGGGTGCCAGGTTCGATACCCGAATTTACCACCTATAATAATTCACGGCCCCACCTCTTTCGAGTCACTGACAGTGCTCAAAGAGTATTCCTGTCTAGAAAAAGCTTCTCAACTTCGCCGTTCGGAGTCGGAATTAAACTGTAGGTCCCTTCCACGTGTGAAAGAGCAATAGCACGCACAACACAAGTGGTTGCTCAGAAGCTAGACCCAGGTCCACCTCGGACTGTCGCGCCACCCATATTATATTATTATTATTATGCAGCAGGAAGGGTAAATGGTAAATGAAGAGGGTAATCCATTTTCTGGTTCCGAACATTTAAATGGGACACTTTTTTTACGAAAAACAGTCGAGAGTTTACCGATTGTGAGTGTGAAATAGATACTAACGAGGGTAATGCCATAAACGACACCAGTCATCCCAGAGAGGATGATAAACTGTGACAGCTACTGCGGTGAATTCAACGGTGAGACGCGCTTATTTAGATGGGGATTTGTTGTTTGAGGCAGACTTAGACAAGCGGGGAGAGGAAAACACTTTCTCTATTCATGGACACATGGTAGTAATAGAAGAGAAAGTCATCCTTTGCCGGATTCAGATGGTGCGGACGACCTCTTTGAGTCCCTAACACTAAGAGACGATTGCAACTTTTTTAATGTAGAAGCACATGTTGAAATATCACAACGTAAACAAACGATTCGTTCGACATATGCCCAAACCTACCAAAGGAAGAGGATACAGCTTCCGGAGAAGGACTTTCTTCCTGGGGACTTACTTTAGAAAAAGGTAGGCCTCAATATGGAAATATGTATAGCCCATTCAATAAGTGCACAATGGACACAAGTTGGTTGGAAGGCTAACCGTATGCCTATCTATATTCCTGGCACCCGTTTAAACAAGAATACCCGACAGTACACTCTTACCCAACTTGCCTAGTTTTATTCAGTTCATGTTTGACATAATCTTGCTTAGGCTACTGGCCAACATGCGATATTAACTTGGAGCTACCTTCTGCAAGCGCTAGTGTTGTTTTTCTTTAATGAGTGGAGGTCAGAACTAAGAAACAGCTAATATGGATCTGTACACATGAAAAGGACTTCCTCCTCCACACACAGCGGCTGTATACAAGGCTTAGATTGTTACACTCCTGCCTGAATGGCCAACAGTCTTCGGATACAGGTGGACTCGTCAAATAGACTGTAGTAGTACAAGATGAAGACACAGAAAGCGTCCACAATTAAGTAGACATCCACAAGTTGAGAAGAAACTAATTTAAAACTGGATGAGGCCAGCGAAAGGTCGACGTACATAACCTCATGGGTACCATGCATATTCTCACATCTCCTATCTCCTATCTTCTCTCTCTCTCTCTCTCTCTCTTCTTACCTTTGGTTCAGTGCGTCTTAGTAGATCATCAAAATCACTTTCTCGGAATGTCTTTCCAATTTGCAGCTGCTTCTCACGCTGCTCCTTCTTAACAGCCTCTGTTGGCTCGGCCAGAGCTCGTTTCATAGCCTCGAAGTTGTACTCCGGTGCCAGGATTTTCTGCAAACAACAACACAAACATACAACTATGAGACGGAAATGGACAACAATTAGAAACAAACCTTTGAAACTCCAGGCGAACTACTAATACTATCCGCGTCATTGTTGTAAGTCGTCAGATCAGCCGAACTGTTCCTGGTTGGCATATTGCTTGCCGCCTCCACCCACGAGTGGCGATGTGCCGGATTGTCCATTTGATTCAGTGCATATGGGCTTCCTGTTTGTAACCGATTATAATCCATCCCTGCGTTTTGTAGACTCTCAGATAGAGCTACTTTGTCAATCGACAAATGCGGTAAGCTGAGATTGTACACCTTCCCCTCGTTGGACTTTGGATCCAAAAGTGGAGGGATAAAATGAATTGCCTCATCTTTTCGAGCGTCAACGATTTTTTCTGAATATTCCATCAGATTGTTAATTCCCGTAACTCTGGCGATCAGGCACAGCAATGCTATGGCAATCGAATGCAAGTTACACTTGTGAATGTTTTCGATAGCCTCCGATGTTGCAGCCACTTGTTGGATGCTGAAAGCCAAACATTCGATTATACCCGATTGTTAAATCTGCACTCAAACTTACCCCAGTATGAACAGCAAGAATTCCTGTACAGTTTCACTGCTTGCCATCTCCACAATCAGCAGCGCAGCTGTGTTGTAACTGGAGCACAGTGCTTCGATACGATCGGACAACGCCATGCTGTCGATCAGTGCCTGCATTATGTTTGGCCCGTACTTGTGAGTGAAGATAATGTCCGAACGTGATGGCGGTTCCTGCGACAAAGCATTATACGGCTTCACCGTAACATTAATCAGCACATTCTGGTTCTGATGGCGATCGAGGAGAGCCTGGAAAATCTGCATCACTATGATTCTGGTTGGATCGTGCGGAGCGCGAGCCATTTTCAGCAATGGCTGCAAGAACGACGCGGGGAAGGCTTTCTCAAAGGACACCGTGCTATACTGCGTGCCCACTTTCAGCAGACTCTTGAGCAGAATATTCTGCAACATCTGATCGCCTTTACTTTTTTTGCTCAAATCGGGCACGGTATTCATGATGAAAAGCATGATCTCAATCTTCTGATAGTCTGGATGGTGATTCGCGAACTCACCAAGCGCGTTGATAAGTGCCTCTTGATACTGGGATTCCTCTGCGGTGATCTCTGATGTGGTGCTCACACTTGTCCTTAAGTGTGTAAGCAAATTGTTAATGATGTCTAGAGCGGAGGGGCCAACACTTTCGCCAGCCGCAATCGCGATGATTTTCGATAGCACAACCGCTAGAGATGTCCTGGTCCTTGGCGAGGATTTAAAGTTGTTGTCAAGATGCTGCATTAGAGTCTCCACGACTGTGTATGAGTATTGTGGTTGAATCGAGATCATCACAATACGGAATGTATGAATGGCAAAGGTGTTTGGCACCCATAGCTCATGGCGATCCAAGTGACTGAAAGAAGAACGAACAATTTTCCATTATTTGAGGGCGGGGAGTGATATGTAAGAGTGGATGAATAGAAGAATGGTGATTACAAAATCGCATCGCGTTTCCCATCTAGCACAGCCCAAAGGTATAGAGGGGAAAGAAGGCTCATTGGACCTAAATATCTGGGTTGTAGTCTGTGGGAAATATTGGACGGGGAAGAGCATTCCATTTTCGTGCAGTGTGGCTGAAGCACGAGTCTCTGAATTTTACTGTACGTCCGAAAGTCGGCTTATTCTTGTCGAGACGGATATTGCGGACGAATTCATAGAAAAATGTGCAATTGGCTACCTTGCTTGAGCACCGTTTGTTAAAATAGCGATAAAATACGGACAGAGACACGGTACGTCAATGATCGAGCGAGTCTAATGACTCTGGGATATTGTTGCCTACTATAGATTAGGTTAGGTTTGTCTTTGGTCCAGCGAAGCTAGGCGCCGATTCCGGAAAGCTGGGCAGTGGCAGGCCAGATGTTGGATCGTTTCGGTCTCTTCCTCGTTAACGCAGCTCCGGCAGAGATTGCCGGACCGATTGCTCCGATAGGGCAATGTGCTGTGATCACTCCGAATCCGGCCCACTACCTGTGTCCTGTAAGTTTGATCGCTCGCGCTTTTGGATTTTATCTAGTAAGTGCAGTGTTCACTTGGGGGCACCGGACCAGATAAGAGATTTCTTGCATCGATTAAGGAAACATAAATATTTCGCAGCATTTTTGGCGACCTCAAATATATGATCGTTCCAATTAAGTATTGTGTTGACACACATACTAAGGATGGAAAGTTTTGATTGGAAGCAGCAGACAAGAGATCATTTCTAAAAATGAGAAAGAGTATCGGAAACAGAACTGAGTCTTGGGAAACACCAGCATTTATTTGGTGGTTATCAGAATTGTACCCATCCAAAACGACATGAATTGAACGGTTCGAGAGGAAGTTTCTAATCCATAGAATTAGAGATTCATCAGAAGTATGGGGGAATACCATCCGCGCCAGCGGATTTGTGCACGTCTTAATCCTTATCACATCCTTCTAAAAAGGGCTCCGACTAACTCTGCGGGGACAAAGGGAGGATATCAGAAAGAACCAACAACCTCTTCGATCCAAATGAAAATGTGAAGGAAGTTGAGGAAACATTGCCTTTGACAGGTATTTCAACTTCTACCAGCTCCAATTAAATAACCTAACAATTGCCTTCGTTTCTAGACGTCAGATTCTTCTCGAAACTTGCGAGTATTATAAACAATTGATTCAGGACAGAAAAAGTAGATTGGTTATTTCAGAATCAGTGTGCAAAAATTTGAAGAAATTCCCTAGGTTCTTGGGTTTTTTTTTATCAAACCCAAGAAAAATGTGATAGCGGTCGTACCAAAGCTACAGGCCTTTCATCACTACGAATATGAATATGACACGAAGCGTCATGCATACAAAACATTTTAATTTCAACTTACGTCAACAGCGGTTTCAACACCGATCGAATGTGTCCAAACGATGCACGACCCACTAGCTCACGCAATACTTCCTCGGCCAAAACAGGTGCCGTGATTTCCGTTGCATCTTCTGTGGGTGTTAGGTCGCCAAACTGAAAGCAGACAAATTGCACGCTTTTTCAAATATGCCACTCTCACGTACACCAACTACACATACCTGCATATTAAATAACAACGAGGGCACGATTTTTTCCATGTGTTGTTTCTCCCAGATATTCTCCACCAGATCGTCCGACACAGTCTTACGAATGACGCCCTGCAAACCCTTGACCCCGGCAAGACGGATACTGTCTCTGAGCTCTATGTTATCGTGGTTGCCGTGACACATCGACGAAAACTTCGATATGAAAAAGTCGTAGCGACGATGATACGAGGGAGTATCCTCTTCAATGTTGGCGAACTTTACAAACTGCAAAACAAAACAAAACAAATCCAATTTGAGTTTATTTTCACATTTGTATGGCTGTCGCTGCATGAGTCATACCGAGTTTGTAGCCATAATCTGCAAATTCGGGTTCGAGTCTTCCAGCAACTTTTGAACCATACGTAGAAATGATTCAACAAACAGATTTAATGTTTGTGCATGACATGCTACCAGCAGTAAATCCATCGCTTCCATTGCTATTTCGACAAATCTGCAAAGATAATCACAATTTATGACCAAGACAATGGATAATCAAATCAATGATTTACTTGTAGCGTTTGCGGTTGATGTCCTTTGTTGCCTTCTGGTACAAATACTCGCCAATACGATCCAATTTGTCCGGAGAACTCAGCGAGTAGAATGTCAGCTTTTCCATATTCGATTTAACCAGGCCATCTTCAGGATTCTCCGGGAATATGTTGTCAACCAGACGCTTGTAACGTGGCCGCAGGGCAGAGCAACACCCGCAGCAACCTGCAGAAAATAAACGTACACATTTGTAATCGAACATTGACACATCAGATCAGTAGAATGGACTCTGAATTCTAATTCCTTTATGCCTTATGTAATCTCTACCATTTGTTTGGACAAATTATCATGAATTATATGTTTATGACACCTACCAGACATGATTGCTGGAGAACGATGCAATCGATCAACGTTCTTCGGCCCTGTACAAAGTCAGAGATAAGAAATTCGGTGCCTTTTCGTTTGTAATTATCTTTCTATCTTTTTCACACAACAGAATTATAATTTAGAAAAAGATGATGTCAAATTGGAGTCAAAGTTTGTACACAAAACAATCGGATTAACGTCACCATTCCATTGCTACCCTGGAAGGTGCGTTCAACTCATTCCAGTCGGTGGAGTTTTCATGAATTTCTGGAAACACCTTGCAGGCGATATTAACGGAAGTGTTACACTTCTATGTCGCGATTGAATAGATGAAAAACATAGGAAATTGAAAAAATATTTACCAAATGAATTACGAGTACTTGGCATTAAGTTGTCAACAAATAGAAACACAGAAATGTGCAAATTGAACTGTTTTCCTTTACAATTGAAATCAAACTGAGTGCCAAGAGGGAAAGCTTTACATATGAACTAAAAGCAACAAGTGTGTGGTACCAAATTTATTTGTGTTTTTATTCATACATCTGAATGTTTTGTATTTCCCAAGACGTTGCAATTTGGGGAAATTCCATGCGGTTGCAGGTTAAAATTAGATACTGCATGTGCGCACAAGAATTTTGTAAATTCCTATGACACTGCAAATGATTCAGAAGGGACAAAAAATTTGTTTTACAAATTCGTAAATATTGAATGGAAATTTAAATAAGATGAGGAAATTATGCATTTGTTGGATTATCTACGCAGATTTTCTGAAAGAAGCGCCATAAGAGAACTAACTAACTATCTGACAGTCTTAATCAGAGTAGACGGCACGGATCCTTTGATTTATCGCCATTTAATGGGATTTTGGGGGTGTTATTTTTAAATCTGTATTTTTTGGGACATTTATTGTGCACGGTGTTCATAAAATGGAACACAACTTCAACGCAAAAGTACATACATATATTCCCGTAGGGTAGTAGACTTGAATAATTTCTGCAGACTGTTAAACGGCGATGAGGACACTAATACCGCAGGCAGAATGTTCTACTCTACATAATGATCGATTATAGAAGAGAATTCCACCCCCGACCTAGACGAAGTCATGATAGCGATATCGAAACTAAAGTCGAAAATGCTCGTGGTACTGATGGACTGTCTGCGGAGCTCTTTAAGGCAGCTGGAGATGATCTGGTTGGGCGCATGAACCAGCTCATCTGTAAGATATGGCCGGAGAAAAGCATGTCCGACGAATGAAACCTCAGTATCGTGTGGCTGATCCACAAGAAATGAGACCCCTTAAACTGATATCTTCAATTACGGAGCGATGCTTGGGAGTGCTTACAAGATCTTCTCTGTAGTTTTGTGTGAGTGCCTGAAACCGTTCATGAATATCCTGATAGGTCTTTATCAGTGCGTTTTTAGGCCGGGAAGTCTACCATCGACCAAATTTTCACAGGACGGCTGATACTGGAAAAGAGCCAAGAGATGCAAATCGACACACGTCACATATTCGTCGATTTCTATGCCGCATTTGACAGCAGGACAGGATATGTGTATATCCCGATGTTTCGATTTTGTCGAGGTTTGGTAAGAAGGCTTGAAACACAATTCCTCCCGAGAAGATGTTCAAACACCTCCTCATTATCTCTGGCTTATTGTCATGAAAAACATTCAATTAAGACTAGATAGGGAAGTGGTCAAAGTGGAAGAGGACGCGGATGACATGGTGATCTTGGTATCGGGCTAGTTAATGGCTGTGATCCTTGAGATCATGGACAGCGCTTTGAGCAAATTAAGTAACTGGGCTACAACATGCGGCCTAGGTATCAACTCAAGAAAAACGGAACCGATGCTCTTCACCAAAATATCCAATTTCACATTTCTGTGTTTCTTCCAGCGCGAAGGTATCACTATAGAACCCAAACTCAGCTGGAAGCTAAACATAGACAAGCGA
>OZ035874.1:27702368-28033368 GCA_964034865.1 Eristalis intricaria | reverse complement strand
GTTAGAAAGCATGCGTAAATATTTACGCCTGCATCAGAATCTTCGGTAAAAAAGTGGGGTCTCCAGCCGATTTTAACATCCGGGTCACTAGTACGGTGGCCGGCGCAAAGCAGCATTCGTTGGAACCACAGGAGCTAAACGGTTGACTCCGTCGGAAGTTCTGATAGTAATGGTGCATCTTCTATCTTTGGATCTACTTCTCAGGCCGGCGACCCAGGGAGGGTCCGAGCCTGAGCAATTGCTGCCTTCTGTCGTGGTCCTGAGCATGCTGCCTCCAGTCATCAAAACCAAGCTGTCTTGCATCCGTATTTACTTGCACTTTGTACTGGAGGTTCGGTCTTCCTCTCCTGCTCGAACCAGGAGACTCGGGTTGGAAGACCCTCTTAGCTGGAGCATTGTTGTCCATGTGCTCGATGTGGCCGAGTCGGCGGATTTTTGCCTTCCGGACTACATCCACATTCTGGTACATCTCGCTGGGTTCGTACCTTCTAATCCATTCGCCATCCTCGCAGACGGGACCATATATCCGACACAGAATTTTTCTTTCGAAAGCAACAAGAATCAGCTCCGTAGATTTGCTTAGCGAAAGCTCCATACAGCAGGACTGGCAAAATAAGAGCATTGTAGAGCATGATCTTGGTCCTTTGAGTCAGGAGTTTTGAGACCAGTTGTTGACAAACCGAAGTAACATCGGTTGCCAAGAGCGATTCTGCGTCGGATCTCCACTACGATTTAATTTGTGGAGTTCGCGTTTGCCCCGAGTTAGACAAACTCATTCACTGCCTCAAAATTGTAGCTGTCGATTGTGATGTTTTGCCCTAGGTGGAGTTCGGTGTATCGTTTCTTCCTCGACAGCATATATTTCACTTTATCCTAATTGACCTTAAGACCAGCTCGTTTCTTCTGTTCCAAGTGATGTGGTATCATCTACAATGGACTACACGCTCCCTAGAATAAATCTGTCAAATGACTTTGACATTCCAATCCCAGATAAAGCGAAATGGCGTAGTGGAGAGATGTGCAGGGATTTTAATCGATACTGTCGACGATGGGCGGCGGAGTCGGTGCGGGTGTTTTCTCAGATTCTCTGAACATCCGTAAAACCTATAGACTGCCTGGCAATTTCAGCGTGCTGCAAGCGGAACTATTTTCAATCCAGGATGAATGTTATCAAATTAATATACAGCTAAATACCCTGCCAAGACAAGGGTCGCCATTTGCAACTATCAAAGCTATTTCCTCCTAATAGCACAAGATGAGGCACGCTGTGCCTATGCCAAAACACGAATTGCCATTATTGGAGCAAACATAATCGACGTGATCAGTGGCGGCTTATGACATGGAATGCAATCATCGGATTTTGTTTCTTTGAGGAAGGAGACACCGTTACCGTCAAAGGTCTTAGGTATTGATAGAATTTCGATGGCCAGTGCTAAACAATATTGACATATCCGAGCTGTGGTTCCAATAAGACGGCGCGGTGCTGAATGCCTTACAGGAGTTGTAAAGAAGAAATATGGCGACTGGGCCATCTCACACTGATTGCTTATTACTTGGCGTCATGAAACTATTCAAATAGCTTCGTTGTCGCTATTTCATGTCCTTAATAATAATAATATGGGTGGCGCGACAGTCCGAGGCGGACTGGCTTCTCAGCAACCACTCGTGTTGTGCGTGCTATTGTTCTTTCACGAGTGGAAGGGACCTACAGTTTAATGCGGATTCCGAACGGCGAAGCACCCTCTGCGTAGGAGTAGACGCACTTACCCACTACGCCATGGCGACCCACTCACATGTCCTTAGTCTTAGTTAAAAAGCCAACCTGTTGGCGGAATATCGCCACACATTGGAAAGAGTTATACAAAATTGGACGGACCGCTTGAAGCACTATCAGCAACGTAAAGGCGTCCAACTGATTGTTGTGCTATTCCATACATAATGGCATTAAAGTAGCTTCAAAATAATGTCAGAAACGACTTTATATCTAACATCGTTGCTGTTTCATTTAAATTTATTTTCCTATTGTCTCTGGTCACCCTGTATCATTCCGATTCGAAAAATTCGTCATGTGACAAAGATTATGTCATACCTAGGCGGCATTAGAGACACACAGGAGATTAATCAAATATTTGAGCTAAACCAGGAAAGATAGCGTGTGGAAAATAATGTGTCGACAAAGTTGAAAATAAGGGACACAAGAATGGTTACGTATTCGGGACGAGTAATTACATTAGGGAACAAGGGATTATTAGAATATTTCCATGACAAATGGGATGGGATGAGTTCTTATTTCAGAAGGAAGTATACGCTGGTGGGTCAAATTTTCAAAGATTCAAACCAGGTACATGACAAGGATGGAGTGTCACAATGGATAGCTAAAACTGCGAAGTATTCCCGGCTTCGTCTATTTCGGCTCCGCAGTTAACTCTACTAAGAACATCAATACCGAGATTGAATGTAGGATTACCTTTGTCAACCGCTGTAGTAGAACTGAGGAACTGAGCCCTCTCTCGAGGGATTAAGTTGAAGTTGATCGTTCCAGTGAATTTTCAAAGCAGATAAAAACCGAGTGTATGCCGTGACCTTTTCCTTGGCTTGGCAAATTCAGCTAGTTAAGCTATTGCCTTACATGCTCTATGACATTATGACAGATCGTTAGTGAAAACGAAAGTGAAACGTACCACCGATAGAACTAGTTGGTAGGCAGACAGCAGCTAATACGGCAATCAAACTAAGATCGCTGCACAACTGGAAAGAACTTCGGTACACCCAACGATCATCAACGGGTATCGATAGCTCCGTACAGATAGATACAGACATAAGCTCCTCTTCGAGAAGAACTTTTCAACCAGCATCCCCCCCAAATCTTAATGGGAGTCTGAACACCAGGCGCTGGCTGTTCCTCTGCGAATCTTCACAGATGGATTGGTGATGGATGCAGGTGTGGGTGGTGGCGTTTATTCCAACGATCTGAGCATCTAGCTACCTGTAATATCTCGCACAGATATCATCATCTATTCCGATAGCCAGGCAGCGATCAAATCTCTAAACTAAGTCACTTTTAACTCCAAGACTTCTATTAATTGCTGCCTCTCTCTTAAAGAGATATCCAAGCATTTAAACTTCCAACTAAAGTGGGTGCCCGGACATTGTGACACTTCAGAGAATTGCGAAGCCTAAAAAGTCGCTAGAAAGGGTACGAAAGGGTGGCACCCTCCTATAACTACCATAAAACATCTACTAAAGTTAGAAACACTTGATATAATGAATCGTTGATGGCACATGATTCCTCATTGCCATACAAAGCTGGCTTACGTTGAACCCTAAGCGATGACTTAGTCTGATTAGATTCAGCAGTCCCAATCTCAGAACTCTTATTGTTCATTGGGACTCACGACTAACTAGGCCTCCTCTACAAGGACTTCTGCAGAAGCTGCAGAGGCGAGGTTGAAACCATTGTACACTTGCTATGCAACTGCAGTGCTCTCTCATCCCCTAGATTTAGATTTCTGGGAGCTGCCTGGCTGGGAGCATACTGCCTGAAGCTTCAAAGTTAGCCATCTTCTTCACTTTATTAAAAGCACTAACTTGATTTTCGTGACAGCAAAATGGGCCTATGCTGGCCTAAGTGTGGCCGCTGTTTTTTTCCGTACAGCAGTCACACTGTGTTTCCAATTATGCTTTGTTCCATAAAGGGAAAGTCGCGTGGGTGTTCTCCAGAGTACACACTTGTACCGATTCCACCGTCCATCATAGAGCCATCGGTGTAGTAAAAGTCCCTACACATCTGTCAGCTTTACCATTATGTTCTTTCGGGGATTGGAGAGTCAAAGTTTTAAAGAATAAGTTGAACTAAGTGTGGGGACTGTATAATCTGCAGAGGATGATACGAGATCTCTATCGATAATCGGTATGACCAAACGGTGTGTCCACGACTGAATGGCGAAGTGGGTTAAGTCCCTGCCCTTGATTAGTGTGTTCTCCGGTTCGAAACCCAGTGAAAGCAAGGCTATGCTACGTTTTCAACGAACCGAAACCCCGTGGTTCGGATGAACTTTTACTGAAACCTTATAGGCCATTCGAGGTTGAAAAGATTTCGCTCTAAATTTTCAAGTCATTCGCTCTCAATATATGTGTGCCCGCCAAAATAAATGTCACTCTCTCTCATTTTTTAAATGGAATGAGATTAGAATGAGAACACTAGAAAAAAGAGAGAGATAAAATGCGAAAATGTACAAGAGAATGACAGAAATTCACGCTGGAGGCTTGTTCGGTTTGACAACCTCTCATGGACGGATGAATTCAAAGGGGCTGCAACGAGATTTCTCAGAAACCGCGAGGCTTACAAACCCTCAAAATGTATGGCGGAAGCTGATAGATGAATGAATGACCTAGCGCTGGTATATAGGTTGATCGTTCAGACGGGATATGGTTCCTATGTTTGGTGAGCCACTGTTCTTGGCTAAGCGACCAGATTGTCTAAGATTTTCGTGTGCACTTTGCAAGTCGTTTCACTGTAAGTCGAAGAGCGGCGCTTGTGGCCATTTGTCATCTCAGTAATACCGGGTGTTACTACACATTATACTACAGATCGTATGGGACGTACGATGGCGATGTACAACCGTTGTTCATGCAGTTGGGAACCGATTTGTTGTCTATGTCCTAATGTGCCTACTGATGTATAGAAAAGAAGAAACCCTTGAACAGGAAATTTAATTGGAAACGCAATGTAAATGAAAGAGTCAAGAAAGCGGCCTGCAGTCTGTACCTGAGCAACAGGATGTTCGGTAAAAAATGGGAACCAAATGCCAAAGCTGTCCTGTGGATGTACTTAGCGATTGTCAGGCCAATTGTGACATATGGCAGCGTGGTATGTTAACAGATCTGCATAAAATCCATCAACTTAAGGTTGGCAACAATTATACAGAGGTATGCATGCCTAGGAGTCACAGGAGCAATTCCCACTACTCAAACATCGGGCTTAGATGTTCTACTGGTTCTTTTTCCACTTGACCTCTACATGAAGATGACTGCTCCAAGGAGTGCCATTAGGATCATACAATCTAAAGGCGAGCTCCAAAGCTCCACTGGTTCTGCAAGTATACTGGATAAATTACAAATCCTAATTGATAAGTGTTCTACCCACGTCTACTCACGTGCCTAACCTAACCTCAGACAACTTCATCTCTACATGTTTCCTTTGACATTTCGTTTGAATTACATTTTTTTATCAAATTTATGCTGTTTATTTACTTTTGAGATTGACTGTAGATATGACTGATAGTCGGAATGAGGTGACAAGGGGAAATAAAGCCCATCATTAAGACACACAAGCGTGGACTCCTCTATTGACCCCCATTCATACAACAATTTGTTTTGGGTTCATGTGGGAGTATAAGTGAAGGACTCCGAGGGAGTAGTGCGTCCTTGAAACATCCATTTCTATTTGCGTTTCCATTACTTGACAAAAAGTGCTGTACGTCAAATGTCAGAGATTTACGATCAAAGTGAAAATAACTTTTTCCGAACACACTCGCCAACAGGCTGAAAGTTGTGCACCAACTCGCCTCTGTTCAGCCTTGTAAGGTCTTGTGTGGGTCGTGCGGGACGTTGGCAACCCTTCAACGTTGCTCGGTGGGTGGTAGCAACTCTTTAACAACATCTCAACCGTGAACAATAGTTCCAGTTGACGAAAAACTTTAACAAAACACAAGAAAAGCCCTTGTTTCACACATAAAAAAAAAGTTCATAACCTTGTCAAGAGAATGTCAGGGCCGTCAACTGCAACAGATTCGTGCCACAAAACTCACGCGAACGTAAATTAAATTACATAAATACTCACAGCCAGGGTCAGTGCATTTTTGCGCAAATGTATCGAAGAATTCCGGAAGTTCCACAGGTTCGAAGCAACATCTGATCAGAGCCATTCTTTATCCTCCTCACCCCTTCGCACAATTCAAACGAGAACAATAGTTGAAGTTATGCAATTCACAGAAAGGGGCGCATTTTTGTTAATTACACTCTCGCGTTTTCAATTAGTGTAAACACTATACATCGCAAATGAGCACACAACCTAGAGCTTTTTTGTTTTGCACTCGTTGTTCTCGAATACAGGCAAATGCCAGGGGCGACAGAATGACGGGCACTTTTGATTTCATTGATTCACAATTAAACTAATTAGCTTATCGGAACGTGCTGCATGGGTTCGCCGATTGGTTCGGCATCTTCTGGTCTGCGTATCGAAGGACTGACGACTGCTGGGGCTGGACACTTGTTCTCACGTCACTTTGATCACATTTCGCCTCGGAATCACCTTGAAGTTCAAACCACGAAAAGGGGAATGAGTGGATGTGGAATTCTTTTTTCCTGACACTACTATGTTCTAGATGAGTGCAGCGCAGTCGCTTGGATTCGTAATCATGGACAACTGATTTCTCGAAGTAAGCTTTCGCCGGTTGTGGCTCTCGAAAGAGTTCACTGGGTGACGGTGTTTAGGTTACTTGCGTCAACCGGGGAAGGAAAATGTAAAAACAAAAAAACTTGGGGTGGTGTGGGAAAAGCTTTTCCCCGATGGTGAGTAGGGCATAACGTGGCGACAAGGATTCTAGGAGGAAGCAACCACTGTTTGTATATTTGCTTGACCTAATCCGAAATGGGGGTTGGTAAGGGATGATGGCGAAAGCTTGATGTTGACGGCGAAGCGGCGCGTGCTGAGAATCACCTTGTTATTACACGAACGTGGTATCACTCCTTTACATTCCAATGGTAAAAAAACACTTAATGGACTGCTTTACTCTGACTTGGTACGAGCGCGATGGTGGTCGGTGGGTATTCTTAGCCAACGGCGTTAATTTGACTCTATGAAATGAATGTATGACTGAGGATAGTATGCGTTGTCCGGTGTCTCTGGTGTTGATTTCATTATCGAGTCAGTGTGACGTTAGACGCCAAGGTCAATGAAACAGAAAAATCAAGAAGAGCATTCACAGCCGAGGGGCATGAGTCATTTGGAAAAATCAGTTGATTCCACACGAGTGGTGATTGCCAGCAATAAATGTGCACCACGTTTTGGGGTCATGGTGCGGGGAAACTTGTCAATTGGTAATAAATTCCTAAAATTAGTTTCAGTGACATGTCAGGAGGTGGGCTATTGTTTTTCCTCTTGATTGATAAAAGTCGACAATATTCTTCGAACGTCGTATATTGAATTGAATTGAAGAACTTGGGGTGTATTTGTCATATAGACAGATCTATCGTACCTCCCTCTTTTGATCTAGGATTTAAGTGCTGTCTTCAGAAATTTTACAACGTTCCTGGATCGGATTTTTTGAAAGACTCTCCCTGTTAACCCTAATCACACCCTCAATTGTGCGTGGAGTTCTACGCATGTGGTATTTTAGTGAGTA
Organism: Eristalis intricaria; assembly: GCA_964034865.1. Classification (NCBI taxonomy): domain Eukaryota; kingdom Metazoa; phylum Arthropoda; class Insecta; order Diptera; family Syrphidae; genus Eristalis; species Eristalis intricaria. Next base: position 28,025,962 of record OZ035874.1, on the reverse strand, counting down.
GTTTTCTACGCAAGGATGAGATGAGGGTTAAGGATGTTCTATTGTTATTGTTTTGAATCTTTCTCAGGCGACTTGAACAGCTTAATTGGTGTTCCATATTTTCCTTCACCTGGCCACAGACTTCTGTCCTGCTTGAGTTCACATGATCGATGTGGTAGTTACATGCTCCGTAACCTGTTAGAGCTCCAACTTTAGGTCAGCTTTATTTAGCTCTAGAGCTTCTTTGACTCATTTGGGATTGTAAAAGGTTTTCCAATTTATTTTTTGAACGCACTCTTTCACAAATAATCTGTCACTGTCAATTTCTTCAGTAAACTCAACATTTTCATCATGGTAAAGTACACGAACAGGCAATGTCTGCAAATTATAAAAATTTCCTACCGAGTCCAATTTTCGACGAAGCTCATTTTTGGCTCAATGGGTTCGTCAATAAGCAAAATACGTGTTATTGGTCGGGTGAAAATCCACATGTGCTTCATGAATCACCACTTCATTCACAAAAAATAACTGTTTGGTGCGGTTTGCATGCCGGCGGCGTTATTGGGACATATTTTTTCGTCGACGATAACGATCGTCACATTACTATGAATGCTCAGCGTTATCGCGCCATGATTACCGAAATCGAAGATATGGACTTGGACGACATGTGGTTTCAACAGGATGTTGCCACAAGCCACACAGCACACGTTACAATAGATTCATTGAAGTGTAAGTACGGTGAGCGTGTTATCTCAAGAAATGGGCCAGTAAATTGGCCTAATCGTTCGTGCGATTTAACGCCACTTGACTATTTTCTGTGGGGCTACAATAAAGGTCCAAACCCAGAGAATACGTCGCGTGCGTTGCGTTTGCAATCGTCAAGAATCGTAGTTGCCGGATTGCAAAGAGATGTCCAATGATTACGTAGCGTGCGCAATCCACTCGTGCATAAATCTAATAAATTCGAAATTTTAAAGTTCCTGAATTATTAGGAATTACTCAAAAAAATTTTGAATAAAACAAAAAATATGTTTTCATTCATAAAATATCGTAAAAGCAATCACATAATGAGCACCCAAAAGAATTTCCATAGAAACATATGTCAAACGCACAGAAAGTTAAAAGTTGCCCAATTCCATCCGTCGTGCTGAATTTCACTTGTGGGCTGCAATTGCTGTCTCTCTCCCTCTCTTAAGGTCTAATGAGTTGTCCATTTCCGTCGCAACGCACGCGACGGATTCTATGGGTTTGGGCCAACATGCCAACGACGTTGGAAGAGCTCAGAGGCAATGACCGAAGTCGAGTTCGATTCATAAATGTTGTGACTATACTTTAAGCCGATAATAAAGTTCTTGAAATATGTCAAATGTTTTGCGTTTTTTAAAAAACAAAAAGTTATCCAAGTCCTTATTTGAAAATCCTTTAGTTTTGTTCCATGAACATTGGAGAGTGTTTGATGAACTCGTGGTTCTTCCAAATCTGTTTAGTGATCCATTTGTATAGGTGAAAGGGTAACTGAGCATCTGCTTCAGCTTGCATATCAGCCTTTTCCTTTCCTTCATGGTGTTCATTTCCTGACACCCATATTGACTTTTTGCAACGGTTTTGCAACGAGACTAAGGAGACAGAACTAAGAAGAGCTTGTAAAAGTATTATACAGATAAAGTAGAGAAAATGGCATTCCTTGTTGAAAGTTCAGAGTGAACAGTGGTTTTTAATAGAAATGCAAGAAATATTAATAGACTTAGTATTTTCTCGATTGAATTAACTGTTGGCGTTCAATTTTGTTATTTTCTGCCAGTATATTCAGTGATTTCTGACATTTCCAGATAGCCTTTAAGTTAATTGTGTAGCTCTTTAGTGCCTTGAGAACCGCTGAGAAAACTGAGAATTATTATTAATATATTGATTAATATATTGATATAGATTTTAACAATACAATTTACGGCTTCGTTGATAGCGAACAGTTGAGTATGAAAAATTTGTCCCTGCAGAGAGGAATATGTAGGCTACTTCTTGGTCCTATCGTTGTTCTATTTCTCTCTACACGGTGTGAGTATCTCATAGTTTTTTATACAGTTTCTTTTAAACTAAAAGATAAAAGAAGGATACCCTCTAAATTGCGTCAACTATAGAGGCATCAGTCTTCTGAACATCGCATTCAGGATAATATCTGCCGTGTTGTGTGAACGCCTAAGGCCGTTCGTCAACATCGCGGTAGGCACATCCCGTTGTGGCTTTAGGCCAGGAAAATCAACCATCGATCAAATATTCACACTAAGGCAAATTTTGGAAAAAAACCCAGGAACAACAGATCGATATCCACCACCTTTTCCTTTTTTAAAGAGACGAGCTATACAGACTATTGTCTACTTTTGGCATCCCTACCAAACTCGTCCGCTTGTGTAGGATGACGATGGGGAAGGCATGCTGCTTCATCAAGGTCTGTAAAGTCCTATACGAGACCAGAGGAACAATCTGTCAGAAATCCGGCCAATTAATCGCTTATGCCGACGATATTGACATTATCGGAAGAACGCAGCGTGATGTCAATGCCAGTTTTGTGAGTATTGCGACAGAGGTCGCGAAGGTAAATGAGGGCAGGACTATGCTATCAATCCTAGGGACGGCGCAGAAAAGGAAGACTGCGACTCAGGTGGCGCACGCAAGTGGAAAGGGACCAAGTGGGCGTTAAACTGGTGTAAGTAAACTTGGATAACATCAGGAATCTTACACGAAGCAACTCATAGATGTTGTTTATGGCTATATGACTCTAAGTTAGGTTAGGTAAGGGTAGGTTAAGGATGGGGAGTGCGATCACTTCCAGTCGGAGGCCCATTGTGAATCCCTTCATCTTTCATCTTTGAGTACTATAATAATATGGGTGGCGCGATAGTCCGAGGCGGACCTGGGCCTAGCTTCTAAGCAACTACTCGTGGGAAAGGACCTACAGTTTAATGCCGACTTCGAACGATAAACTTGAGATCTTTTTTCTAGACAGGAATACTCTTTGAGCATTGTCAGTGACTCGAAAGAGGTGGAATTAACAAAGGTGGTAAATTCTGTGGAGTACACATTCTGAATAAAACCTATCCTGTGTCACGTGATGGCTTGTACCACCCTGTGCTCTTTACAAATCTAATAAGATCCGATGTATCCGCATTCGCTAGGTCCGCAGTCTCTGCGAAGAATCTTTGGCCGAGCGAAGCTAGGCGCCGGTTCTGGAGAGCTGGGCAGTGGCAAAGCAGATGTTGGATCGTTTCCGTCTCTTCCTCGTCTCCGCAGCTCCGGCAGAGATCGCTGGATTCCGGATTCCATTTTCGGAGCATTGCTCCGATGGGGCAATGTCCTGTGATCACTGCGGCTTGAGTTGCTGTCCAATGCCGTTGATCTTGTCATCACTTGAGAGCCAAGACGAGTTGGCTTCTTTTAAATTAGTGTCACTTATAGCTCGGAGTAGTGCGCTGATCGGTGGCTGCAGTGATGTGTCCTCTTTGCTGATGTCCATTTCAGCCTCTTGTCTGGCCAATTCGTCCGCTCTCTCGTTCCTTGCTACCTATACCTTTCATGAGTTGAATGAGAAAATAGAGCAGTGCGAACAATTCACTATTGAAATTGTCATAAAGTGTGAGAGTGTGTACGTACTAGACTCACAAATTGGGAAAAGTGAAACACAATTTATGTAAACGGGGTTACAACCCGTCTACATTATTCAGCCGCAGGCAGCTTGTGTGTGGACATCTCATCCCCTTTCTCTTGAGATTCTTCAAACCAAACCAAAAAATATACGGAACACAATACAGATAATACACATATACCATTACTATTTAAGAATCTCTCGATATCCTACAGGGTTTCCTTTTTTGTGGTTATAGGTTCTCTGAAAAGTTAAAGCTTGGATTGCAGCTTCAGCCTGTGTGACAGTGGAATGCTTAGTAACTATTGCTTCCATTGCTTATTCTCATTGCACCAGTTATGCAGATACACTATTATTATTATTATTGTTAATGGTATAATGCAGCACGACCCTTAGATCTGTTGTGTCTCCTTTTCATGCCTTTGCTACTGTGTGAACGTCTAAGCCCGTTTTGCATCGCACTAATCGGCACATCACAGTGCACCTTCCGGCCCGGCAGATGGACTATAAACCAAATCTTCACACTAAGGCAAATCCTGGAGAAGACCAGCAAGTTTAATTTCTTAATCAATACGCCGCACCTTTTTATCGATCTTAAGGACGCCTACGACAGTATTCATCGCAAGGAACTATTTGATGCGATGGCCGAATTCGGGATCCTGGGAAAATTGATCTGGTTGTGTCGCGCCACGCTAACACATACGCGATGCACTATGCAGTTCGACATCGAATTTTTTGACTGAATTAACTTCGATTATCCTTTCCCCACCCAGGCCCCTGCATTCGGGGAGAAATGTCCGCACAGAAACTCAAAAAATCGACTTTTCAAAATTGGACACATTTCACACGAAAAAATGCAGTAAAATGGCATCGCATTCGGGTCGCATTTTTTTGCTGAAAATAAACGCATTTTCGTCGGAGTCAATTTAATGAGTATACAATCTTGTAAAAGAAATTTCTCGGGAATTAGAACTAAGCCAAGGATGTGGGGTACCAGGATGGAAAAGAAATTTCATGTAGATGCGGAATAACGTGCTGATTTTTAGGGGGAAAGCCGGGGATGAGGTGTGTGAGGCAAAATCCTTGGTAAAGTCTATTTTCGCATTGCAATTGAGGAATTGAAAGATGTGATGTTTTGTGGAACGAATTTCTCGGGAACTAGGATGAGCCCAGGGTTGGAGGGTACTATGATGAAGAGGAAATTTCATATAGATGTGGATCAAGGTTCGACTTTCTAGTGTGAGTGCCGTGGTTGACAAATTTGAAGCAAAAAACCAGATGTTCTTTTCTGGCGATGGAAATGTGATGAGCTCGAAGATGTGTTGTCTTGGGAAACGAATATCTCGGACGGGGACAGGATTGAGGGTTAGCATGAAGAAGAGGGAATTTCATGTAGATGTGAAGTAAGTAAGACATTCTAGTGAGAGTGAGGCGGTTGACTAGTTTGAAGCAAAAAACCAGCCACCTCTGGAACTTCATCCAGGTTTTCATTAATCCGAGCTGAGACCCCCTTCCATGTATACGATCCGTAATACATTATTGGAAACTAGAGTGTTCAGAGCAAATATATGCAGCGGACGCTCTGACGGTTGTGCGAAGGGGTAACAACCCGCCCACATAAAAAAAACCCTTGTTACGGAAGAGCAAGCAGCCTCGGATGAACGGAGGGACGTACAAGGACGACACGGCGCGAAAAGGGCTGCGATTTGCGAGTGTGCTCCTGGAACACAAGAACACTTGCGGCCACGTCAACAACTTGAAAAGATCCTCACGCAGTATAATGCGAATATTACTGCGATCCAAGAAAAACGCTGGACAGGACAGGGATCGATAAGGAAAAAAGAGTGCGACATATGTATATTACAGCTGTCATATAAGGTTGCACATATTTGGATGCGGATTCGTTGTGGAATAGAGTTTAAGGTCGAAGGTCATCAACTTTAAACCGATAAGTGATTTCCTGGTTGTGAGCCGCATCCAAGGCAGATTCTATAACATAAGCCTAATATGTGCACACGCCCCTACAGACGAGGCTGAAGATTCTGTCAAAGAGGACTATTATGATCTCTTGGACGGTGCCTACGGAGCCTGTCCGGAGTACGACGTAAAAGTCGTGCTCGGAGACTTCAATGCCGAAATCAGTAAGAAAAACTTCCTTGGCGGAGTGATTTGAAACCACGGCCTCCACGAAACGCCTTCCAACTCACAGACTTTGCGGCAGCACGTAATATGGTTATAAGCAGCACGAGGCTCCCTCGCAAGAGAATCCGGACGGTCGAACCGCCAACCAAATCGACCATGTGCTCTTTGACGCAAGGCACGCGTCAAATATCCTCGATGTGCGAACGTACCCTGGGGGTAAACGTCTACTCTGACCATTTCCTCGTAGCAGTAAGATTCAGAGCTCGCTGTCCAATGTCAGAAAGGTGCACCAGTCAACAAGGAGGAGTTTTGACATTGGACGCCTGAGCATACCGGACATTGTCAGAGTCTACGAAGAGCAAATAAGTGAGAGACTCTCCGGTATGGCCACTTCGAACACAAACGCCAACGATATGTGGTTGCATTGCCGCTCGGCCATCAAAGAGGTAGCCGAAACCACCCTAGGCTACCTACCACCTCCAAGAAACCCGTGGTATGATGGCGAGTGTGAGCAGAAGAAACGTGCAACTGACGAGGCATACCAAAAAGCGTTACAACTGAAAACAAGAGCAGCGAAGGAGGAGTACCTAGAAGAAGGGAGGAGAAGAAACCTTTATGTACCTTTATGTGAAGAAAAGTTCTCACTCAACCTCCCAACTCAAGGATATCGAAGAGTCTAGGGACAACCAGAAAATATGGCCTTTTTATAAAAAAGCCAAAAGCTTTTACGATGGCCTTAGGAAAGCCACCCAGGCGCTTCGAAACTGTGAGGGATACCTTGTTACCGACCCCCAGGGAATGGTGGATGTGTTTCAGTAGCCCTTCCAACACCTGCTTAGCGGGTCTGTCTAGGAGAGAGTGGTAGGGAATCAAGAAATCCCAACCCAGTGGATGAAGTAGTCCTCGTACCCAGCTTTGAACAAGTCGGCACAGCCATTAAAAGGCTGAAGAACAAAAAAGCCGAAGGCTCAGATGGCTTACCATCAAAGCTCTTCAAGGCCGGTGGCGATGTTCTGCTAGGGCGTATGCATCAGATCACTTGCAGAATTTGGTTGGCTTTATATCCCCCAGCCACAAAAATGGTGATCTTAATTTTTGCAACAACTACAGAGGCATATTCCTGCTCAACGTCGCCTTCAAGATCCTGTACAGCATGTGTGAACATCTAAAGCCGTTCTGCACCGCACTATTCGGCACGTAATAGTGCGCCTTCCGGCCCCGCAAATCGACTATAGACCAAATGTTTACACTGAGGCAAATCCTGGGAATGACTAGCGAGTTTCAGATCGATATACACCACCTCTTCATCGATTATAAGGCCGCATACTACAGAATTCATCGCAAGGAGCTATTCCATGCGATGGATTCCGAGCCGTTTGAAACCTGCACCTCACGTCTAAATCTCCACATACAGGAGAGATCTCTCTGTCTCATCACACTGTGTGTCTCTCTAGTCCGAAGGTAAAAGATGGATCATCACTATCAGACTGCGTGACTATCAAAGGAGACGCGCCTGTTGTATCTATACATGCGATTCTTTATATCTAATTGAGCGTTTGTGAAGTATATATGTTTTCCCTAGGACCGGCCATCAAACCAGTGACCCCTAAGGGAGGATAAGACTTACCACGGTTGTGTAAATCCATCAAGTCAGGTTTGGCCTTAGCCTCAACCTTTTTCCAAAAGTTTCCGTCCTGCCAGGGGTGTGTACCTAGCCCACAGCTTGTTGCCCTTTTTCAGTTTAATGGTAAATTTCCAATCGGGAATCTTGTATTCTTGTTGTCAGTTTCTAAAAGCCACACATGATCAATCTCAAATAATGAGGCTCAAACAAAAGAATAAAATATGTTCTATAAGCGAAAGTGGTTCAAACCAGATCTCCAGTTTCGTTAAGGCCATTAAGCACATTGTCTGTCTGGACTTCCGACTTCGAAATTATCTACTCCATCAGTAAATTAGCTGCAAGTGGTTCTTAAAACCACATAAAGCGAACATTTTCTGACATCTTTAAGCTGCCATAATTCACCCGTCGAATAGCTACTCAACAAACCCAAGGCAATTGAGTAGTAGTTGATCTATCCGATTCATTCACAAAACAACAATAAAACCAGTTAACCATGAAATTCGCTTTAGAAATCTCCAAAGCGCCAATCAAACTCAACCCGCGTCGCGTCGTCGGCCCATAGTGGAATGCAAGTGTGAAACGTGAACACTGTCTAAGTGTTTGTCATTATTTTTTTGAAAGATTACTAATAAATCCTCTTAGCGAATGGCAGCGACATCGTGCATCTTTTCTAATCAAATCTTCGAAGAAGCTCTGACCAACTGTGAGGGTTTTGTTTTCCTCTTTCTCTCTCTCTCTTCTGTTTACTTTCTTGGAGCTTCCGGAGTCAGCACGCATAGTTGGTCACGCAGCGTACATAAAGATACACTCAAGAGTCTACAAAGTAGCGTAGGAACTGGAGTTTATCCCGCGCATGAAAGAAACCAAACGACATCAGTCAGAGATCTGTAGCGAAAGCTCAAAGTTACTACCTGCCAACGACACCTGCTCACTCCGCCGCACCTGAGCTGTCGCGCCAAGCTTCAACAACAAACTGCCAGTGGTTCGGCGTGGTCCGCAAAAACGACAAAAAGCTTCAGCGCTCCGCACTTGTTCGGGGTGTTCCCACAAGCCGTCGTCGTCTGCCTATGGATACAGCCAACACAATGCGCAATCATTAACCAGTTTTTAGCTTAATGGTGAAACAACGTTTCGGGCCGTATATCCACTCCTTCTTCGTCTCCAGCTCTCTCTCTCACTCTCCTTTGCACTGGCCGATACTCACAGACACACACTCCCAAACCGCACTTGTTCTCTTTCTGTGTGCCTTAATAAGATCTTAATGCCAATTCGTGTAAGCTCCACGGATGAAGTATTCATATTTGTATCTCAATGCAAAAGTTTTTGAAACAAAAACAAACAAATTGTTCCAAACGAAATTCGTATGCGAGAGGAGAGCACACTTCGAAGAGTGGGCTGCGCGCAGTCTCACTTTGGACGTGGTCGCGATAACTTTGAGGCTCTACTTTGCCCCCGACAATTGATCTGTATATCTGTGTATCTGTGAACACACAATAACGATAGTTCATGATATGAATATCGATGTCTGACGTAAACGATCGAAACAAACGCGAATTGCATGAAACGATTTAATCTCAAGAGAACTACTCTATCCAAACGAACTCTTTTCGGTTTTTAATTTTCCCTATTTTTTGTTTTTGTTTTAAAATCCGTTGAACATCAGTTCATCTTTTGCATTGAATTACTTTAGAAGACGAAGAAGAAAACTTCTTCCTTTACCTTGCGTTCTTACACTATTTTTGCTTTGTAATTGTATCTGAGTAATTGTGCTTACACTGTCGGTTAAGTGCATTTATGTATCTTATTCGTTGAATGAAAGATATAGTGTTGTATTTGTATAACTCAGTTACGTCATACCGTGTATAGAAAGAATACAAGTGTGCTTGGTGCAGTTTTAAGTCAAAGCAAGATACAAAGATATAGTATATCGCTCGTGTGTTCAACTTATTTTTAATCCATTCGATTGCAAGGCTTTAACGTGCATTCTTGTTAAGGGAATTTTCGAACTAGCGGTAAGTTTTTCCTCACATTCTCTTTTGTATGGTTAGATTTTGTTGATTTGATATCGAATAACCTAGGGTGCCTAAATAGACTTGCAAACTATTCTCTTGTTAACTTTTCTTTTCTCGTAGATAGACAATTAATAAATAATAATATATGTAACAGAGCTTGGAAAAATTAATAAAATCAATAACTTGAGGTGAGTCTACATGTGCTACCAACCTGAGTACTTGGCCGTCAGTATCTTGCTTTTGAATATAGAATCTGGGGGATGCAACTGTTGACTGGCTCATGAGTCGGAAATGCTTTGGTTGTGTAGTTAAAACAATTAAGTGGTCGGATTTTTATTTACACTCTATAGGCTTAATAGCACGAGTATATGAGTGAGTTGTTTTTGGATCCCATCAGGGTTGTTTAGTTAGCCCTATTTGTTTTCTTTCAAACACAGAATCTATTTTGACTAATTGTCTCAACCCGTCGGTCAATTAAGTTGTTGATATCCTCTGGGTACGATTTTAGTTAGCTTTTGGTGGCACGTGCTTTGAGTAAACCTTTCGGTGATGAAGGTGACATTCCTTTCTTCTACCTTGTGACAACAGAGTCTCAGCTATGCGCAGGAGGCGTAACGTTGTGTTCCATTGTGGATGAGGATGAGGATGAGGATGAGGATGAGGATGAGGATGAGGATGAGGATGAGGATGAGGATGAGGATGAGGATGAGGATGAGGATGAGGATGAGGATGAGGATGAGGATGAGGATGAGGATGAGGATGAGGATGAGGATGAGGATGAGGATGAGGATGAGGATGAGGATGAGGATGAGGATGAGGATGAGGATGAGGATGAGGATGAGGATGAGGATGAGGATGAGGATGAGGATGAGGATGAGGATGAGGATGAGGATGAGGATGAGGATGAGGATGAGGATGAGGATGAGGATGAGGATGAGGATGAGGATGAGGATGAGGATGAGGATGAGGATGAGGATGAGGATGAGGATGAGGATGAGGATGAGGATGAGGATGAGGATGAGGATGAGGATGAGGATGAGGATGAGGATGAGGATGAGGATGAGGATGAGGATGAGGATGAGGATGAGGATGAGGATGAGGATGAGGATGAGGATGAGGATGAGGATGAGGATGAGGATGAGGATGAGGATGAGGATGAGGATGAGGATGAGGATGAGGATGAGGATGAGGATGAGGATGAGGATGAGGATGAGGATGAGGATGAGGATGAGGATGAGGATGAGGATGAGGATGAGGATGAGGATGAGGATGAGGATGAGGATGAGGATGAGGATGAGGATGAGGATGAGGATGAGGATGAGGATGAGGATGAGGATGAGGATGAGGATGAGGATGAGGATGAGGATGAGGATGAGGATGAGGATGAGGATGAGGATGAGGATGAGGATGAGGATGAGGATGAGGATGAGGATGAGGATGAGGATGAGGATGAGGATGAGGATGAGGATGAGGATGAGGATGAGGATGAGGATGAGGATGAGGATGAGGATGAGGATGAGGATGAGGATGAGGATGAGGATGAGGATGAGGATGAGGATGAGGATGAGGATGAGGATGAGGATGAGGATGAGGATGAGGATGAGGATGAGGATGAGGATGAGGATGAGGATGAGGATGAGGATGAGGATGAGGATGAGGATGAGGATGAGGATGAGGATGAGGATGAGGATGAGGATGAGGATGAGGATGAGGATGAGGATGAGGATGAGGATGAGGATGAGGATGAGGATGAGGATGAGGATGAGGATGAGGATGAGGATGAGGATGAGGATGAGGATGAGGATGAGGATGAGGATGAGGATGAGGATGAGGATGAGGATGAGGATGAGGATGAGGATGAGGATGAGGATGAGGATGAGGATGAGGATGAGGATGAGGATGAGGATGAGGATGAGGATGAGGATGAGGATGAGGATGAGGATGAGGATGAGGATGAGGATGAGGATGAGGATGAGGATGAGGATGAGGATGAGGATGAGGATGAGGATGAGGATGAGGATGAGGATGAGGATGAGGATGAGGATGAGGATGAGGATGAGGATGAGGATGAGGATGAGGATGAGGATGAGGATGAGGATGAGGATGAGGATGAGGATGAGGATGAAGCGGCCCATTTGACCCGTTTAAATTTTTTAAAGACTTGATTGCAAAAACCGAGAGCAGTATTTATGTAAATGTTTGATAACCTTTTCAGACATTGCAAATCCTTACGCTCATCAATTTTACGGTCGAAACGATGTTTTAATCACAGATCAGTAGTTTTATACGACTAAACGTAAATAAAGGCAATTGAACAATAAAACTCAAATCATGCAATTCAACGAAATGTGATTATAGCGCCTTTGTTACACAAGATGAATCAGTCTCGATTTGGCAATTTGACACCTTTGTTTGTTTACGTCTCTATAATAAATTGGCAACAGATTGTTTGTCAGGATGATAGACACTGTGGACCGTCCGGTTTTTGAAAGAAAAAAACAAATGTTAACAAATTAAAGACTTTGAAAATAGATTTAAAGGTTTGCATTTATGTAGGACACGTGAATTGCATGTATTAACTTTGTTGCATCAGATTTAGTTTAGGTCAATTAGGTTTGCTCCACGACCCCACTTCCGCTTTCCTACTTTTCCTTTCCTTTCCTATTTATAGCCGCCATCCGTGGTCTGCATTAGGGTGTTGGGCTTCCCTCTTTTTCTTCTATCTGTAGCTAGCTGTCGGCACGAGCATTGTTTGTCTACAAATGAGTGGTACACAAGGGAGGGGACAAGAATCACCCCGACCGACGAGGTGAGCCGTGCAACTACGAGGGTGCCGCCGTTGCTTTTCCCTCCTCCTCACTGAAGCCTCGCGCTGAACCTGCACGTCTTATTATTAAATAGACATTTATCGTTTATATTGTCGTGGAATTTGACTGTCTGTTGCTGTGTATACAAACACGTGACGGGGAAATTCCTTTTAATGAATTCAACTGCTGTTTGGCTTCGATTTACTCTTAGTATCGCGAGGACTATCGCTTATCGCTGTAATCGAGAATTAGAAATTAATGTAAGATTATCTGTAATCTATATAAAATAAAAGAAATATAGTTAAAAAGTTCGCCCGATTGAAAGGCCTTGCTGGTTGGCTACTTCCCGACTATACTTTTAAATGATTTTCTTAAATGATTAATTTGTCACATATTCCTTTGGCGGCTACCTAAAAGATCTAAGACATCATCAATCAGTCTTGTTCACATCCCCATCTGCATCCATCTTCGTTCAAATCAAAGTAAAAGCGCCTTTCGCCGGTGCGTTTAAAATGCAAACTATTCAACCGACTCTCGCACCAGACGGTTTTTGTTTTGTAGTCAAAAAATGTATCCACAACACTCACTACCCACACACAAGCGGTGTCATGTAACTTGTTTAATTTAATTGTGTTTGTTTGTATACATGTCACTTTTGGACATCTCCGGCTATTGACCTAGTCGCAGTGATTGTTGAAAAGCTCGTTGTTTGCTGATGAGTGCGTTCGATAAACTCAAGATGAACGCTCGGCGATAATTGTTCGATTGCATGAAGTGTAGGTATGAGTAAAAATATTTCGATTTGGTTTTTTTTTCACAATTCTTGCGAATATTTGTGAGAAATCGATAACTCCGGTAGAGGTTTCTGGAACTCATTTAAATGCTTTTCTAAGAAGTTTCCAAGAGTTTCCAAAAGAGATATAAATGTTAAGTAAAATTAAATTGTATCAACTTATGTTGTGTTTCAAAATTATTTATTATTGATGCATAGATATCCTTCTAGGTTGAAGCTAAAGATGTCTTCCTTTGGTTTCCAGTGAATTCCTAGAGTCTCTGTGATGTCTGAATCCTTCAATTTGATTTTCTTTTCAGGACTCTCTTCTTCATAGAACGCTGGGTCATTGGAAAACCATTTCGTTTTAAGATCTCTATCACTTTCTGTTGGATTTTTGTGAGAGTCTGTATCTCATTAACGCCGGTTAAATGGTCATCGACATGGAAATCCTTACGAATCGTTTCCGATCCTACCGGGTTTGAGTTTTCAAGCACCGTATTGCTAGGAATGGTGCAGACGCAGTACCATACGTGACTCTTTAGCTATTAGAACTTGCCTGCACTTTTTAGCAATGTCTGCCGTTAGGGTAAATTGATGTGTTCGAAAACGGAGCAACGTCGAAAACTGTTCCTCCTGAATGGTGAACCATCAAGTCATTCAGTGATTTTTGAGACGTTGTACGTTTCGACGCATCAAACACCACACGCAGTTTTGTGCTGGTGCTTTGTGGCCTTAGTGCACACTGATACGGAATGAAGTAATGTGGGCTTTTCGGAATTTCATGCTTCGTAGGCGACATATGTCCCAACGTGGGGTATTCTCTCATGAACTCCATAAACATCGCTATAAGATCATCATTTTCGTTCAACAGCGAGGAATCGCCGCTTGGCATTTTCGTGTGATGATCCTAGCAAGCTTAAAGTTTCTGGTGTCCAGAATTTTTGGACAATTTGGTCTAGAGTCGATATTTCATGGGAGTGCCATATCATCTTGCAAACTCTTGTTTTTGAACATGGACTTTTGGAAAATTTTCCGGATATGATCCAACCTAACAAGGTTTTTGAATCACCGGAAAATCCGAAAATCTGGACACTTTTTTATTTGACCCACTGAAAGTAGTTCAAAGAATGTCTCAGCGCCCAACAACAAATCTATTTTTTTAATATCTCTGGCTGAAGATTTTATACAAAAAAATACCAGTCATCAACACCAGTGGACGAGATTAATCCTTGTCTGATATACTCAACGTTGTGGCGACATTAAATACCAATATGCGTGTCCGGGACGTCAGGGCAGATTACATTGCTCGATAACTTCAAAACAAGAATAGGAATATTCCCAAATATTCAAATCAATTATCATGGTTGGCTGAGTGAGCGTGCTATCCTTGCTGGACAAAATAACGATGCATACGATCTTAAATCAATAGACACTGTTATGGAAACAGATGAAGCAGTCAATGAACCAGCAGACATTTTGAATTCACTGGATGTTCTGGGTGTCCTACCGCACTTATTGGAATTCAAGAACTGCAACGACACACGACTTGCAGTCCAAAAATTATTGAGGAATGTAACAGAAGTAATAATTGACGGGACCTTTCAAGGGAGAAGACGTCCTCATTCCTCGAATTCCCATCATTCCGTCCGATACTACGTTTCAATTTAAGCGATTACTGTTCCATGTGCGACTAGCGTTCGTAATTATTATCAACAAAGGGACCCTTGCCTAATCTGGGAAACTGTTATATTGAATTAATATAATTATGATGGAAAGGTTTAATTTCTAATCCTATCAACGAATAAGTGTCACAGTCTTCAGAAAAACAAATCTAAAGAGACGGATATAAACGAGGAGTGAATGGTTGCAAGCATACTCTCTCTTAGTCTAATTATGAGTATTTTCCACTTCCAGACCTCTAGTCTAATTATGAGTATTTTCCACTTCCAGACCTCCACTGGATTTGCATCCATTAGTGATTCATTGCTGTGACTCACAATTGACAGTTGTCACACATGTATTTTTCCGGGAAAGCAGAAATCCATAAAATAGTAGCCGTCGCTATTAATTATGTGGAAACAAGCTGACCCTTCAGTTCAGCAGTTGCTGGTGCTTGGTCTCAGAGGTATTCTAACAAGGGCCCAACTTCAATAGAAGTAAAGAGATAAGGAGGTAGTCAACTTCACCAATAGGGAGTATACACAGAAGTGATACAATGTGGCCGTAATATCTACTTCGCTCGTTCTCGTTAATACTCGTTCACTTCTGAATATTTAGGTGGAGCGAAATCTGTCGTACGTAAAAGACAGTTTGTTTTGGATTTGGGGTCTTGAACCTCTTCTATCTCAGAGCTCTTACTTGCGATTCATGAGTCAATGCTCCTTGAACTCATATTTCGCCGAGCGGCTTCTTTGGATTGACTGAGAATAGACCAAAAAAATGAGATTGGAATGAGGCACAGGCCAAGATCTGTGATCAGAATCTGTATTGTGAGACCAAGAATAAGTAGATGGTGAAACAATTAAACAATCGATATAAAGTTCGGGCAGTACAACTGGCAGTTGGCCGACTGTACTGAGACTTTGAACGAATAACTTCTGGAAACTACTAAACGTAAGATGCTCCACTTAATCTAGGTGACGATAGATCATAATTCTATCTACTAAACAAGGTGAAGAAAAGAATATCGAGACGGAGAGAGTTGGCAGGTAGTTAAAGATGGTCTGGTTGGGAGCATGAACCAGTTCGTCGTTAATAAAATGGTCGGAGCAAAGGATGCTGGAATCACAGTACACTGTCTCCGATCCACTAGAAGAACCACCCCATTGACGGTGCCAAGTGTCGAGGGACATTTCCCTTTACATCGCCTACATATTCTTCTCTGCCATTTTGTGTGCTCGACTGAAGTCTGATAAGGACATTCCGGTAGATCCACGCCCCTACACTGCGGCAGATCCTAAGAAGTTGAGATCGCCACACACACGACATGTTCGTTGATTTGAAGACCGCATATGACAGCGATCCCAGAGGGGAGGTATACATCCGCATGTCTAGTTCTGACGTTCCTGCCAAACTCATGAGGTTGTGCCGGGCAACGAACAGACCGAGAAATGCAATGTCAACAATGGTTTTAGGCAAAGCACAACATCTTGAAAAGGTCGTGCAAAATTCAAATGCCAACACAATCTTTTAGAATTCCGTCCCAGAAGCAATGAAAATTCTTCAGTTGAAGCTTAAGTTTGATGCAAACAAAGTTGAAAACAATACACCTACCTACAGTAGGAATCACTTCAAGCGAACACTGTTAAGGCGGATTTTCAGTTATAACGAACTATTTCACCCAGCCTCAATCAATGTCCCGTAAGACTACTGGATTATAATTTCGCATGTAACGAACTGTTATTGGGCGTTAAATGAAGAAAATGTCCGGTTATAATGAACCACCACTGTCCAACTTTACAATTTTTCGGAGTTTCCCCGAGAACTGTATAGCTCAGCTACTATGTACTGTATTTGTGTACATACCAACATTCTAAAACATTTTTTTGGCATATCACGAATAACGAAATTAGGTTTTCGTTATTAGCGGTATAATTCGAGTTCGTTATAAGCGGTCACTGTATATCAAAAAAAAGGTGCATGTAAGCTGTTGTTTCGGGCTGACAGAGACGGACAAACAACAAATGGTTGAGTGTTGTATATTCGCGGTCTTAGTCGATGAGTACCTATTAATAAGTATGTTTACATTGGTGAGAAAAGTTCGTCTCTTCTGAAATCCCTTCCGTAAGAGTTGTTAGGACTGAAAGACGAGAGGGGAAGTGTACCAATCCGACTTTAGCCTACTTGCATAAACTGTGCGGCGGTGCAAGCTTTAACAGAAGTTGAATATTGATACTTGAATATTGATTTCGTGACGTTCAGGAACTACCAATTTATTGATGTTCATTCTGGATATCTTACAGAGTTGAAGGAAGGGTTTGCCTCAAGTACGGGTACTTGTTCTGGTAAGCGCAGAGGAAGTCAGTCAAGGAATCTTGTTATGGCCTGTTTTTACAACTACGACAGTGTGAATTATGGAGATTACCTATTCTAACTGGAGATTATCTTCTATGCCTCTGCGCGATTTGTTGTAATCAGGCCATGTCTTCTTAGATATTCTACAGTTAGTTAAGAGAGTATCTAAGTCATTTTCAAGAAATGTCATGTAATTCGTGCTTTTACTAGCCTAAGTGGAATGAGCACCTTCATAGCGGACAACCTATGGCGGGCAGTTCCTTGTTTGGCCAGATCATCGGCTTTGGCGTTACCAAAAACATTTCCGGAACCCATAACTTTGAATTTTACCGCGACTGCAGCAAGCTCAATGCTGCAATCCTGGACCAATTTTGAGGTTATGAAGTTCGATGAAACTGCCTTGATGGTAGATTGACTTTCAACGTAGATAGCTATTCTTTGCATTGGCGTAGCGTTGTGTTACAGTTAACTTCATGCTTCCCTAATGGCGAGGATTTCCGCTTGAAATATGCTGCCGTAATTCGCAAGTCTGTGGCCTATAGAGATGCTCAGAGTTTCTGGGTAAATCCCCGCCCCGACTTCGCCCTTCATCCTTATACCTTGATGTGGCCCATACGTCTTCTATCCCAGTCAGGTCTAGAAGGGAGGAGAACGTCGACATATTTTGAAAAATAAAGACTCATCAGAGGAATACTCCTCTCACCCGGGTGACAGACACAAAAACATTCCTCCATCTACCCTCAAACGACAAGTAAGTTCGTCCCATTTAAGTGAATCAATTTTAGCTCCGACACATCGGATCGACGGCTCAAAAAACAGCCAATATGGTCAAGATATGAGATTGCCTCAACTCACTGCCGCAGTCACTAATGAAGCCGCTTTAGACGAAAGCAAATGTAATTTATGCAAGTCGTGAAATGTTTTTGATCCCACACTCATCTTGAATGCAAAATTATTGTCGACAAAATTCAAATTGCAAAATTAAGCATAAAGCATTACGCCAACCGTAGGCTCGCAATGGAACAAAGTGAATACCCCTTTTCCTCATTAAAACGCGCAGCACAGTGCCCATTGACTGACTTGCGAGGAGGGCCAACTGAGAGGAGATGGTATCTTACACAATCTCCCAGCTTCTGATAACATTTAGCTGAGTTCACATGAATATGCCGCAGATGCTCTTAACTATTTCACAATAGGGAAATATTTTTTTTTTTGAGAAAATTCGCAAATCCGATACCAACTTTCATTCCCCGCCACTTACCCGCACCCACACACACAGCTGTAGGAAAGACCTTCAGTCGAAGCTATTGTTTTTTCTCACGAAGCCAACCCACGCTCTTAATCTTCCGTCTAGCGGACGACAAAGCTTAAGAGTAACTTTCTGTGAATAAGCTTTTTCTAACCGTTTGATGCTATCCCCCCCAGCGTGGATGCCATGGATTCGCATGCTGAGACGAATTTAATGAGGCTCCAGAGCGGGCTTGCTGTGAAGTCTAGCTCATGCAAATGAGAGCTTTTTTGAGCTCTTAACCGATTATCTAAGCCAAATCTACGTTAGATACGACCGCACAGTGTGAAGCGAAGAAAGCTCACAGTCGACGGGTTAAGCAGAAAATAATAACCGTGGGTTATTTTACATCGAATGACGGGGCGTTATTTATGGCCCTGCACTTTTCAAATTACTTTTGAATTATCATTCTTAAAGCCGGTTTGTGTGATTGATGTGTGTGTGTGTGTGCGTGGTGGAAGATATTTAAGTGATTTTTATGAATACTTTGAGATTCATTCAAAGTAACAAACTTGCGAGTGGACTGACCTAAACTGCTTTAATTTGAATTTGAGATGTGCTGAGGTGATGCGCAGATTGAGGTAATCATCTTTGAATTGGAGTTATGAATGTTGTGGGGAAATACAATCTTTCCTTTACCAGTTCACGGAGTTTATTCCTTCTTCAGATGATTATTTAGCTCAGGTTAAACCTTTGAAGTTACAGTCGCCTCCCTCTAAGTCGAATTTACAAAGGTTAGAGGATGGCGGCGACTTTATTTTGGTTTTTTTTCTTTCTTGTAATGACTGAGTGATAAATATCCGCCTAACCTCAGAAAGAAATCGGGAAGTAGAACCACGTTGTCCACTGTTGTGGTGTGTGTTGTGTGTGTTTATTCCAAATGTCAATTTTGACAGTTAATACCTTAGTTCAATTCACAACGGTCTAGATAAATTTCATGAATAACAATTATAATTCATATTTCACTTAGATTTTATTTATTAGATACTTAGATTTTCGGTAAAGCCGTCTTCGGGATCCCCTTATGTCTTCCTACATTCTTCCGTGTCCGAATTTATACATACATTTCAAGCATGTACGTCAAGCCGAACTACCATCCGGCTCTGTTATGCTTACTAAGAGAATTCCCATTTTACAATATAGGTCTTGTATCTATCGCCCCGTTGTCATCCATGTATACAACTGGTCTGACATCTACAGTGGCGAACAAAAACGGGCGAATAATACAAAATCTGTTATAATGCACGTATGACTGAATGACACAAAAAAGGCGGTCCAATTGTTGACACTACAGGTCCGAATAAAAAAACTTGCCGTAGGAGATCAGCTCATAGTAGAATATTCTCTGCTAATCACACCAAACACACAGCAAGACCTTCCTGGCTGTCAGTCCTGGGTTGGCCACCGTTTGGGCCGACTCACCACTAAACAACGACGACCGTTACACTTGACGTTCCTGGGAGGGATCCACTTTTCGTAACCAGTCACCATCCGCTTCAAAAATGGGTCGATGTTGTTGCGCTTCATATTTAGGGATTCAAACAATACATCGATGTTAACATAATGAATCTTAAATATAAAATCTGCTTGTGTTGTGTCCCCATCACCACATGCAAACACTATTTTCAGCTTTCCGGATAATTAAGTTTTTCACAAATGTGATGGTGTCTGTTAAAAACATCACAAATTTCGTTATCGTCGAGATCGAAGGAAATGAGTCGGTCTACGCTTTAACAACGTTGGGAAATATTGAAAACTTATTTCCAAAGTGAGTGCTGTGTAGCCCAAACAGTGGGTTTTTATGAAAACAAGTTTTGGGGGACTGAAGGATCCACCACAATGTTTATGAAAAAAAGGTCGTGAGGCTGCTATGCTAGTGGACAACACACACGTTGTCCCCGTTGGCCCCGAAACCATCAACAAGGCCTTGGAAAATTTGGGTGACAGAACGCGCTACTGCGAAGTCAGCCGAGGCATGTTGTATTTCATAATTAATGGGAATAATAATAATAATAATAAAGATTTCTTCTTACTAATAAAGTAATGGACGAAATTTAATTTTGTTCATTTTGTTTGGATTTTTAAAAATAAACTTGTATTTGGCCCACCCTGTACTTCGCCACCATGAACAAACACACGAACAACTTTTGCATATAAAGACGTTGTGTAGTCCCAATTTAATGTCTGTGTACTTAAGGTGGTTATGGCTAGTTAGTGCTCCAACTACCGTCGTTAGCAACTTTTGTGGCACTGAAGGAAATTGTCTGTTTTTGCTCTGTTCAACTTGGGTCAGAGCACCCTAGTGGCTCTGCACCCTAGATGTGGTTTAACCTATATCTTAACCCATAGGGTCTCGCCCGTTTGGCAAGTAAATCCGCTGCATCTTAACCGGTTATGTCCCTGCGGCCTAGGGTGCTCAATTGGTAGCTGCGCGCTGAGAACCTTGGCCATGGCAGCAGGCGATCAGCTGTGGCCTTAGTCATTAGTGCTCCTTCATTTAAAGTGTATGGTCTCACATTTCATTTTCATCTGAATACCTTAAACTCAAATCGTTAAGTGGGAACTGCACTTTGTTCATGTTAAAGACCTTTGTGACCACCATTTTCGTTTGCAGTAAAGAAACGAAGTAGAGGCCACGTGAGTGAAACCTAGAGGGCAGCACCTACTAGACTACTAGACTTACAGTCAAATTTGATTGATTTTTCATACCATCGTCGCAGTTATTTCCGCTGGAGAGCACAAACCACAGCCAAGAGCGTCACTCGTCACTCAATTCTTTGAATTTCCAAATGAAGTCATCCATCAAGCCAAGACGAGGGCTGTTTGTTGTGTCATCAGTTTTTGAATATTGTTCTCCAAATCGAGATAAAATATGCATTAAGCACTCAGTGCTGTCATCACCAGTGTTAGTTTAGAATTTTTACTTCAAATGTAGATTTGATTCAAAATATCCAATTTAAAGTCACTTAACAGCCAAACACATTGCGTTGGCAGCCGAACCGGAAATGTTTTTGCTTGTATCTCTACCTACTTAGAGTGTCATCGTTGTATTCAATTTTAATCTCATAGATTGAATTTTTAGGCAAAACGAAAACCGGTCGAGTCTCTAAGTGAACGCAAGTCGATCCTTAGAATATTCAATGTAATAAAGTTTTATGGCATTTCTGATTCTTGTGTTGATTTATACGCAAATGCATATTCTATTCAGAATTAATAAGTCAGCGCACACATTTCGGAATTTTATAGATGTCTTCTCGGGTTTATGTGGAGGCACGTGCAAGCCAAATGGGCACAAATGTTGTTGGCCTTGCTGTCCGACCAAGCGATTTGCTGTCATAGTTTGTGCTCTGAAGAGTTTGATATTTATCAGATCATTTAAAATGAAAGGGTTGTATCCGGTATGAGGGATTAGATCAAATGATTGCAAAAGACTGACGTAAATTAACGCCGTCTGACCAACGTCCTGCCGCGGATTTTTTGGATGTCTGCTGCTGGTGAAGTATAGTATAGTCCTATCGTTGGATTAAGCTCTGTCCCACTCTCCTTGTGGCTATCGCCGGTAAGTGGGAGGCATACAAGAGTGTATTGCTTCCATTGGCTGGTCTGGGGATATACTTCTTAAATAGGGTTGGTCCCATACTAGATCCCTGTGGTTAGGTTAGGTTAGGAAGGAGAGGCTGCTAGTACATTTCCCAGCACACTTAGACACAGTCAGACTACTACTATTGATTGACCACTCCAGTGATAGTGCCGTTAATTTAATCCCAACGGCAAATGGTGACTGGAGCAGATTTGAAAACCAGATAAAAGCATATTATCTTTGCTTTCTCTGGGATTGAACCGGGGATCCCTCTAACTAGGGACAGGCACTCAACCAATTGTGCCATCGAGTTGATCCTTGTGGTACTCCCGCGTTATTATTCTTGACTGCTGATCTGGTTGTGTTTATATAACATTGTTTATTAGTCTTAACAATTAAGTAGGTCGCGTTCCCGGGAAAATATCTTACAATGCTACCACTGCTTTCACCACAGTGTCATTTTAGGCCCGGTGTGCCACAAACGAAAATTTGTAAAAATATACGTTTTTGTGGCGATGCAGAACTTTTTAAAATCATTCATTCCCAGACTGTTGCGCTTAATTCAGATGACAACATTAGATATACGACCTTCTGCAAGTAAGTGCTCATATACGTATGTCAAGGACAGTGACATCATCGAAAGAAGACAATGAGCTTCAGAAGGACCAAGCTTAGATTTATACCACAAATCCAAAGCCTTGAGTTTTACTTCTGGTACCAATTAAGTTCATGAATTATTCGATAATCCCTCTAACTCGGTAAAGTGCGAAGCCGATTTGAATGTCTTGCTGCTGTTGTTGTTGATCAGAGTCGCACTCGAACATATATGACAGTAAAGTTGTCTCAAGCTAGATAACACGTTTAGCATTAATCTTAAGCCACCCTCTTCGCACTCGAGTGACATGCGGCCTTTTTCAAGAAAAAATTGGATTTCCACTCAATGAGCCATAACTCGTTAGAAGACTGGGCTTCACTCTGTGTATATACTTCCTTCTACAAGCATTCTTAATTCGATACTAAGTGGTATAGTAGGGATGTATCTTCACTACCCATTGAAGCTCGAAAGAATACCACTGTACAGAAGATAATTGCCTGTTATATATTCTTAAAACTTTCACCAAAGTGTCATATTCAATCTTAAAGTGCCACAGGATCATTTCTATGAAATGCGGGACGATCGTACAACAGCGCCAATTATGTACGTAGGGAATCCAAAGCTGCTTAGTTTGAGTATTAGTCCTTTGACCCAAATTATATCAAAGGCCTTCTCGATGTCCAACAGACATGTCACTGTCGTTTCCTTTTTATTAAGGCCTCGGGTGACATCACTAAGCAGCCTAAGCAATGGGTGGATTGTACCATGTTTAGGCTTTTATCCATACTGGAAAGATGGCAGGATTCCGAGCTCTTCGTGGAATGTGGTTGGTTGGCTCAAGTGGCTCCCCGATTTGGCTCCGTTGTTGTGCGCCGTTTTTTTCAATACCACACCTCATAGACCTGGGTTGTTTGGATTAACTAAATCCAACCTGTGTGGAGATTGATAATGTTTGCTTTACTTTGATTACCGACCGGAGTGACAGACAATAACAGAGAAAGTAAGTCAGACTTTCCTCTGATTGGGTGCCGAGCCAACTGCGATACTGTGGCTTCCTAGTCTAGCAGTCTGCCTATGGGCCAGTGCCTCATGCTAACAGACTAGATATTTCGAAGCGATTTCTATTGAGGAGGTCATCAGGCCTTTCATTTCGTTAAGGAGGCGCAGGTTTTTCTGTAGAATTTTTACTTGGATGACCTAGGAAGTGTTAGTAGATTGTGTATTTGAGTAGGTTGATTGGGGGGCCCGATTCAGTAGGGGCGTTGCCGAAAGCACCTTGCAGCTGTCACACTGTGGTCAATGTAGGCCCATTGTGATACCACGTGGATTCATTTCCTCTAACATTAGAACCAGTTGGTGCTTGTGAAAAGTTGGCTAAAACTGAGGATAGTAGGTCCCTAGATGCGAGCACCTACAGCTAGCCAAGGCGCTACATAAGCAGAGGAGAGGATTTGTGGTTTCTACCTCCTCATCATCCCTGCAGCCTCTGCGAAAATCATTGTACGGGGAACCTATCCAGCGGAGGTGTGTTCCATTCACACAGTGTTCAGTTCAGACGTCGATGAGCATTTGCTTAGTTTGAACAGACAGAGTGATCGTAAAGATTAAGAGCTGCCCTGATTCCCTTTGTTTTAAAATAAGTGGATCTAGCGAATGCGGCCTAGGCGTAAATATACAAAATCTGGACCTAGTACTCTTATTAGCAAGTAAATAATTCCTAACTTCGATGCCCCCTTTCTATGTGCGACCACTTTAAAGCTTAATGATAGGCCTTATATTAGACATGAAGCTAATCTGGAAACTCAATATCCAGGAACGTGTCAAGAAGGCCTCTACGGCTCTACTGCTATATGGTGTCGCAATTTGGTTGACTGCACTCAACCACCTCCTATCACTCTAACGGGTATAGAGGGATCAGTGAAGCACAAAAGACAATCTCCTTCGAAGATCTAAGCATACTCCTTAACCCATCACCGATAGAGCTAATTAGTAGGCAGACATAAGCTAATTCGGCGATCGGAATAAGATCGGTGCACAACTGGAAAGAACTTCGGAACTCATCGATCGTCAGCAGGTATAGTTCTATACCCATAGACACAGACCTCAATATACCTAAACTCCTCTAAGAGAAGAAGGTCTTACTGAGAGTCCGAATGCAAGATGCTGGAGTGTAAACTGCGAATTTTCACTGATGGATCAAATATGGATGCAGGTGTGGGTGCTGGCGTCTATTCCAAGGATCTAAACATCCAGCTATCTTTCCGATTACCTAATCACTTAAGCATCTATCAGGCTGAAACTATTGCGATTAAGGAAGCCCTGTCCTAGCTAAGAAAAAACAATGTAATATCTCGCACAGATATCATCATCTGAGTGACTGTATGGCGGAGTTGGTTAAGTACCTGCCCGTGGTTAGCGGGATCCCCGGTTCGAATCCCAGTGAAAGCAAAGCTAAACTCTTTTATCTGGTTTTCCAAGTCTGGTCTAGTCACCCTTTGCCGTTGGGATTAAATAAACGGCACTATCACTAGAGTGGTCAATCAGTGATAGTAGTCTGGCTGTGAGTGGACCAAAATCTATTCCGATAGCCAGGCAGCGATCAAATCTCTGAATTCAGTCATTTTTACCTCCAAAACTTCCCTTAATTGCAGTCTACCTCTTAACGAGATGGCCAAGTTTTGTAGCATCCATTTTAAGTGTGTGCCATCAACTCTGGCTTCCGATCGACCCTAAGCGATGGCTTAGTTTGATTAGATTCAGCAGACGCAATCTTAGAGCACTTGGAACTCACACCTCTAGACATGGCCTCCCCTACAACGACTTCTGCAGAAGCTGCAGAGACGAGGATGCGAAAGAAACTTTTGTACACTTGCTATGCAAGTGCAGTGCTCTCTCATTCCGTATATTTAGATTTCTGGAAGCATACTGCCTGAGTGAACTAAGCAGCTTCAAAGTCAGCCATCTTCTCCGCTTTATTAAAAGCATTAACTGGCTTGCGGAATAGGTACTCATTGATCCGCGTGGTAGCACAATGGGCCTATGTTGGCCCAAGTGTGGCTGCTCCCCTTCCGTACAGCAGTCAGCCACTTCTACCTAACCTAATCTAAGGTAAGTGGTGCCTTCTAACCGCTTGTGGTTGTCCGGTCTAATTGTGTATATTTAAGAAGATGGTAGACTGTAACGGTTGTGTTAGAAGGTGGATCTCCTCCTGGTGGTAGAGAAGTGTTTGTAGCACAACTAGCGAAAACGACTTGATGGCGCGGTTGGTTGATTGCCTGCATCAGGTTAGCGGGTTCGAATCCCAGTGAAAGCATAGTTAATACGCTTTTATCTGGTTTTCAAATCTGGTCCAGTCAGGATTTGGTCATCACTGGAGTGGTCAATCAATGGTAGTAGTCTGACTGCTGGCTAAGTGGGCTGGTGAATGGATTACGAACTCCCTATCTAATCTAACCTAGCACACCCAGCGAGTTGCCCGATATATCGCAGCACCCACGAGAGGTGTATATTAACCCAAATCATAAAGAAACAGTCTTCAATTTAGGGATGTTTTTGGACATTTCATTCTTCATTAGCCAGGACAAAACGTAACAATGGTCAGGGATCTTCAAGGAGAGAGCAATATTGAGGAATATACAGGTGAAGATTCTCAGAGGATCGGCCGGCGTCTGATTGTCTGACATCACGCGATGCTGGTGGAGAATTTCTTGTCGAAGATGGTTTGGGGTAGAAGGCTAAGGGTGCCCCTGGGGAGAAGTTGAATTTGTTAAGAATGATTGAGAGACTGATGGTGAGTTCGGAACTTGGGTCTCGAGGCTGTAGATCTGTGCAAAATCCAGAAATATTCTGATCATTCCAACAAACTCGACAACAAATGATCTCATCACAATTAGAACCGCAATCAGTACCGGTTACAGAGTTGCTTGAAAAAATTCACACTTTAGCAGTGTAACGATGTGATTAAGCAGACAACACTCCGCAGTTCCCTAAATGAAATTGCAGGTTCATCGCAAATGGCGATGAGCTGCTATTCCACTGCTTGTGGACTCTTACTTGCTAACACTGGCAACAATCAGTAATTAGTTTCCTTATCTGGCCTCATCTTCAAGCCATTTTAAGACGATCACAAAATGCCCCACTCGTCGCTCGTTAGAGTTCAATTCCCGCTAGATTAGCAAAAAGTTGATTTGCAAAAAGCAAATAATTCCTTGAAAAGATTTCCCACTTACGTATGCAACCGACGCATGCTTTGAATAATTCACCTTCTGACAGATATATTGAAAATATACGATAATTTTGGTATCATCGGCGCTGTGAACTATTCCTTTCGCCGAACGACAGCTTCTGGGGAAACTTATGCAAAACGACTTGCTTTGCTCTAGACGGTATCCGGATTTGATTGTGAATTTGTATTCTAAACGAGTCCATGCGTCACGTGTTTGCATGTGATTGACGGCACAGACTTAGTTGCACACGGCAAGTGGTTCAACTTTGCTTTCCTCCCGCATAACACTTTCTGTTTCATTGCAAAGAACTGATGATGATGACACTTTGGATGCAGGAATGAAGTTTTTAATAGACTTAGTTTTGTAACGACGCAAATTTTAATTCAAGCTCAGCATGGATTCGTTAGTGGTCGTTCCATCGACGAACTTATGCATATTTACGCATTTTTGTACATCTGCTATAGAAAATGGTCAGCAAGTTGATGTTCTATACACAGATTTCGTAAAAGCTTTCGACAGAGTCAAAAACGGGATTCAAATTCTGTTTTCATGGAGCGGTGAATGAAAAGTGGATTTTGAAAATTCAAGATGAGCAATCTTTCTTCATACAAGCTTAGTCGGGATTACCTCAAGGCTGTCATTTGGGACCTCCCCTTTTCAATCTTTTTGTTAATCATATTCTGCCCTATTTAGTAATAATAATATGGGTGGCGCGACAGTCCGAGGTGGACCTGGGCCTAGCTTCTCAGCAACCACTCGTGCTGTGCGTGCTATTACACGCGTGGAAGAGACCTACAGTTTAATGCCGACTCCGAACGGTGAAGTTGAGAAGCTTTTTCCAGACAGGAATACTCTTTGAGCATTGTCAGTGACTCGAAAGAGGCGGAGCCGTGAATTATCAAACGTGGTAAATTCGGGAATCGAACCTGGCACCCTCTGCGTAGGAGTCGACGCACTTACCCACTACGCCACGACGACCACTCTGCCCTATTTACGCTTTTAAAAATGTTGAATGTTCGCAGATGATCTAAAAATATTTTCACCCATTTCTGCAATCACAGATAGTCAAAAAGATTTAAAATCATTTTTTGAATGGTGTATTTATAATCACCTGTAATTGAATATTTCTAAGTGTAAGATTTTTTGAACATTTCTGGTTTTGGAACTGAAAACCTTTTATGTGTTTATGAAATTAAGGATCTCAAATTGTCTCAAACTCTTTGCTGGGTTTTCTAAAACGCAATTCGACAGTGTTCAAATATATTTTAAAAAGGCTTTTTTCATTAGTATTACCCATTCTGGAGTACTGCAGCGTTATTTGGTCTCCCTTTTCCGACAACTGCTCCAGCAAAAAAGATTCACTCTGTTTGCCTTAAAGAACTAAAGGTGGCCTGAAGTTTTGCCCGATTATAGTTTTAGATGCGCATTGATTGATATGAAATCCTTAAAATGCGAAAGACAAACTCAAAGTGTACTTTTTATTAAGGATATACTTAATGGAAAGATTAAGTCTCAGGATATACTCTATCCTGATATCCTTTTTATATTCCTGAGAGAAATCTACGAAATCGGGAGGTTCTCTTATTTATTCCTTATCATAGGACGAATTATGGTCCAGACGAACCCATAACCCATTCTAGGATTTTATTTAATGAATGAAAAGAAACATGTTTGCACGAATTGCAATGAATATCTTTAACAATATGAATAATAATTAATTGTAGTCAAAAGTTTTGTATATCCACTGATGAAATGAAATAAGTAAATAAATAAATAAACTTCTATAAATGGCACTACTGTCCGGGGTGTACCAGAGCCTCAATCAACAAGCCTCTTCAAACTAGCATGATCTCTGACACGTTGAGGTCATAATACTACAGAATTCTTAAAATTCTGACACATGGAAGCAAAGAACTTACAAATGAACATACGGTCCACTACCACTAAGTCGAACTCTCCCTTAGACGAAACTCTCTCTAACTCAAACAAATAATGGAATTCCGTTACAATTCGACTTAGTTGCTGCAATTTGGCCAACAGTGTAGACGTTCACCAGACGAAAACAAAACTTCCGGCTACATCCTCATCATGACAGGGCCGACAACTTTGCCAATTAATCTATCTTAAAATTATATAAACGGGACTTAAGACGCCTAATATTTCAGTACAAAATTACAAATTGATATTATCCAACACGGGAGAGTTGTGAACACAAAAAAAATTAATTGACTTATAAATTGCTTCTTTTATCTTCGCCGTTGGTGCCCAAGCGCATTTGCATAAATTATCAGCAAATCAATTTCCTTCACAGAGACCACCTAACCACTTTGTCCAGACATAAAAAGAAAGTTACCTGCATCTACATATGTAAATCTATATAATACTTCGATTAAGCCATCATTAAAGTTAATCACTTAAAATTGATTGTATCTTGTAATTAATATTCAAAGACTGAGATTCAAACGCACCCGACTGCTGCTAATTACTGACTGGACGTGTGTCTTACGTCCGATCAGCTGTACATCGTTAGTTGAACGATGCAGTGAACATGGTTTTGGTTGGCTTAGGTGATACTAATATTTGACCTAGATTGCCCTGAATGAACGACATGACAGCGTGAGAAGTCAATGTGTGCACTCAATTAGGCTTCAGGTGATGAACAGGAATGCTTTTGGTGAGTTGTGTGAATGCACTCTCATGTGCCTTAATGAATGACATGGGGTTTGTGATCTTTTGAAGCAAGTAAGACCTGAAACATTAGGCTGGTAAATGGCTGCAATAGCGGCTTACAGGTCATCTTCATTTGGAACGGGAGGTTGCGTCCATTATGCCCTTAGAATAGAGAACTTCAACCGTGGGAATGACCTATTTTCCCCAGATAGGCTAGCATCTTCATCAGATCTTCGGTCGGTCACTAAAAGTATGGTCGGAAAAAATTGCAATAAAAATGTTTCATATCTTACCTCTTTAACCAAAGCGTTTTAAGGGGAGTTTTTGCCTATAAGATGTTATGTCTCTTTTCAAAAAAAGGTAATAAGAGTGACATATGTAAGCCCAATAGTTTCGATAAGGCTTTAAGAACAGAAGCATGGCGTACCTTGCGAAAATAGATTTTCTTGACATGGTTTTAGAGAAGGTCTCTCCAGAGAAGTTGCTCTCTGCGAATTCTGTTCCTTTATACAAAAGGCATTGGATGACAAGAAATGTTGTGCTGGGCGTCTCCTTGATGGAAATGAAGCATTTGACATGGTTAATAATCATATTCTTCGCAAGAAAGAGAACACCTATAGCAGTCCAAAAAGTATTAACCTTGGTGTTCCCCATGCATCAGTATTGGGTCCATTCCTTTTCCTTATTTAGTTAACCCTATAAAGGAAATATACAAATAGCAGCATTTTCTCCCTGAAGAATCTGGTTCGCTGAGCACAAGGTTAAGGTCAGTGGCAGTGTTGCGAGAAATATTTTTTTTAAAGTGCCACGACTGGTAACAAAAACTGTCAATACTGTCTAAATATCAAAAAAGGATTTATCAAAGGCGACGCACGGCTTTTTATATTCGTTCTCGAGACAATCGCGGTTAACTCAGATGTCAACACTTGATGCACGAACTCCCGCAAGTCTATGCAATTACTGAAATATGTCGAGGACATTGACATCATCTTTAGAACGTATTATGGGCTTCAGAAGTTCCAAGCACCGATAAGGCTCTTACCACGAAATCCACTTACCAATGAGGACCACAGACTGCGAACCAATGTCTTGAATTGGTCTCCAGATACCAATTTAGTTCATGAATTATTGTAAAATCCTTCTCACATGGTAAGGTATGAAGTCGATTTAAAACGTCTTGCTGCTCTTTACTTCACAAATATTATTTATTTTTCAGAATCGCACACGAACATGGCGGCGTAGTCGTCTCAAACTAGAAGCCGTGTTAGCACTAATCACCAACCATTTGGGTTTAATGCACAACCTCTACGGCGCTCCTACAAGGGGACGGACCAGCCAGGCTGAAGCCGGCTGTTAGTCAAGGAGTTTTCTTAATTTTCCAAATATTCACCAGAGTGTCATATTCAATGTTAATTTTCCATAGTGTCACATGAATGACAAAGTGCCAAATGGCAGGATCGTGACATTTCGGCAACGTTGGTCAGTTGCCAAGTCTGATTATTTTAACTATGTATCTCAACTCCTGTCGTTCTAATTGTTTCAATGTTGAACCAGATTAAGAGTTTCAGTACCTTGTAATAAACTTTTAATATCATAATAACCTTTTGCTGCGGCGGTGTCTACCAACCCTACCAATTAAACCAAGCTTCAACCGTTTCTTATCTTACTAAAAGCTATAATTAGAATAACTTACACACTAAATGGTGTTGCTCGTTCTATGATAATTGCCTCTAAAGCAATAAAGTACATTTATAAAGTCCTCAAAATGTTTTCGAATTTTGACATCCGCAAATTGCTATCATCAGAGTTGTCCGTGCTAATAGACGTGAAGGAACCTACAATTTTATACCGACTACGAACGGTAAAGTTTGAGAAGTTCAGGAGTAATCTTTGTCACTGAAAATTCTACTCGCAAGACTACTGGGAAGTTAAAGTGCGTAGGAGTCGACGCACAGATACATAACGCCAATGGCAATAGCGCTTCTTAAAGCTTGACTTCGTGCATGGACATTCCCTCAGCCCCAGTTGATTAGTCTGCCCGTCTTCGCACTCATAACTTTCTCCACCTGCTCCAAACCAATCATTTATCATGTAAAGTGCTATCATTTGTTTCGCGACAGAATTCCGGTCCGCAGAGCAAACTCTGCCTTCCTTGATCTAGGTTCGTCGATCATCATCGACATGATTTATCGCCAATGCGCCACTTTTGTTTTGCACCTTAGCGTTGCCACCGTTCCAGGCCAAACCTAGAGCATTCACACTTTCTTCGCCGAAACCGTCTGCCGTCATCAGTTCTTCACCAGATTTCGCATGCAAAACAAAAACATCAATGACATCATAAATTGCGACCTAATTGGCATGCCTTGAGTCACAGTTAACCCAAAACGAGCCAACTTGGCACACACACATCGATCCTCTGGCCGATATGTCATGAATTTACTGCCTCCACCGTTCCGGTGACAGTAAGCGGTGACCTCGAAAATCTGATATCAATGGCCTCTGGGTGAGACACAAACAAGTCGAAGATTAAAATAAATTTAATTCGTCCGAGACAATCGCAGAAAGTACCTTCCTTGTGGACCAAAGTTTACATTTAAGCGATACAGAATACCACCAAAGATGCCATGCGAACCAGCACCAGCACTAGCACCAGCTACAGCCACAGCCCCAGAACCACTCGATGTGTACGGAGAGCATTGTTCAACAGGTTCATGTGTTCGAGTTGTTTGGCTACTCCCTGGCTTTCGGATTCGGCTACTGGTTACCTGAGGGAAGCAAGCGAACACACCGCATACATGGGTGCCGCAGGGTTAATACGCGAAAAAAAGGAAACACGAAAACTTAAGTAAAAGTTGACCAGAAGAAGTTTATTCGTAACGCTTGGTTAGTCGTTCGCTTATTTTTTGTTTCTTGTTTTTCTCTCTCTTTGGCGATCGAGGACTGTTTTGTGGATGTTTTGAAGCTGGTCCGGCCGCCGATGACATCATTTTTTTTTGTTTGCTTCCCGTACTGAGAGCATCGAGCAGCATCCGCAGCGCCGCCGCGCTGTTGGGCACATTGATTTTGTGAATTGATAGCACCACGAACCGAAAAGATACTTCGCATCCAACTGGTGTGAAGAGAACTGGTTTTGCGGATGGTGATTTTGATTAGAAGACCATTTGAAAGTGCAAAATATTGCTCCACTGCGCAAGCGGCCAAAGCGGTGGCTTCGATTTATTACGGTTCACAACGCACAGCGCCGCCCCACGCCATACATTTGCCTCTGGTTCCTTGAGGATAGTCTCACAAGTCCCACCATAATTCACTGGCATCGGAAAAGAAAACAACTTAAACATCGATTAACGATTTTCGAATAAGAAGAAGAATTCCATCCAAATAAGAGCCGAGACGGTCATCAACTCTCTCGATCTCGTCACTCCGCTGCCCATGCATATGGCATTTCGATTTCGGTCAACTACCAAATATGGCCGGGCAACATTGACGACGCTTCGTCATTGTCATCGAACTGAACCTTGATGGGTTTTATGTGCTCACTCGGTGGCTGACAGAAATGGTGGGACCAGAGTGTGACGTCTTTGTGACTTATTTAGAAGTGTACATTCGAAGCGACTTTGTTCATTACTCATCTCACGGCTTTGGCGTCGGTGTCGGTATTTTGTAGCTTTGCCTGGCGCATTGTAAGCCAAGGTGATCTGGCCTAAGAACCTTTTCTGCGCGTGCTTCTGTCTGGTTTCGTGACAGGCGATGGGACTTAATTGAGTTTTGAGAGGCCTGCATGGCATTCAGTTAATAATTTTGCCCGCCAATTAAGTCGACACACGTACTTGAGGTTATAAAATCAACCCAAGCGTGATGATGGACTTGCTGAGACTCGCTAAGGTGAACTCACTCCCACAGTGGAACTGTCACGAGCACAAATTTGTATTCTGAATAGCTGTCATAAAAAATGAGACGTTTATTTTTGGCGATCTTCAGACACATACACTTTTTTATTGACATAATCTATGCGTGGACGACAACAGTTTGAGTGGTCGTAAGATTGTTTTGCATACTTATCCCCGGGGCTACTGAACCGACTTGTCTCAGATGGCTATCTGATTAGTGACGAACTGAAAGACAATTGCACTGGGCTTAGTAGTTTGGTGTGCTCGCTGCTAGTTTGACTGTAAAATGTGTGCTAGGGAGGCGCTCTGCATTGACATTCTCTTGAACCTGATCGTGTAGCTGGTATCATGATTAAAATGTTCTCGAGTTGTTTGACATAATTTGTACATCGGCGGTTAATTGGGGTTTTTGGATTTCGTGATGAAAGCATTATCTCTGATTTAAATGCGCTGATGGTCATCCCGGCACGATCTTTGCTTTGATCTTATCACCTTAGACAAGGGTGTCGTCTGTTTTAGCTGTGGGACACGCTACCGAGGCCTTTCGAAAAAAATTTTGGAACGAAGATTGCCTATGGACTCTACATATACTAGCACACGCTATTGTTAAATCTTGCTTGAGTAAGTACTTTTCAACTTTCTTCTTTAAGGGCTCTACAGTCCAGTCTACGGACCTCAGCCAAATAGACCCTCCAGCTGGCTCGATCTTTAGCCAGATGCCTCAAATTTCTCTCGCCGGATCTCCACTTGTGTGCGCCATCGGTTCCATGGGCATTCTCTATTGTGTTATCCCACTGGGTTCGGAGTCGAAGTTGGAGTCGACTTCGGGCCGTAGCTGTTGTGCACACGCTCTACATGTCCTAGCCATCTTATGCGTTGAATATGTAGACGCCTGACTACGCTCATGTCTCTGTACAGCCCGTATAGTTCGTGGTTGAATCTTATTTTCCAAAAGCCATCAACGCAAGATTGAACGCAGAACTATTCTCTCGGAGATATCAACGACTTCCTCACCCGCTTTGGTAAGGCGGCGCGTAGTAAAGGCATAGACAATCTCCGCGCCATACAGCAGGACTGGGATGATCAAGGTCCTGTATAAGGTCAACTTGGTCCTACGAGAGATGTCTTTATTACTGATTGCCTCTTGAGTCCATAGAAACACCGTTTGTAAATATTTACTCTGCGTTCGGCATCGGTGCTGTTGTTGTTCGTACTGCGGAGCCGAGGCGGAGCTGCCCATTGTGACGCTGTGTCCTTTCTTGAAGACAGCCTATACTTCGTTTTGCATTCACCGCTGGACCCATTTTAGCCGCATCCACCTCAATGCCAGCAAACGCCTCATTGACGACTTGCTGTGTTCTGCCAATCATGTCAATGTCATCGGCTTATGTTAACAATTGTACATACTTCCGGAAAATCGTGCCTCTAGTGTTGGCGTGTGAGGCGTGCACTATCTTTTTCAGGATGATGTTAAAGAAGTCACATGACAGCAGGTCACCTCGTTTAAAAACCTTTTTTGACGTTTCAGGGTGAGTTCGCTTCCGAACTTGATCTTTTCTTGTGGATCGAGCAAACGATTCGTCTAGGTCGTGGGGACGGGATCTCTTTCTCTTCTTCTATCATCTGCCATTGCATGGAGGGGAACAATGATTCCACCGAGTCACAAAGCTCACCAAACGGTGGCTTCTTCTGGATGTAATGGCGTTCCAAGAATGGCTGTGGTGTGAGCTTCACAAATTGAGCCATATTTAAAAAAAAAAAACAAAATTTTTCATAACTTACAAGTCGTTGAATCTTTTCCTGAAACTGCCAATAATGCCAACGTTGGGAAACGAGCGTGCAATTGTTGTCCAGGGTCAAGACACAGCACGGGCGGAAAGTATGGAGGGAGAAAGGGAGAAGAGGTACCTACGCACATTGGTCTTAAATGTTTGCGGATTGTAGGCTGTGGGAAATATTAGGCTGGGAAGAACATTCCATATTCGTATGCGGAAGAACGAGTCTGTAAATTTAACTGTGATTCCGAAAGTAGCCTCTCGCTCTCGATAGCGTCCTTTCCCCTGCGCTGTCGACTGTGATGGTCAGTATCGAATGAACTGAAGTTCTTGCATTGTTTACCACGAAGCCGAAGTTAAAAAATACTTTCCTGGACTGAAATTTCTGCGAAACTCTGTCCAAGATCACGATGTTGTGCTCTCTTTGTCTATGAGGCCTTATGGAAGGCTCTTAGGGTTCACCGATGACACCACCGAATGCCAGAAAATGAAATTGACTTTGTGAAGTTTGAACCAGTATTGGTTGAACAATCTCCTCGAGAATGACGTGAAAAAATTCACAAGGCGTCGGCTTCGTTGGCGCCGATTCACAGGCATGTCTATTACATTCTCCGTCAAAGCCTTGGGCTCCCATCCATGCAGGAGTATGGCTATAAGTGGAGGCTGCACCAGCCAGTTCCTGTTGACTGGGTACACACTCCCTTACCTCTGTAGCACCAGGCAAGATCGTCCCACGGATATTGGGTACGAAATCATCGATCGAAGGTGATCATCTTTAGTCGGATTTCATCGCGTGGATGTGAGACCAATAGAGGTTGCTGCTTTCGATGCTTGAAACTCCATTGGGATAAGATGGACAAAAAAAAAACAACAAGACTGTCTCTGGATATTAATTGAATCACATTGTCTCTATTCTGACCCATAGCAAAAACTTTAGAGGCCGCTGTCCCGGAAGTAAAAATCGCATGAAGAAACTTCGCCCGTCAACCAAGAGAGGAAGCATTTCTGTCTATACAGCTTGTGTAGTACCCTCTCACTTCTTTGAAGGATACATTGTATGTGACCATGTTTCTCAAGGAACATCAATCAGCTTGAACTTGTGTACTCATTGCATAATTAGAGGATGAACCACGTGCTTTTCAAATGCCCTATCTTGCTCTACAGTGCACACACTCAATACTTTTCCTTCACATTCTTCGACAACACTGCAAAATTGAAACAGTCCCATTGCATCTTTCCTTGCACTTATTGTACAATTTCCAATGAAGGTAACATATTTTAACATAGCGACAAATGATTCCCTCATCAGCAGTCTCAGCCAAGCAACAACGATATCTTTCACCTAAAATCTGAACCGCAACGCATAATCACCAACCTTCTGTCACATTTCAAACTGACCTGTGCCCTTTTCTGTGCAGATTGGCTTAAGCCTGGAGTCGGCTCTGAACACTATACAAAGGTCTATTACAAGTCAAATGAAGAGAAAGACACACGTGTGTGAGTTCAAGTCAACAAAACTCTGAGCGCGAGCTATCGTTACGTGTTTGACAAGCCAAATGCACATGTATTCTGTGTTTCTTCTTTTCCGTCTTTCCTCCTCTTCCATGAACCCTTAACCTTTGTTGAAGTTTAGTGCATTGAATTGAAGGAGAAATTCTTGTTAATGGCGCACGGGAAGCATTTTGGGTGATGTCTTGGGACTGTGACGCAAGAGCACACGGATTGGAGTTTGTTGGCCTTTTATATTTCGTCGGTTTATAGGAAATTCGTGCGAGTCGCTAGCTGTTGTAGATGATCGCAATTAGATGATCATGTGCATTGGATGTTTTTAATGCAATTTCCTGAAACCCTACTTAGGTTGATTTAGCAGTTTAAAAATTAAGTCGGAAATGACAACCATCGGCACATGATCTTTTTGAAAATGTAGACCTACCTGTCCTTGTACAAGGTGGAACAAAATTAATCATCGAACTTTGGTTTTGAATTACTTTTTTGCTAAATAAAAAATGGTTTTGAGTGATGGATATATTTATTGGACCTCTCCAGATTGTTTATGTTAAGTGAAAAAGTTGATATCCGCCAAGTGTTGTGGTCGTTTTATGGTACTTTCCATGACTTTCCGCAACATTTCCGGTGATAACTGTTCACATCCCTGACGAATATTGTCCTTTACACTAGTCTATATAAGTTAAATATGTTGATGTGTGATGTTCTTCGTTCTCGGCTCAGTCTATTGACTACTGATTTTATTTCCAATCGTTAAACTTAAACTGAGCTATCTTAACCATAAAATGATTACCGAGGGAAATGTTCGATGCAGCGGATGAATGGCTATAAAGTGCTGATCGTGTATGATTGCGTTGAGGTGAATAAGTTTAGTCTGAATGAGCTAAGAGAGTGAATCGTGTGACGGAAGTTTAGGATGAATGTGCTTGGAGTAAATGTACTCGAGTACTGGAGGAAGTGCAATATTAGCTTTAAAGAGAGCGTGCGTGGGAAGTGCATTGTGGAACTTCAATTTTGGGTTCCACCGAGTTTATTTATTTATTCTTCCGTCTTTCAAGTACAAAGCTTTTTAAGACTACTGATAATAGTAATAACATTTCATTTCTTATTAATAATAATGCCTAGTATAAGCAGAATTTAACATACGATTATAATGTAATTTAGAGTAAATTGCTACTCAAAAAATTCAAGATTTCATTTTTACATTTATCTCTACTCATATTCAAGTCTATAACATTTGCAACTAAGTTGAATTTTATGCAAGCATTAGTTATAGGATCATTTTGCCCATAGTTTGTACTATGCCTCGAAACATAAAAGAAATCTCTAGGCCTCAGAGACGGGGTGTAGACACAGAACAACTTTGTTGTTGTTGCGGTTTTAGTGTTGACACTTTTTTTTCAAATACACAAAACGCCTCATAATTTGTTGCCCGCAGTTAACATCAGAGATTTTCGTCGAATGTGCGTGAAAAAATTGTTGTCGTCCGAGGGCTCTTAAGGCTTGTAGAAAAGTTATTACATATCTGTTGTTATGTTTTGTGACACTTCCTCTGTTATTCGTTTGTGCAACCTCTGCTGTGAATTATTTCAAATTTTTTTCGAACAATTCCTCAAAAATGTCTGGCTTTGAGCGATTCTGCGAACGCAACGCGAAGACGACGATCACTGAATGCCTGAATTCTCGGAAGACGATACAGATTATTCACCAACTGAGACTGAAAGTGATTTTATTTTACAAGAAATGCGTTTGTAAATCGCTGTTGAACCGGACTTCGCTATCAAGTCGAAAGACAAGCAAATTCAGTATGTGAGCGATCCAAAGTGGGGATGTTCGATGTTGGCAAAACATCGATGTTGAAGTCAATGCCAACATTGTTGCCTGAACCTCGATGACCGACAATAATCGATCTCAAAACTGTTAACGAACATCGATGCTATAGAATGAATTTATACAATTCCGACTAATAGTGTAAAAAACTACATATGTACATGCATAGTTCGTTACCGGACACTTCACATCAGAAATTAAGAATGGAAGAACACCAAGAACCTCAAAGCAGAAGCAGACTCAAGTTCAAACATTTCACGAACCAATTCCAAGAACTGATCAGTGGATTTTCTACGAAATTCTTACGTCATTATGGTGAAATTCCAGAAAATTATTGAAAATCTACAATTAATAGCAGGTTTTCATTTGCATCGAAGGCCGATGTTTTGTGCTTGACATAGATTATGTGATATTGTAAGAACTTGAACATCGATGTCAAAACATCGATATTTGTTCACTCAATATCGATGTTTTTCCAACATCGATGAACATCGAATATCCCTAATCCAATGCCACCATGCCCATCGGTTTCGACTATATATTTTCGATTTTCGTCAAAGTTCAACAAGTGGCGAGACTCTCGACCAGATGGTTGGCACTTATCGGTGTAGCAGCAGTATCAACCGATTGGGCACTAAAGTTTATTTACAGCATTATTGACATTTCGGCTTTGAATGCATTCTTGATCTTCCCTCAATTATTCTTAGAATGGAACAAGAAAAAGAAAAGTTTCCGCCGACGATTGTTGTTCTTGAACTAGGGCAAAATCTAATGGGAAGATAATATCACAGCTGGCCACGAGCACCACATGGTATACATGCGGCAGAAGTTTTTCGTCGTTTGCGATCCTAATTCGCCGATTTCACCGTGCTCCTCTTGTTCGAATTCTCCATCAACATCATTACGATCGTCATCGACTTTTTCATCGATAGGTCGACCAGAGCGAGGTGCATCTATCAAAATTTCTAGAACGGAAGCTAGCGAACCATTTTTGTGCTACACTAACCGATACAGCATCGTCTCCGTAAGCTTCGTAAATTTAATTGGTGGCTTGCGTGGCTTTCTTGCCTTTTTTATACAAAAATTTGAAAACATAGCGAATTTCTTCATTATTTTCACTCATTTTTGAACAGCTGTAACTTTTTTTTGGTCAATTGAAGCTTAAAATGTCACCTTTCCAACGCCATATTTTATGACACAATGTGATTGGTAGGAGACTCCAACGACATCTACTGACAATATACGACGATTGTTGTTCTTGAACTAGGGCAAAATCTAATGGGAAGATAATATCACAGCTGGCCACGAGCACCACATGGTATACATGCGGCAGAAGTTTTTCGTCGTTTGCGATCCTAATTCGCCGATTTCACCGTGCTCCTCTTGTTCGAATTCTCCATCAACATCATTACGATCGTCATCGACTTTTTCATCGAGAGGTCGACCAGAGCGAGGTGCATCTATCAAAATTTCTAGAACGGAAGCTAGCGAACCATTTTTGTGCTACACTAACCGATACAGCATCGTCTCCGTAAGCTTCGTAAATTTCATTGGTGGCTTGCGTGGCTTTCTTGCCTTTTTTATACAAAAATTTGAAAACATAGCGAATTTCTTCATTATTTTCACTCATTTTTGAACAGCTGTAACTTTTTTTTGGTCAATTGAAGCTTAAAATGTCACCTTTCCAACGCCATATTTTATGACACAATGTGATTGGTAGGAGACTCCAACGACATCTACTGACAATATACGACGATTGTTGTTCTTGAACTAGGGCAAAATCTAATGGGAAGATAATATCACAGCTGGCCACGTGCACCACATGGTATACATGCGGCAGAAGTTTTTCGTCGTTTGCGATCCTAATTCGCCGATTTCACCGTGCTCCTCTTGTTCGAATTCTCCATCAACATCATTACGATCGTCATCGACTTTTTCATCGATAGGTCGACCAGAGCGAGGTGCATCTATCAAAATTTCTAGAACGGAAGCTAGCGAACCATTTTTGTGCTACACTAACCGATACAGCATCGTCTCCGTAAGCTTCGTAAATTTCATTGGTGGCTTGCGTGGCTTTCTTGCCTTTTTTATACAAAAATTTGAAAACATAGCGAATTTCTTCATTATTTTCACTCATTTTTGAACAGCTGTAACTTTTTTTTGGTCAATTGAAGCTTAAAATGTCACCTTTCCAACGCCATATTTTATGACACAATGTGATTGGTAGGAGACTCCAACGACATCTACTGACAATATACGAAAAGACTTTTTCGACTACCCATTACTAGCGGTCAACACATTGGTTCATCAGCCACTAAAAAAACGGACTAGATGTCACATGTGCCCTCGACGTACTTCATTGCAAATGAAATCTCAACATTCTCGATTCGATTCGACCTGTCCTTAATGTTTTTTTCTACATTATTGCAGGAAAGATGTTTTGGACAAGTTATTTCGCTTCTTGTGCCACAAAAGATGGTGCTTACGCACGTAACCAGCAGTTTCCTGATGCTTCGAAATCAAATAATCGTCAATTAATGACCGAGGTATTATCCGAAAATTGTGTTGAAAATTACTTTGTCAGAATCGACAGAGATCTGGCATCTGAATGATTTGAATATATTCCGTGGAAAATGAAAAGTTCCAAACCGATATCTAAATCATATAAAATATATTTTCTTTAAGACCACACAATGGATGGCCAATCAGTTTCTCACGATATTGAATTAATTCGAGATTATGCAAGCATTCCTGACGTAAGGTCTCAAAATGCCAGTTCGGTATTGACGTAATTCGTATCCTTCAAATGTCAGGGATGCCGCAGTGACGTACTATATCAATTGACTTTCACAATTCGATTGCATCAGAAACGAACACACGTCAAAGCAAAGATTACTCAAAAAAAAAATACCCTTTGCACAGAACTTCAAGCCACTTTTACTTTTACATGGCTTTTCTTCTAGGACGCCTGTCTTAAAAACAATCACTTTTTCATCTCTGTTTGCAAAGTGGGTACAAATGAATTCGAAACCAAAAAAAATATCTGAATTCAAAATTATGTCAATCAGTTATTCACAAGTTGCTTGTTCGTTTTTTTTTGTTGTCATTCTGCTCTGCTTGTCTATTCCCATTTGAATTGGATTAACAGACACGAATTAATTCCATACCACGCTTCTAAGCGCTATGCTGAGTAAGAGGTTATGTTAATTTTCGTGACAGTAAATCGGTTCTACCTTCGGGTTTGTGATTTGTTTGTCCTTACAACACCGTTATGTTGTTATTAGGTGCCATTGACACGGAGAGGAGTCATTGATTTTTAATTTATACTGATTTTTGGCAAAAATGTTTATGTCATCAATATAACGGTGCCTGGTGTTTGATTAAACCGAAGTCAGTGACAGCAGAAAGGATAACTTTTTTTTTTATTGTTGAGTGTCAAATGAGTTCAATGTGGTAAGCAATAGATTATCACCCAACTTTGGGTTTTGCCGACCGTCATCTTTATGATCTTTCGAAATGTCATCGGTTTCTTGAGAACGCATTAATCGTGAGATTGTAATCTTTTGTTTTACGTCTTTGGGGATTGATCAAGTTGTTAAGGGGATTTAAACTCTTTTTTGTCACTCAAACGATGATAGATGCAGTCTTGTAGGGGTTTTTGATCCTTTCAGATGAATTTCGTCATTAATTTGTTTGTCTTAATCACTTATGGATAACTATTTCACTCTTGAGTTGGAATCTATAGCGGTGTTAGATATATTTTGGCTGTTCGTTTCTGTCTTCTCCTACGACGAAACTATGTGGAATACCTTGATTTTTTGGCCATCGCAGATTCAAACTTGATCCAGGCATGAGTGACATAGTTTACTCAAAATTAGTTTTTCTAGTTATTAAGAAAAAATTTAATAATTTCGCATGAAATTATGTATAATAAAGGCGACAAATTTATGTGATAAAAGGTAGAAGTGTGTGTTTATGCAAATAAATAGGTCGAAAATTAGAGTCAAATAACAAGTTTAATCATCATTTCATAGCATCTCAGGCATCCAAGATATCCACATCACGGAATTTCTAGGTTATCTTTGGACTATCTGTCGATTTCCTGGGACACGTACGAAAGGGGGGCGTTAGAAAGAAACATTTTGACTGTTCAACGACACACACAAAATGTGTGCTAAGCAGTAACGTGGCGTCCATATAACCAGATTTCTATCGAGTTACATTTTAAAATTCCTCTCTTCAACAATGCACCGATACAACAAGCAACATGAATCTTAATATGTGCATATAAACATAATATTTGTTTGTTTCCTACACCTGCATATGCAAGAGACAAGTTCTGCGAACACACAAGCCCGCAACCTGCTTGTCATTCGTTTTCATATCGTTCTACTGCTCTACGTATACACACTATACACATCATTACATGCCTCTTCTCCAACATCACACCACACACACTCCATATAGGCCATAAGAGAGCAATCTTAAAGTGGCAACGAATTAAGAGTAAAAAATCATAGTAACCCGAAAAATCTCGGGTTGTACAATATCTGGCTGGTTTTAACAAATTGTTTCTTTGTCCTTGTCCTTGACTCTGATTAACACATGATTTCTGATGCAAACAATAACTTGATTTTTTCTTTGTCTTTTTATTTCTGTCTGAAATAAAAAAAAAAATTAGCTTTTATGACAAAATTGGCTTGAATTGCTCTACTTGTATATCATAAGCAAAATAGCAATACACAATACAATTTGCAAAAGCGTTTGCAGGCAAACATTTTTACCGACTCACCTTTTCAAATTTTCCACACCACGCCACTGGTGCTAAGACAACTTCTGTTCTCGAATTTCTGATCAAAAATGTTTAGTGTCTGAGGAGACGTCATGACCTTAAGTCTCTCCATGAATAACTCAAGGCAACCATAAAAAAGTGGTTTGC
This sequence comes from Eristalis intricaria, assembly GCA_964034865.1. Taxonomy (NCBI): domain Eukaryota; kingdom Metazoa; phylum Arthropoda; class Insecta; order Diptera; family Syrphidae; genus Eristalis; species Eristalis intricaria. The sequence continues at coordinate 27,982,676 of OZ035874.1, read as the reverse complement.
TATCATCTTAGACATTTTTTTTGAATCGGCATGCATCTTTATCGTATATGCACTTAGATCAACACCCACGGCGGCCCTTTAAATCTTACTCAATCTCCTTCCCATGTACATTGACGGGAAGCTTATTGCCAGCAATAAGACTGATGGATTGTAAGCAATACGGAGAAGCCCACATTAAGGGGCTACTTCATAACTCGAAGAACCCCAAACAATCGATCTGTATAACGTCCTTTGATGACTTCGAAATCAAGCACGAAAAGGTAATCTCCTCGAGAATACAATGGGATGAAGGCACAGGCTCCGGTGTATACGCCAGTTCGCCTGAGCTAGCAATAGCCATACGGCTCCCAAACCTCTGCAGTGTTTTCCAGGCAGGCAGCTATTCAAGAGGGGCTGCCTCTATCGGCTATCAATGACGCCGATAGACATAAGGAAGGCCTATTGTTATTTACATAGAGTCAGGAGGCCATAAAGGCTCTGGAAATGCCATGGATCAAGCCCAATATAATGAAACTCTGCCGCCTGTCTCTAAGGGAGATAGTGGATAGATACAACCTTACCCTGTGCTGGGTCTCTGGGCACAAGTGTATTTCGGACAACGAAAGAGCCGACAAATTAGCAAGAAGGGGGCGTGTCTACCAGTGGCACGAAATCCGGAGACATCTGACCCCCCATTAAAAGCGTTAAGATCAATGCTAATGACAGACGCCATAAACTCAACCAACCGAAAACGATGTGGCCTACATAAGAGCCGTCAAGAACTAAAGCCCTAAAGTTTACAAGAAGAATATTAGTTAAGCATTACCGGCCATTGCCTAGTTGGCAATTAGGCTATGAGGCTTGGAGCACCCTACAATGACTTCTGTCGAAGCTGCAGGGATGAGGAGGAAGAGGAAACTGTGTTTCATCACCTCGGAATCTGCCCGAAAAAGGATACACATGGGCAGCTATTTCCACAATAGTCTTGAAGCAATAGCGAACATAAACATAAAGGTAGCCCTTAAGTTTCTAAAAATCCAACTGGTTATAGGTAACATACCTGCAGGGAAAGGGAGAACACTAGTGTAATGAAGTCTAGTGGGTGAATGAAGTGGCGGGAAAAGCCGATGTAATGACAGCACACTGGACCTGAAAGGAGGATCTTTGCCAGTCACATTTATCTATCTACCTTGACAATTTTTTCGATACTTTTCAAAAGGCGAGGAAATAGATTTCAAAGAATGCCAAGTTCCTACCGAACGAAAGCGTAAGCTTTCATAAAATTTCTCCAAATCTATGGTGAGGTGCATATAATAACTGTTGAGAGATAAAGAACTGTTGAGAAACTTCACACTCGTGAGAGAACAAAAGAACGCATAAATCAAGTGATCGGCCCTTGACCCTCTACGGGCTGAAGCGCCATCCATATTATTATAAGTTGAATTTAGCGACTTCGTTCAAAATCTATGAGCAGTTAAGAGCTTGTTACATAAAGCATTTTCAAAACAATGTTGGGGTTTTCGAAACATTTCCCTTTTCTTCTCGTTACGGACCACAGCTGTCGAAATTGCACAGACAACGCCTTGCCATTGATTACTCCTTCGATTTAACAGTTCCATGAATTGCTGTCTCCTTCGATCGAGTGTAGAAAGACCCATCGATCTTGGTCATACCATCAGTTTCCATTTCACGAATTCATCAGATAATGGACAATCTTTACGGTAGAATATTCTCCCCAGTGTCTCTAGATCGTATGCGTCCATCGCCACGAAACCATTTATCATCGAGCATAACAACCACTCTCGTCGGTCCCTCCTCACCCCCCCGGTAAATGTACATATTTGCAAATATCTAATCCAACACGTTAAGAACTCGTTGAAAGCAAACATTTACCTGATTAATCGCCGCCGCCGGCGCGCCACATGCCTCTACAAATGATGAACACATTCTCATAAAATTCAACAAATAATGACACCAACCGCAAACTATTTCAAGTCTCAATGTCATCCTATCCGCTTGGCAGATATACTCACGAATTAACAATTCGCATTGATCTCACTCAAATTTTGCGTGTAAGTCGGTCTCTGTGTTACAAGGTCCATTCGATTGCTCAAAACACGAGAACCCTCGGTATCTAGCAACGCCTTGATTGAATCTAAATCCCAGCAAACAAAGAGCACACAGACAAGCTTTGAGTTATCCAAGAATAGAACTACCAGCTCCACCGCCACCACTAACCACCGTACGGTCCCCTGCCGTGGCCCCTGTTCCGGCAACCCATTGATGAATCTAGTTTAACAAGCGCGTCGCAATCTGAAAATAAGGCAAACAACAAATTTTATGGTTATTACGCCTTAATGTGTGTTTGCAATTGGCACACATTCTGCCTAGGGAACGGACTGCGGCGATGTGTGTTCTCCTCTGAAAGAAATCGAAACCATGGGCTTCTTCTTCGTCGTCTTCTTCTTGTTCTTGTTCCACCATCACCGCCACCGCCACAACCACCTCCACCTTAAATGATAGGTTCCTTCCCGGGGCATTGTTGTTGGTTTTGGTAATAGCATAGCATAGCCATGGCATGGGTGCTATTATAATAACACACTTCGAATCTAGTCATTGATTTCCACGTCGGATAGCACCATGACGATACGACGCGATTGTACAGACGGAGCTGCGCGGCGGAGGAGCGCTCTGGCCATCCAAATAGTTCTAAAATAAGGCGTATTCATTGCATTTCGGCTGGAATTTCATTCCGTGCCGTGCGTCCTTTCGTCTTGTGCGTGCGCGCGCATCGCTGTGGGCATCCTCCTCCCATCAATGTTATCACAACGGTTTCATCTAAATTATCTTCACAGATTGAGCTCGGATCCAGGGTGCGGGCGGAGTGTGGTTGTGGGTTATAGCCCAGTTTACATGGAAATTGATAAACGTCGTCTATGGTTACCTACCACATAGCAGGTTGTGCAAAATGACTTTCTCAAGCCGGCTCAGTTCAGTTCTGGCTGACATCTATATATAGCGCACACTTGTGCATGCGACTGACTGACTGCAATCGAATGCAATAAGTTTGTATCGGTCTTTATCGTTTGCGATCGATTTGCTTTTCGCTTTTCATATCCAATCTCAAAGTTGGGTAGATTAGCGCTAATCCACGGGTTGCAACACAATGGATTAATGGGGCTGGCACAGGTCTGTGGTCGGAGCGAACTGTGAAGTCGATTGAGTCATGCCCATTTATCTGGAATCAAGGAAACCAATCGAAATTGGATTGAATTACTGAATTCGGTACAGGCGCTCAGAGGGAGCACCAGATGGCTTGAAATGGAGACATGAACTCATTTTTGTCATGGCACTTAAATCTCATGATTGGAACGATTCGTAAAGGGCGCAAATTTTAGCTAGTGAGTACTGACCCTTTGCCTTCTGTTGAAGTTTGTGACAAGTCTTGAACTGGCCTCTGGAAGCAACGCATTGAGTTCGCTATTTGGGTATGTTGACTGGAGATACGGATTTTGATCAACAAATCATCTTCCCAGACGTGGCTGATTTTTAGCTCAGTGATTATGTCACCAAATCCCCTGTTAAGGGAACAATGGATCGAATACGTTGGGCTAAGTTAACCACCGCGCCGTCGCAGAATGGTGCATTTTGTATGGGAGAACGAAAAGAAATCTATAAAGTCCGGACTATGAAACGGAGAGTAATGAAATTTTGTACACTCGTAAATGGAAGTCCAGTTATTGATTTTTTTCGGAATTGTAAGGTTAAAGACCTTGATTATCACAGTCCTGCTCTAAGGCGCCGGAGGCATGGCCAGTCTCAAAAGCGGATGTGGAAGTTCTTGGTCTCTTCGAGAGGAAAGTACGCTCAGCTCAGCATCGACCTGAAGTGTCTTCGATTCTGAACCTATGAGACAACGCAAAAGAGGACACCAAGGTGGAGAGATACCTCAGCCCACTTGGTGCGCGCAACTGGAAGCAGCTAGCCAGAGACCGTGCTAGTTGGAGAAGCTACTTGGTTGAGGCCCAGATTCACACCGGGCTGTAGGGGAAAGTAAAAAAGGGTTTATTGAATTTTATAAAAAAAATAAAAAATGATTTTTTAATTTATTTGTTTTGTTTTTAAGCTAAATAATTAAATACATTCATGATAATACTAGCATATATGAATTATGAAAGAAGTATGGTACGGCCTCAATAGTGCGCTAGCTCGGGCACTCCTGAATTCCGCACACTATTACAATTCGGACATTTGAAAAATTCAACCTCTACTATCCGGACAGATTTTTCATTTCATAGATACAGTGAAACTTCTCTTTAGCGGACAGCAACGAGACCATCATGATTGTCATGCTATGCAAGGGAATCTGTTCTGAAGGGGTTGATGTACCCGAAGATCTGCCAGTACGATTAGGAACTGTTCATAAAGAGTGGTGTCCCTTATAGAGGGGGGTCCCTACAGAAAAGTTTCGCTGTATTCTTGTTATAACTTGACTGTTCGATGGAAATATGTTCACACAATTGCGGAAATTATCCTACCGTTATTTTCGTTATATGTAGTAGGCTTTGTTTTGCAATGCGGATTCAAATCGGTTAATTTTTCGTTCGCATTCCACGGAAGTCTTTTCAAGAACAGGACGTGTGGTTGGGCTACCTTACTCAACAATTTCTCAAGAACAGTAGGCCTATTTAATTCACACTCATCATGTCTCTTGAAACGAAACAAAATAACGTAACTTTGAGACTCTCTTTTAAATGCAATATATTAAATCGAACCTGGCTAATATTTTATGTCCCGACTAGCATTGCTGTACTGTGGGTATAATAAATTGTTCATGTCTTTATGGGGTTGTTATAAATGGATCCGATGATATCATGATCATGTGAAAAATATCCTCATTCGTAGATTACCGGGAAATTTTACTGGACTTGAGTCCTTATGTTGTACACTTATTTGTCCTTATTCCTGGTTTCTTGATCCAACTGAAGGCGATGCAATTTCTTTTGCTCCATGTAATACATTTTAGCTGTCTCATCAGAATAAGCCTTGCATTGCTTTTTCCCCTTCCTTAAGAGCACCAGCAGCCTCATTATAATACAGTGAAACTTCTCTTTACGGCCACCGCTCTATAAGGGACACCTTTCTTTACGGACAATTCATCATCGTCCTGGTATGAAGATATTCGGGTATACCCCCTTTTGGCCGCTATAGAGAAGTCCGAGGCGGACCTGGCTCTAGCTTATACAGCAACAACTCATCTTGCACTTGCTATTGTTCTCTTACGAGTGGATGGGACTTACAGTTTTATGCCAACGTCGAACGGTGAGGCTGAACAGGAATACTCTTTAGATTTGTCACTGACTCGAAAAACGTGCAGACGAGAAATATGTACAAATGATAGAGAACGGAAACTTACTTCGCCTAACTTTTAGTTCTTTCTTCACTTCGTATTTTTGGGACAGCGGTCTAATAGGGCATATTTTGCCCGAAGTAAGAAAATAATGCGGAATACTGTATCGGATAACGGCACATTTATGTGACACACCGTGATTGGTTTCAAATTTTCCGGATTGCTGTGTCTCCCCATTTTATGAATACCTCAGACCGCAGTTAGTCTAGAGATGAAATCCTCTTTGTTGACTGTTTAAGGAGACGGAGTAGGAAGTTGGCAGATGAGTGAATGAATCTGGCCAATCACTGAAATTCTACCTTAGGAATAAGTCCTCCTCTTCAACCCCCTCTAGTGTTGCCCAAGGGTTACAGGTACTGTCAGTCAATGCCTCTCCAGACTCTTCCGCCTTTTGGTTAGTCTTTGATGCCAAGGTTACCTTAAAGTTATCTTACTCGGTCACATTCTCATCTACCTCCGAGAGTTGTGCCATCGGAATCTCATCTAGTAAATCTCAAATTCCTGGAACTTCGTTCAGGAATCTACCATTGTTAGTTTGTCCCTTAAAATCACCAACTCTCCGACACAAACGATCAGAGGAGCTTACATCAAGCTCAGATGTTACAAGCTTCACCTCATTATTCGCACAATTTCCGTGTGACTTAATTAGGCTTCACTAATGACCCGTAATTAAATGTCAACTAACCCCTCCGATCGTTTACATGAACATCGACAAAGCCGCCGCATACTTTTGCCGGCCTAATCTGATTAACCACTGCGTTCGTTAAATATTCAAATCCCCTAAACTTGTTTCTCGTTAATTAAACAGCTTTATCGGATTTCAAAGATATGACTGTAATCAGCCGCAGAGTGTTAGCCGACAATCCATTCACAAAGAATATCGGTTAGATACGAATTCATTGTATTTTGTTTTCTGCTTTGTTACTCTTTGCTTTTTCTGTTTTTTTTTTCCCAGCAAGGTCGCATGAATATCCAATTGTATTCGAAACTGGCTCAGAGCCGAGTCGTGCCTGAGACCACAACAAAACGAGAGAGACTTATGAGATGCCGTTTCTTTTCGTGTTGTTGCGCTCTCTGTTGTGCTGTGGTTTGTGTATCTTTTGATCTAGTTTAAGCGTAAACAAAATAATTAACTCGAGCAGTATGAGGACAACGATACAAAATTTTGTTTGCAATTATTGAGCCTTTACATCCGCCTGTTGGCTCACGATTTTACTAAGTTCGCGGAATATGGGAGAATAGAAGAAGTATGAGCTGAATAGCGTGGCGAGTCTTACCATTATTGTGCTTTAAGGTGGAACCGTATTAAATGGCAGTGTGTTGTTGTTTATTGATTTGGGTTTGGGTTCTTTTCAAATAAAAATAAGAAAAGTAAAGAAGCTGTGAAGGTCGAATTGTTTCCGCTGAAAGAGGGTTTCCTTGCTTGCTTAAAATTGTGACAAAGTGGGTAGCGAATGGAAGCTTCTATGCCTGTCACTGTGGCAGCTAATGCGGCTTTCTGCGATGAGCAGACATGGATGCGATGGTTGAATTGATGAACTTGAGGTGTGTCACAGCAAGACACTAGTACTGCGACCATAAAGATGTATACTACCCAAGGAAGTGATGGTACTCATCGGCTTTGATGTGTCATGTGAGGTCATTCAACAAGGAGTGTAAATTCACATACAATTTTTAATGAAAAGCGGTTCTGTGTTTTATTTATTTAAAATAAACACTTTAGAGTTATTTTAGATTGAGTGACTGCCCCTGCCAATGTCACTTCCCACTGGGACGCCCTTCAATGCCTCATATTCGTCCATTCAACTAGAGGTGCATTTTAAATGAATAAGGGGGCGCCACTTTTTTATTAGGAAGGCTGTGATATTTTAAATTTTGTTAAAGAAAAAAAAAAAATTTTGTTTTGGTAAGATTTGAGTCACTGCCGCTGGATATGTCTCACCCCATAAACCTGAGCATGATGTTGCTATATGTTGCCATATAGAGTTGAACTCCTCGGGAATGCCAGAAATGTTATTTGTGCACTGCATCCAATGCAATTCTATCTGATAGGCGCGTTCTTGGCAAGATGGTTGCGCCAAGGCCAAGAACCCGTCTGGTTACATATTTCAGTCAATGGCGGAGGATCGAGTAACCTGCACTGCTTGTGCGACATCTTAGTGTATCATGTGGGTCAAGGAACATGAACCATCTAGTTGTTCTTAGTGAATAACGCCTCGAAACTTTAAGCGAGACATTTCTTCGAGGCTGTTAAACCAACCAGTGCTCCAAGAGCCCTGGCTGCGGCTCTTCTTGAAGAAGGGCAGATAATGAAACGTTGGGTCTTCTTCTTGAACTGAATTGAATTGGAGAAAATGGGGAGTGACGATAGATCTTTCTATTGTGTCCCTTCCCTGATCTTTAGAGCTACCTTGATAACCTCCCTTGGTGGAATGTCCCGGCTGTCTATCCCTGTTAGGGTGATTCTGTTCGTTGTTTTCTATAAGTTTGATATCATATTTGGACACTGGACGGAGAGGTGCTTCATGGTATCCTTTGATTGATAACAGTGTGTACACATATCTGAGCTTATGTGGCATATTTTCTAAAAGGTGAAAGGTTGCATAGGAATTGGCCAGTACGTCCGCCACAAAGTAACACTTGTAACACTTATTCCGATTGAGGGGCCTCCTTGGTTTTCGTGGAATCGATACTGATGAATTTTGAGTGTGTCCCTATTGTTGTGTGGTGGGCGTGGAGTTGTGGGTATATGCGTCGACCCTTACACAACTAACTTTCGCTGTCTGGGCGGCCCTCGAAATCTTACTCAATCTCCTTCCCTTGGACATCTACGGGAAGCTTATTGCCACTCATGCTACATTAAGACTGAGAGAGTGGAAGTACTGGGCAAAAGCCCACATTGAAGGGCACATAGAGATACTTCATAACTCGAAGATTACAACAATCTGATTACATAACACCATTTGAGGACTTCCAAATCAACCGCGAAACGGTAATCCCCTCGAGAACAGAATGGGATGAAGGAATGGTGTGCAACCATTCCTCGGAAGCCTACACTGACGGCTCCAAGTCGGAGGAAGGAACAGGCTTCGGTATATTCGCCAGTTCCCCTGACCTAGGAATACCCATGCGGCTCCCAAACCTCTGCAGTGTTTTCCAGGCATTTATTCAAGAGGCCACGCATATTATTATATAAGTCCCTCCTGTGCATTGAAATTGAAGCTTCCGATCGTGATGTCTTATTCAAGGTGGTGCGTGAGAGATGGTTTCCTGGTCACAGATAACATATTTCGTTTTGTCCTCATTGATTATAAGACCAATTCGCTTCGCCTCTTCTTAAATTGCCGCGAAAGCCTCCACTATGACAACGCCCGTTTCCCGGATCGCCCATTGCCTCGAATAATACCTTGCGATAAATGCTGTCGGATGCGGCTTCAAAATCGAAAAAAGGGTGGTGCGTATCGATTTGAAATTCGCTGTTCTTCCTTTGCCTAAATTTGGAGATTTGGTCTATAGTCGATTTCCCGGACCGGAAGCCGCACAGGGATGATTTCGTCTTCCCAAATTCTGCTGGTGATCTGATGCATGAAGAGCTCTGATGGTAAGGCATCTCAGCCTGTGGCTTTGTTGTTTTTCAGCCTTTAATGGCTGTGCCGACTTCAAAGCTCGTTGGGAGGACTACTTCTTCGACTGGAGTTTGGATTTCCTTATTCCCTATCACTCTCCCCTGGTCAGGTCCATTAACCAGCTGTTGGAAGTGATACTTAAATATACCCTCTATTCCCTGCGTTCATTCACGTTACTGACCCACGTTCCAAGCGGCATTGCAACCATGTCTGGTTTGCATATGAAGTGGGCATACCGCAAAGCCTCTCACTTAATGGCTCCTCGTAGGCTCTGGAATCGTACTGCTTCGAGGAAATGGTCATGGTCGACGTTTGTCACCCTGAATGTTGGCACGAAGGAATGCATGCTTTACGTCAATGACAGTCCGAAGCTCGCCAGGTTGCTTTCTGGATTGTCTTGCGGGGGAACCTCCTTCTGTTTATTATCATACTACGTACGATATTACCTATATTAGAGGCGATGCAGAGACGATGTCCTCTCCGATTCACCCGATCTTTATTCACACTCTCTTTCACTCAAGAGGGTAGTTTATGTTGATGGTTGAGTCGATTGAGGAAAGGGATCATTTTTATTTCTCGTGCAATATCGCTCAACACCTTGTTGGTCTTGCCAGATGAAAATAATGTCACATCTCCCCTCACCTCAAAGGCGGCGGCGGTTAGAATGTGCGAGAAAACTGATGCAGCATCAACGCATTCAGTTTATTCGACTTTACAGTGCTCTTGTTAAATTTCATAAAGTTTATATAATTCCCTTCCCATCTCATTCATAATGGCTTCCTCTGTTGTCATGCCTTTGAGACATCAATGTTGTTACAGAGACCCTTCATATCCTTGATCGTTTCTCGAGCCCATAGGATTTGTACATCAAGAATCTGGGTCCCTCTTTTTCTCTAACTCTCTCTCTCTATCTCTTTTGTTTTTCACTACAACATGCCTCCTCTTTAACAGAAGTCACTAATTTTTCTTAAAAATGGTTGTCTCTTGCAATATGTGCCGCGAACCATCGCATATGTTAAATTTAAGATCAGCAAGTGTTTACCACAACATGTTGCTTGTTTGTTACTTTGTAAATTGTAATTTCGCTACGTCCAATGTTTTTTTTTTTCTTATAACAAGATTAATTCAGTTCCTTGACAATGAGCGATTGGTTAATTGCCTACCTTCCAAGCGCGCGGTACACGTGAGCTTGATGGATGATGAAACTGGTTTCGCAAGTCTGTGTTAATTACGCTTAAGGGAGAACCTTTAAGAGGCTTGTCGAATTTTTGATTTTGCAGATAAAAGTTGTAGTCATACTTGCGGATTCGACGCGACTACTGAATTCGAGCTGACCTTGAGCGTGCGTGAATGATCGAATCAACGTCGGATGTTGATCAGGTCAAGTAATTGATCTTGGTTGGTTGCTGATTAAGACAAGGCTTGTGCGTGTCTTTTTAACTCGGTTCTTTGATGGGTTAGGTTGGGATTTCGTTACGTATCATGATTCTAGATCGGGGGAGAGATTTTAGGAATTAAGTAAAGAGATATGTTCTAGTTGAGGCAAGCGTAGACGTATAAAGTACATGACTTTTTAATTATTGTAACAAAAGGTGTACTACAGAGGGCTGCTATTTAAGTTGAGCGAGTGACACTCCAACGATTTCTGAACTATTTAACATATGCCGCTGTACCTTACTACAATAAGACTCCGAAACCCCATTTTTTATTAACAAAAAATGCATAAAGAGGTAATTCATTTCGATTCTTTGTTGTCGAGACGGATGCGCTGATTGTAGCTTCGATCAGTTACTTTCTACAAGATCTTAAAACGCAACACTCGCTAATTGTGCAATACGTGTACACAGGGTTGCAGCTATGCGATTGTAGTCGCAATTTGACCCTGTTGACGCACAGACCATTGAACTTTAATACTTTCTTCCGACTTTGGGAGATTATTATAGATGATAGTTCATTAGATCCAAAGGCCGACTCTGAATCATCTGTGGATTTTGGTTAAGGCCAAATCTAAATCCAAGAAGTTTAAAAAAGAAATACGTATTTAAAAGTGTGGGGAAATAAGATTCCGATTGATAAGTCAGGACTCGCACACGAAGCAACCAATTACTTCTAATCCAAGGGAATTCCAATTTCCAACATAAAAAATATTTGGAAATAATTAAATTTGTCCAAAAAAAGAAGATTCAACTAATAGACTACAAAACCCCTAAGCATGATTAAGCGTTAAAATTACTAACGATAGCCGAAGGTCAAAAACCAATTCTTTAAGTTGAAGTAGGCAAAGTTGTTTTCAACAATAATTTCGCACTCGAAAATTGGTAAACTGATTGATGTGTTGCAGTCGTTTAGGAATTCAGATTAAAATTAGAATCAAAGATAAAGAAGTTCAGAGTCGGAACTCTTTTTTCTGCCTTAGGTAACCTGTGCAAGAATAAGGCAAGAAAATTTACATTCTCTCTTTATTAATTATTTTTATTGCGACTTGTTTTCGACCCGTGCAACTTTTTTTGCGACTTTTTAAATTCTTCTATCTGCGACACCATAAGTTAAAAAAAATATATAAGCTAATTGGTCTCCAATCCTCGGATACGGCCTGGGATATCATTTTCACCTACCGATATACATCCGTAATTCATTTAAGAACCATCTGGATACTGTAGCCATATTATTAACGACACATTTTATTTCAATTGATTGTATTTTTTTTATACGAAAGGATGCTGCCTACTGTTCAAAGAACTTTTTTCCTCTTGCTCATTACTTCTATAGAAGTTGACAATCTCGTCATCCTAGATCTGCATGAAATGAAGAAACTGTTTCTGGGCCTGAAGTCTTCGCTGTTTCGTCAGTTCTGCGAAAGTAACCAGGAATGGTAAGGCTACACATACATTAAGAGGATAATTTGCTATACACGTTTCCACACAAGATTTCTGATCAGTAGTCTCACTTCTTGAACCTTGAACTCTAAGTTTTAAATTTTCTCTAAGTCTTGGGTAAAAAAGAGGAAACATATTCAGTGAGAACTTCTTGAAATTCCGATATTGTCGATGTCGCCGCTAATGTAAAAGGATCAAATATGACAAGCTGATCTGTTTTCGAGACTATCAAGGATACAGTTGGACCTGTTTTCGAGACTATCAAGGATACAGTTGGAACTTCTGTAGGAAGTTTCATACAGAAGATTTTGCTGGGCACTTGTGTTTTTCCTGTCGTACAAACCATCCCGTGAAGTAACGACACAGCGAACTAAAAAGATCCATTGCATCGAAGGGTTGAAGTTAATCCAAAGAGACCTTCTTACCCTAGTTTCATCAAACGCTCCCTGAGTCTACAGTGCCCTGTTAGGAACCCTGTTAAGATAATGAGGTTGTTCTCGATACATGACTTGTTTCAGATTTCTGTCCAGTTCCTTCTTTCTAGTTCTCTTAATTCTTCTCTGAGGACATGGTCACCCACAACGCAGAGTGGTTTAGGGCCTGTGAAGGGTTCCGATGCTATATTTCTAGTGAGGGAGTTGGCCATTTCATTGGCCATTTCTATCCCCTTATGGCCAAGTATCCAGCAAAGTTTTACTCTGATACTCGGCATTCCCACACGAGCTTGGATTTGATGATGTGGGAGTCTACTGCCAGTTGGTGCAATTCCTGTCAATATTGATTTGAACGCATCTGCTTATGGTATAGATTTCTGCTTGAAGGATGCTGGTGCGCTTACCCATGGGTTCGTAATACTTTGTCCAAGTACTCTTGCCCCTATTCCTTCAACAGTTCTTGACCCGTTTCCGTATTGGTTCTCAGTCTATGGACTATGGATTCATTGCTTCAGTCCTTTTTGGTGGTGAGCTTTTTGAATTTCCCAATCACGTCATCCTTCGGGACAGCCAAGAGTGGTAGCATTTTGATTAATACATCGAATTGTCTTGATGTAATGCACTTGCCTTTTCCTATCCCTTCTTTTGCCATCCTCGTGATTGTTTTGTTTGCACATTCTGGAACCACTAGATGCAAAGTCAGCTCCAGTAGCACGTCCATGGTGGCAGTTGGGCAAGTTCTCATGGGCCCTGTAATAAAGTGGCATGCCAACCTTTGAACTTTGTTGAGGGGGGGATTGCTATTGCACCATCCATCTTAGGATGCTCACAACTCGGGGAAGCACGCCCAGGGAAGCTCCGAAAATCATTAGAGCGCGCGTTGTTTTCCTGGTTCCCTCTTGTGCTTTTTCCAGATGAGTTTGCTGTCCAAGATTACTCCCAAATATTTAACTTCATTTACTGGAGCCAGTGTTGTGCCCGATAGACTTAGTTGTTTAGTCGTTCCTGCTTCCGTTTTCCGTGTGAAGGTTAGGTTCGGTTAGGGTGATTGCCACTACTGTATCAGTTGCGGCCCACCTAGATTCTGGTTGGATCCTTTGTGTTATCACTTCCCGGTGCTTTACACCGGCTCCTCTTTAATTCAAAGGGACCACACTAAAGAAAATAAAATAAACCTGGAGACTGATTAATGGTATTCTTGTGGCCTATTTTAACGAATCCACTTCACTGCTGATTTACAGCCAATTTGTTTTAGGTTACTGAAAAAGTATTTGCCTAGTATATCATTTCTAGGTTTTGCAAGGGCTGGACAAGTGCCGAGGAGGTGAAGCGTAATTTCTTTTCCTCCTCGTCTCTACAGCTTCTGCAGTAGTCGTTGTGGGGAGCTCCCATACTACTTCTGGCATGGATGCCGAGAAGGCAGTATTTGTTTTGTGAACACTAATAATGATGTTATTATATTCAACTTTGGCTTTAGGACTCGCCATGCTGACCCATATGGAATCCCAGATGGGTATATACTAGCAAAAGTTTCAAAAATTTGTGGATATTGCGGAAAAGTAAATGAAATTGCGGAACACCAACTTTTCGTGCTAACACTTACTTAGCCCTGATTTAATACAAAGAATTAATCACTGCTACATTAATTGGTGAGGACATGTTCATTGATGAGCGATTTCTCTTGGGGTTATTTGACGAAATTCAGGAACAGTGATGAAAGATTGATTTCCGTACAATCTGCGTTTACTTACTTCATAAACGATATAAAAATTGATTAATGCTTCTAGAGTCCGTAGCTGATTGAAGACAACTTTCTGGCACTACCTCGGCTTTAACTGTGCATCTTCGAACGCTTCGTGCCTTGAAGTGGACCATTAAATATAGCAAAAGATAAAAAAAATGAATGTAACCACAAACCACGAATCAAACATCTTTGTATAAAATAGTAAAAAAAAAACATCTTTTAATATTTCAATATTTATTTACTCATGCTATCTCTACTATGTATTTGTTAACACCCACCTACACTATCACAAACCGTTCTGAATATACTGCTATATATTGTACACATAATACATATTCAAACAGATTTAAAAAAAAACAACACAAAATTAACTCCTAACAACTTCCGGATTGTAAATGACTCTCCAAAAACAGAAAACAATCAACTCAACAACTTAACAGCTAAAACCAAAACGAAAATTAATTCCAACATGTGCATGAGTACAACGATTGAGTATGTAAATGAAGCGAATCATTCATCAGATGTGACTAAAACTGGATTAGAACTCTACAACAAGCTCACAAACTCATCGCATCGCATCTACTAAACAACCGGAGTACCTATCTGTCTACACTCATGACCGGCTTAACCGAATAACAATCAAAACCAAACAAAATCCAAAAACAACAAGTCCCCCTTCTGTATATTATTGTTTATTTTTTAAATTTTCAGAGTACCACCCTGGCATACAAATGATATCTGAAAAATGAACCTCCCCTAAGGGCGCATAGCACACGCAGCACGATACACTTTTGCGCAACTTGGAAGGAAGCCGAACGAAATTGAATAATATGGCGAATCAAAGTCGAACGACCTACTCGAACGCCCGGCAATTGAGTAATTAAATTCATAATTGCACTCGAGGTGTTTTTTTTTTCCTCGCTATTCGATCCAAACAAAACAGGAATCGTCTAATTCACGAGAAGAGAGCTTGAGGACATATTGCCAAACAAACGAACAAGCAAAAGCAGAGAAAATGAAAAAAGCGTTCACCACCGCCGAGCAAGAATGACAATTTCGCATGGTTTTTGTTGGATTGAGAGCGACACGGCAGCCAAAGGAAACCAGTATCCGCGGATTACTAATTGAATTCGAATGTGTTTTTGAAGTTTATAGCGCAAGTGGTGATCAGTTGTGTTTCGGTCGACACGCAGAAAGACACAGAGTGAGAGAGGAAGAGAGAATAATTTGAAAAGAAACACTCATCGTCGTCAGGTCGGTGGAAGTATCATACAATGGAAGCTGCTGCTGCTGCTGTCCAGCGAACCGATTCCCAAAGACTGCAAACGAATGGCCCGAGGGTATCATTTAATCGAGACGTACATGTGAAAAGGATTGGTTAGTCTTAAAATGCATATTTTCTTGTTACTGCTTAATTAATTTGTACTTATGATTTCTTCTTTGCCTGCTGGTGGGTCCATGTGTGGTCGTTTGTGGATCCACTGTGTATCATCTTATATGAGTCCGTTTCGTGATTTGGAATGATTAACAATCGAGAATTGATGGCGATGGAAAGTCGTTAGACAATTTTACTTGTACCCAGTGTGTTCTTTAGGTTCTGTTAGAGAAATGCAGGAAAAGGCAGCTCGGAATAAATGCCATCTTTGAGTGAGTGACCTGATCAAGGATCTCAGCTTGATCTAATGAGGTTCTCCATTTGTCCATCTGCCTGTCCAGCTGTTTCTAGGCAGTAGTACTAAATTGCCGTGGACCCATGCTCCCATGATCTTCTACTAGATGTTTGATCTTGCCCATCTTCATCTATCAGGAATCTGGAACACGAAGAAACTCTTACCCGGTAAATTAGAGCTCTGCCGTTAGATGTGCTCAGGGCAATCTTCTCAGCTCTTGAACGTCCCATTGTGTCTCCTTCTTACCTCCATTTGTTCCCTCTTTTGTTTCCAAAGAGCCAAAAAGTCGCTTTACAACTTGGCTCTATACAGAAAGTCTGTCAAAGTTATGGTTGTGTTTGGTCACTTCGTTCAAGAGTTTTGATCGAATTTGCTTTGGAACAATAGGTTTGCTGCAGCAATTCTGAGTCGTGTCTTCACTAAAATGTCATCTGTGAAGTTCACGTTCGAGTAAGAGAATGTCTCGAAGAATACCATCAATCGCCTTGAAAGAATCCGCAATAGTATGAAGCCAAAATAGTCCGAGTATCCAGGCTCAGCATGGTTAAATAAGACACAGCTACACTATAAATGAATGGACGTAGTCACCGGTTGCTCCCATCGCTGAGCATTTGATTGGCACTCAATCGCATTGTCCCTTGTCACTAACTGTGCGACTGTAGCTTCAATCGGTTCTTCAATCAAATTTCTTACCGAACATGACTACGAAAATCCTCTCCAGTATTAAAAAACATAAAAAGGATATAAAAAGGTTTAAATCAGGTATATGTTTCAAATGGTTCGTGAATTCCAGAACCATTTAATTTTAATTAACGCCATGATACATTTTTTTTCCCGAATCTTGAATTCTGCCATGCAATAGTTTGATGAAGAGAACCTCGACGCATGTGTTGAAAAGTTTTTACGGTGAAAAAAATTCAGTGTGAACAGTCGATTTGTTAAAAGTCGAGTTGGTTAATACATGTAGAAAAGCTATAAGCGTTCAACCACCTCGCTGAACAGCAAGGGTATGCGTATAGAGGTATTATGCACATTTTTATGAATGTTGGATGTGGAACATATCAGTATTTCAGTCGCATCACATGAATTCGTCTTTCCAAGTTCTTGTCAGCCAGCTATGCAATTTTCCTTGAGCTTTTTGATAAATAAGTCCGGTTTTTCAGTTTAAGACTTTTCCATCTATCTCAGGCGCCACCGCATGACACAATTAGGCAAGCCTGGAAAAAAGTCAAATAATTGGTTCTCTCTTTGACTGTATTTGATGGCCCATTATATTCAACATTTGTTGAATAATTTTGTTGAGAAGTACATACATATATATGGATTCATGTACATGATTTTGTTGAATAATTTGTTTAAGGAAGGAGTTAATTTTTTAGTTCGTTTTGTTCGTCACCAACGAACGGTGACACTGGGAGGCTCAGGATGTTGGAGCCTTATGTTTTACCTAGCGGCCAGTCTTCCAAAAAAACCTCCGTAGAACTCCGGTCAAAGCTTGGTCATTTCTTGGAGGTTATGTCAATAACAAACATTTCTATTGATATTTTTAGACAATAGTTGTCTAATGTGGAATACTGCGTACAAAACTGAGTCGTAAAATGCGTGTTTCCTTCTGCCGCCCGTAATTTTCCACTAATTTAATTTTTTTAATGTAGATAACATCAGTACAGAGGTGATAGGCACAAATAAAAAAAAAAAACGAGTGGTGGGCCCATTAGACCCGCTTATGCCGGAAGTGGAAATGATATGTAGAACACTTCCTTATTGAATGTGTGGCCTTGTTATAGTAGCCCCAATGCATGTTGACTTATTTCTATTTCAATTTCAAAATTATTCTATATCAGTCTGCGTTATCCTTCTATATGATTAACATCATGAAAATTTTTGTTATTAAATTCTTATGTATTTCTTATCCTGAATCTAATGAGATTTTGACCGAATTTCACCGTTTTCTAGATATACATATGATGAAAGCTAAGTAATCTCACGCAACACTCTCAGGAAAATCTTTTCAACACGCTGACACTTGTGCATACATTCTGACATTTTCCTTACCTATTCAATTATTATTGTTTGATGGCTGGTTGACATTTAAGAAGAAGTACTCTGTGACAAAATATTGAGGGACATTGCTTACATATTGTATGTAGGGGAACATAACAACCCATAAAATAATTTTATTTAAGTAAGGGACAAGGGACAATATAATTCAGGGATAGTTATATTTATAAGATTTTATTGAAAAAGTTTTAATTCAGACATTTTAATGAAATTAATGAGTTTGAAGACAAAAAATATAAGAAACGTTCTTTCAAAAAGTAGCGGACTTAACGTGACCTTAAACTCTGCAATCTTCTTTTCAAGTGCAGTGCAAAAAGCTTTAATAAAAGGTATACACAAATAGGGTAAATCGTACAATGTTTGGGTTTGGGTTTAGGATGTTTGTAGATTGTTGATTTTGAACATTCTACATGTATATAATGCAGAAGAGGCAGGACCCATAGTGTTTCAGGCATTCTTAGAAATTACATTCTTTATTCCCTGCGTCGCCATACACAGTCAAAACCGTGTATATACCGACATCGGTTAAAACGACATATCGGTTATAACAACCAGACTCGTCAGTTTTTGAAGGTCATTATAACCCGTTTTGACTGTATTTTTAAAGTGATTTAATAATAATTATATGGGTGGCGCAACAGTCCGAGGCGGACCTGGGTCTAGCTTCTCAGCAACCTCTCTTGTTGTGCGTGATATTATTCTTTCAAGAGTGGAAGGGACCTACAGTTTAATGCCGACTCCGAACGGCGAAGTTGAGAAGCTTTTTCTAGACAGGAAATACTCTTTGAGCATTGTCAGTGACTCGAAAGAGGTTTAGCCGTGAATTATCAAAGGTGGTAAATTCAGGTATCGAACCTGGCACCCTCTGCGTAGGAGTCGACGCACTAACCCACTACGCCACGGCGATTTGCTTGTAATCAATTAGCTGAAATCGTCCCAAGGCAACTTTTTGATTTTGAGGTGTGGGGGATCTGCGAAGGGGCAGGGCCCTTCTGGTGGTGCTTAGGTGTTTCGTTCCAGCTTCTGTTTGGAAGTCGCCATTCCGCCATTGAGTCAAAAATTGCAGATCTGTGGTAGGCGCTACTAACCTAATTAGAGACCGAGGGGTTAGATGATAATTTGTTCACCTTGCTGTATTATGAGTAAGAGCTCGGGTAATTGATGTAAAATTGAGAGCCCATTTTAAGAATGCCTTAGGAGGCTTAACACCTCTTGGATAAATGTCCTCAAGTCATAATATTGCATGTATGTACAGAATTTTGGGAGTTTATTTGATAGCCAGAATGATCAGCGCAAGTTTACTAACGAGCTAGTGCCATTGTCTTCGAAAACAACGAACAAGCTAGGAGGCTAAGCACCCCCTGAAGCGAGACTTGGCCTTTATCACAAATACAAATCCATCAC
The DNA here is from genome assembly GCA_964034865.1 of Eristalis intricaria. Taxonomy (NCBI): domain Eukaryota; kingdom Metazoa; phylum Arthropoda; class Insecta; order Diptera; family Syrphidae; genus Eristalis; species Eristalis intricaria. Next base: position 27,963,472 of record OZ035874.1, on the reverse strand, counting down.
ACATTTCTATTTCCTTACGATAACAATGCAAGCATATATCTCTTGACTGTCCAATTTATGCGTGAAATATGACACGTCCCGAGCTCATAAACTATCGCGAAAATCCTCAAACCGGTCTCATGATGAAGACACTAATTTGCTATTTATTGTGAGTTTGTGTGAATGAAAGTTAAGACATTTTTGAGTACAGAATAGATTGACGATAAAGGACAGCAAACATTTGTTCATCAGGAATTTCTCTAGATGAGAGGTGCTTTTTTAAGAAGTCTTCATTCAATGTGTTAAAGCCGAAAGATCCTGTGATTCAGACAAAGATAATATGAGGGTTACTATAACGAGACATTCAAGCTCATTGGGCTGGGGTCGACAGCATCAAAACCTACTCGACGTTTAACCACCACAGACTACAAGTGACAGAATCTATTGCCACGAAGCAGTAAAGCCATTCATTTTACTGAAATAACTTTCGAGTAATTAAATTTACATACAAACCCCAGCCACAACCAACGAATGGCAGACCAGCCTATGTGCTGTTATAGGGTTCGTAGATAATGAATCCACAGATGATCAGACTAGAGATGAGTGACCAATTAAATTGTGTTAATTAGGTTCGACAAGATTTTTAGCGTCTCAAGATCGACGACGTACTCATAAGCCATCCAGTCTTTATCAGCGCGATCATAAGCGAAAGTTTTGCCATTAAGACGACTGAAGACATTGATTTGAGTTGGAATCGGATAGGACAAGGTCAGGCTTTTCAGGTTGCTGTGACATCATTTCCCAATCGCACTTTATCGATTTTTTTAATGACGTCGCTTTGCGATGCATATCGCTTGTATTTATTCGTTTCGTTGAGTGGTGGTGTCTTGATGGAGCTTAAAAGTGTTTTTGATGTCAGTCAACCTCAATCACTGTGATATCAACTTGTGTTAATCCTTGGCCAGCTAAGCCTTGGGTAGGACGAGAGTGATTTAGGCCGAGTTAGGCTTATTGTGATACTGATCAAACTTTCTCCACTTGGAGCTTACAACTAACTCAAATGAAGTTGAACGCAACGACGAGACTTACTCCCAAATTGATTCGTCTATTTTAGAGAGGGTGTATTATTCTCCTCGTTTTCTTTAACTCTGCCATTGCAGACAGTGGCAGGCACACCAACAATTTTTCCGCCAAAATGCTCGGAGGTGTCCGTGATGCTTAATGTTCATCTCCACATTCTGTTTAAGCATAGGAAGTATTCCTTATTCAAGAAAGGCCGCATTTATTTTCCTATAAGGCACATGGTGCACCCCACCATCACTTGCTATTGGTGTAATTGATTGAGTGGAGCTTTGATAATGAAGTTTATTGTAGCGAATGTCACACACTTGAAGAGAATGTCGGCTGAGAGTTTCACACTAGCCTAGAACACAGTTGAGCTGAATGTAAAATCACACATGTAATCTCGTTGTTGGTCAGTTGGAAGCTTCGAAGACACAGGGGACTCAATTTTCAGCTGAAAGGACGAATTATGAAACCATGTTGTATTTTAGCAAAGGGGGTGCCATGTATTTCCCATCTTATGGAAGTGAGGTCACGCAAGTACAATCTCAGTCAACGTATCAAACGGAAGTTCTTCTCTAGAAGAGTTGACTGATCAGCTGATGCAGTATGCCACGCCATCGAGACATTCCAGGCAACTGTGTTACGTATGAACTAGCCAGGTGCGCAATAACTCTGCCATTCGTCTCCACTCAACTGATTGCAAAGAACAGTATCACAAAGAACAAATATCATTCGTGCCATTGGTGTTTTTAGCGGACAGAGACTCATAGAGATTAGGCGTCATCACAAATTACTTCCTCGTCAGTCCAGTTTGTGTAGCTCTGATCCTACAAGATCCTGCAGTCTTGCAGAAATTAACTCCTGGCAGATCACTCCTGACTTAAAACTTTCTTTGCATCATACTCAGCTATGGTTAATTTCCTACCAGTGTGTTTTATCATCATTATCATCATCCGTCCGTTCGATGAAGCAGCGGCTCAACGTTGAGTTCCTCGCTCACTATCGTGTTTGGCACCCTATCCCGGCGAGTAATTCCCACAACAGCACGAAGAAATCTCATCTCATGTAGATGGGTTTGGCATACTCCCAAGCCTATTCAAGGAATACTCTTAGAGTGAAAAGCTGGTCGGTTGTACTTTTGCCCGGATGAAAGCCGCACTGCTGACCCCCCATCCTTGGCTCGACCATAGCTCCAGAACGCGCTTCCAAAACCTTAGCATAGATTTTCCCGAGCTGAATTAAGAGGGATATGCCCTTGTAGTTGGAGCAGTATCTTTTGTCCCCCTTCTTAAAAAGAGGGACAAACACCCCAGTTTGCCAATCGCCAGGTGTCTTACCGCATTCCCAGCCACCTTAATAACACGAGAGAGCCATAAAACACCCTCTTTACCCATTGCCTTAAGCATTCCTGTGTTTTGTTTACTGCATAATCTCTAAGTTATCCGAGTAGTAGTAAAATGAGAATTCCATCAGCCACGTCCACTATCTACCCATTTACCAAAGCACACTTTCGGTCCCTGTCTCGATTCCTTTTTTGATTTATTTGTTCATAGGCTGAAGCCGCTCAAAATTTAGGAGTCCCTATGGCAGAGCTGGAATACTCAATCGATCTTGTCAAACAAACACCTATGTTCCGCATATCGTGGATGACTCTGTGCAAGTTTCGCCGAAGTGCTTAAAAAAGTCAGCTTTTTCTAATTAATGTGTTCAGCGATAGGTTACCTTGGACCGCTGTGGCAGTTGGAAGACGGAGTTAAATCGCGCGGCGTATTTCGAAGTCATTTGATTAGTATTTCTACCCTTCCAAGAACCCTTCCTTTGGTGTGGCGGCCTTAAATTATTGGGCCTTTAATACTAAAGAGTGATAATAACAAAAACACACATTTTAAATTAGGTACACACAACTACTGTCCTCGTTTTTTCGTTCGTAAAAAAAAGTGTGTTTTAAACAACCTTTATCTTGATTGATTATTTTTCAAAAGCGATTGGTATGCATTGCACTCGCAGCACCACTCAATTCAAAGAGTGTGAATGACGTTCACCTGTTTGTGTTTGATTTTTTTGCAAAATCAAACCAATAAAAAACCCATTGTATGGTGATGCGATAAATGTCACGGCCTCAACTGTCGCACTCAACTCGATCACTGCAAGCGCCATACGACGGGCCAGCGGTCGGTTCATTTCACCAGAACTTGTCAAAAGCGAAACGATTGTCACTTGTTGAGTGACTTTTCAGAAGACCATTGATTTCTGAATTGAAAGCCTCTGACATCGGCGGATGTAATGGCTGTGGACAGGCATCAGTATGCATCCAGTTAAAGGTTTCGCATACTTATGTCGGATTTGCATATGTAAATGCTGTAGCACGGACATGCGGATGACGGTCGGCAAGACATCTGCTTGTCTTTGATTTAATTCGGTCAAATGTCTGTGAGCATATCTGTCGTGTATGTGGTGACATTTGCAAGTCATTTATGTATCTTGTCAATGAGCAAATTATCTATTAGACATAAAATGCATAAAATGAGCGGTCAATTCCTTTGTATTTAAAAATTAACACGTTTATTCAAGGGAATCAATCAAGTTTCGAAATTTCAAAATCGGTAGAATTGACTTAATCAGTAATGTCCATCACCATACTGACTTGAGTGAATTTCAGTGGTCAAATGTATGTCTTTACACCCTTCGTGATGCTTGTGCATATTATATTAATCGACATTTAACGAACATTTCACGCCGCCTAGTGGCTGGTAGTGACTTCACTATTCTGTCCGCCGTACAGTGGCAAGTAGTCCTGAATGACCTATTTTACTGTAATCTTAGAGTTGCATTCAAACTACTGAATTCGTTTAAAAAGTCATTCATTGTGACCAGATTGTGAGTGTCCTTCCTTTAAGACAGCGTATAGATCGGTCTCGTGGTCGCCGTGGAGTAGTGGGTAAGTGCGTCGACTCCTACGCAGAGGGTGCCAGGTTCGATACCCGAATTTACCACCTATCATAACTCACAGCTCCACCTCTTTCGAGTCACTTACAATGCTCAAAGAGTATTTCTGTCTAGAAAAAGCTTCTCAACTTCGCCGTTCGGAGTCGGCATTAAACTGTAGGTCCCTTCCGCTTTTGAAAGAACAATAGCACGCACAACACGAGTGGTGCTGAGAAGCTAGGCCCAGGTCCGCCTCGGACTGTCGCGCCACCCATATTATTATTATTATTATAGATCGGTCTGCTCTCATTCACCACTAAACTTATTTTGGCTGCTTCCGATTCACTGAAAGCAAAAGCTTCACGCCTGTGTTCGTCCAATCACGTGAATGTCATACCCATATTCCAGCAGAGGTACGAACTTTTGGAAGGTCGTACTTCTACGGTTGGAGTGTGAGCTTTGCACGATTTTCTCCAGGAAGATGTTAAGATGTTGAAGAAGTCAAATGGGAGCTCGTCCCCTTTTCTAAATCATTTTGTGACACTGAAGGTCTCGGTGAGTTTCATTATCGACTCACTGTATACATATGTACTTCGGTTTAAACTCATTCACAGCTAAATCAAAATGCCTTAAGTGCCAGCAAAAGATTCATTGACGGCTCGCTGTGTTCGTCATCAATGACATCATATATGCCTGCAGTTGTACGGACTTATGGAAGATCGTGCCTCTTGTGATCTGCACCACCTTCCAAAAAAATGTTATTGAAAGAATCGCATGGTCGGAGAGTTCCAGTCGTTATATACTCAATTCATCAATTCATACAGAATTGTGAATCGTCAACCTATCAGTCTGAAGTTAATGTCCAAAACTAGACACCTCGCTGTATAGCTCTTCCTTAATTAGGCCGTTTTGAAATAGATGGGGGTGTGATAAGTGCTGAGTTTTTTTCTAGTTCCATCTGCCGCAGTGTTAAGATTTGGTTGATGATGGACTTCACGAGCATGATTCGTCAGAAGCTACGGAGCTATCACTTGTCAAGTGGCAAACATTTTCAGGCATACATTGAAGTGAAACAATGTACAAAGTTTTTTTAAAAAAAAAAAATACGAGCGCTTGAATAATTTACTCCGAGACGAAAAAGGCAGCAATTTGCTGTCAAACTACTTTGCTTTCTCTATCCATTGTGTCGCCCCTACTTTGTTGCATAAAATTGCACACAAAATCCCTCTTTAAGTAGTTAAAATTACTTGTAACGTTTTTTCTCACAGTATCGCTAATTACTCGACAAGATGTTGCTTAACTTTTCACTTAAGACTACTTCCTTTACGAACCATGTCATCTGTGGTTTGATTTGGAAATCGAGCCTCTTTTCTGCCGCATGACCCTCTGGCATGTTCATGCAGGCCCTGAGACAATATAACGCTCGCTGCGGTCAAAAGAGTGTAAGCATTCGAATGGCCTTGCTGAGTTGCACTTAATCGGCTGATACATTGCAGTCAATTTGTGTTAACCACTTCATCTCAATTAAATTGTGTGACATACTTCTGGATGACGTCGCGCCGTCGTTATGTCATGACGTTTGCTTTAATCTCGTTCACGTTTAATGAATTCCAATCAAAGATATGTGAACAAGAAGTACAGCGCAAAGTTCCATTAGGAACTGTCGCATTGTGGCGGCTTAACCTTGAGACTCTCCATCAAGATTTTCTGGCTCTGGTGTCGTGCACCTACCGACAATATCGCGAATAAATTATGCGAAACCTTGTTCAAAGTCGTCAAGCACATAATAAAAATGGATAAGACATTGATTCGAATGCGACATCTGATAAGAATTTGCATGCGATTGAATGGAACGGCATGGACAAGGTTGAAAAGCAAACTTTCTCAATTTCGTCATGTGTCCCGGCGCAAAGTGATTCTATAAGGCAAGTAATTCGAAGACGTGGGCTAGTACGTGCGTGCGCTTGTGTGTGTGTGGATATGACCATAACTTCAGCGGTTTCTATTCGCCCGCCAAGCGTGTTCTGCGCGATTGAGTGGGATTGGGGAAAATAGGTGACAGATGGTAGCACTGGGAGTTTAGCACTAAGTCAGAACTAAACGATGTGTGTCTTGGGGGGAACCTGATCTGCGAAGTGCAAATTGTAGGCGAATGCATGGAAATGATTGAATTTTATTGATTTACTGCTTGTCGTTTGTGAATTTCTTTCTTGTTTGACTTTGGAAGTGCCTTGACAAGTGCTAATTACTTTGGAGGCTCGCAGCTGATGTCACTCCGTGGTTGGTTTGAGTAGTTTATGAATACTTAAATTAACACTGTTTTCCATTTCCGCTGTTTAAAGTCTGTCGAAGAGTTATACTTTTATTTATTGGCTTTGACTTAGGATCGTGAACCTACTGAGAAGTCAGAGCACTCTGCCTTCCTGATTTGTGATTCGTTCGTAATAAAATGTAAAAAAAGAGGATGTGATAGGTTTGTCTATGAAGGAGGCTTAAAAAATGAAAAAAATTTCATAAAGACTGCCACTCCATCAGTCCCAATTACGCATCATTCCACTTACAAGGACAAGAATGATTGAACTCCATTGGTTTACAAAACCAATGCTTATCTATGTTTTCAAGTGGAACACTCACTGGTCATTCATGATGCACCGAGTTCAGAACAGACAACCCCAGGAGACGACGGAACATTTATTGATCAAATGTGCAGGTCTACTATGAATCATAGTCAGGATAACTAGATAAAGGTAGGTTAGGTTAGGTAGGAGTGGCTGAATGCAGAAGGCAGTCACTTAGGCCAATGTTTAAATATTGTAAGGCCACGTGGATTGGCTACTCCTAAGCTTGGACCCAGTTGGTGCTAAAGCCGTTAAGCTGCCTTCTTCTAAAGCTTTCAGTTCGATGAAACTATTGAAATAGGCTCAGCCATCTCGTTAACATACAGTATGCTATTAAGGGATATTTTTAAATTGAACATGACATTATACAAGGGTTGCGGCCGGCATGTCCGAATATATGGAGATTTCTCTTTTGAGTATTTCACTATTCGTGAGCTAGGACAGTGCGTCCTTTATCGCAATGATATCTGCCAGAAAAATGCTACATTGCTCGGGGAGCTTTAAAGAGAGGGCAATATTAATGTTTTTAATTCGACTCCGAACCAGTGGAACAACGCAATAGAGGACGCTTACGGAACTGCTGGCGCCCACAGGTGGAGAAGGACCTCAATCGACTTGGTGTGCACAGTTAGAAGATCGTGCCGGCTGGAGAGGCTTACTGGTTGATGCCCAGGTCCACCCCGGACTGTGGCGCCACCAGAAGAAGAATTCGAACCCTGCACCCACCCCATCGCCCATCTTTCGGTCTTCGATCCGCCTGTGTAAGTATCTTGATGAGGCTATATTGCACCGCGACCTCAAGATCAATTGTACCCTCTTTTCATACCTTTGCTTTCTTAAGACTTCCCCTCACGTGCAGATCTTTTCAGAGTTGTATTGAGGGCCATGGACTATTGCGGAAAGGTGAAAGACAATTATTCTAGTTTCCTATATGAAATTGAGAATGAGAGCTGATTCTTATGACTTACATTTTTTCTCTGATATCTTTGTACCGGATATCTTTGTCTTCTGTGGGCTAGTGCTTCACAAAATCCCAGTATTTGTTCTGGAATTTCGTTAGATTCTCCACAGAATCTGCAGAGACCTTCTTCTGATACTCCCAGTTTCCTTAGTTGCTCCCTGAGTCTGCAGTGCTCTGTTAGCCTGTTAGGCTCATCTTGTACATGCCTCAAGTCTCTTTCGGTTATACTGTCCCAAGTGTTTCTTGGCCCGCTTCAGGCTGTGAGCGTTTTTTCAGGTAGATTCCCGGCTCGTTCTTTCTAGTGTCCTGAATTCTTCTCTGAGGACATGGTCTCCTATAGCGTTGAATGGTTCAGGGCATATAAAGGGTTCCGATGCTCCTTTCCTAACGAGGGAGTCAGTCATTTCATTATCTTCTATCCCTCTATGGCCAGGTAGCTAGCAGAGTTTTACTCTGTTTCTCCTGCTCATCTCTTTAAGCTTCTGTAGGCATTCCCACTCAAGCTTTAATTTGATGATATAGGGGTCTAGATAGCGGAAACGACAGTCCGACATTAAGGCCACGTCGCAGTTGATATAATTCCTGTCAAGATTGATCATGCATCTGTCTATGGCATTTGCGTTTGCACATTTGTTCGAAGTACTTTTTCCGTGGTCCAAATAGTCCTGAGCTTGTTCCTTCATCAGTTCTTGATCCATCTGTATACCATTTTACCGTTTTACTGCTCACTCTGTGGACTTTGGATTCCTTGTACCAATCCTTTTTTGATGCTGAGCTTAATAGTAAAAGTCTTTTTGAAGTTGAATTTCCTAATCAAGTCCTCTTTCGGAATGGCCAAGAGTGGTAAATTTTTGACTAGTGCATCGAATTGTCTCGATGTCTGCGTAAGTATATTCGCAGGATTTTGGCCAGGATCTGTTTATCAGACATCCAATCGGATCTGGAAGGTACGCTGGTAGAGGATTTCTTCTTGAAGATGACTTTGGTTAGTGGGCTATCTATGTCGCTGAGAAGGAAATTGAATTCGTTAAGAATGAATGACTGACCGATGATGAGTTCGGGCCACAGTCGGAGTGTTTTCAGTCTGAGGGCTAAGCTGGCTGCTACTTGCTTACGATATAGTTCCAGTGGATGGATGTGAAGGAGTGTATTGAGTGCATCAGACGGAGGGCAAATCTCCGCTGATACACATTCCTTTTTACAGTTTGTTGAGCGCCTTACAGTGGGACCTTTGTTTAGTGGTATCCACCAAATTGAGACCCCGTACATTAGTGTCGACCTGACAATCGGAGGACATCCGGAAGGTCTCAATTAAGTGTCAATCTAAGAGCATGAAGCCATCCTCTGTGGAATCATTGTTTGACTTGTTACATGAACTCATTTCAAATTTCACTGCGACATGCCGTCGAACAACAAGTGCAATGAAGCAATCATTGCCTCCTCTTCATACTAATGACATTTTAATAGCCGACTGAATGTCAGTTTGCTTTCGGATTCGCGCAATTTTCTATTGTGTTGATAGATTACGGTCTTCTCTGGCTCCGCTGAATATAAAATTGCGATCGAAATACAACACATTCCAGATTAAATGCTCAAAAGTCATAAACTCCTAACAGCTATTCGCAAGACCACGCCATAAACCCATATCGGCGAGGTGGCCTAAAAATTCCACACTTAATCGAGTTTTTTTGTTGTTTTTATTACACAACAAATCTCCAGGAATTGCTGATTTATTGAAGAAGGAGACGATTTAAATTCTGGACGTTTTTCAATACGCTTTGCGTTAACACGAAGATACACAGGCTAGGTTGATTCATTAGAAAAGCAGCTAAAAATTGTTTGATCAGAATTTTAAATTTCTTCAGAGTGATGTCTAATGTAATTCTGAATCTAGAAGGGGACTTAACGATGTAAACAGTGTGTAAAGTTACACACGAACATGGGAAGGAAATGTTAAAAAGAACATTAAAAAAAGCGTTTCTCTGAATAAGAGTATACCTGGCGTTGATTTTAACTTGAACGGGTAGTGTTGCTCGAGCTATCATTGAAGGAGGAGGTGCTCATTTTTGTGTGTGTAATCAATTATTTTAAAACCACTTCTTTAAACCACCCGAAGTTCAAGAAGCCATCAGAGATTTCTTGGGGGACTTTGATTCTCGTGACCAGTACACTTAAGCGCGAAGAACTTCCAAATTGGCTGTGCGAACAGCAAAAGAGCAGTCTGGCAAGGAGTTCGGCGAGAAGTTGGAAAGCGACCATAGATCTGCGAAAAAGGTGTTCTGGCAAGCCATTCATCGACTCAGAGGAAGGAAATTCAACATCATCGAAGGAGTCAAATCAAAAGATGGTGTGTTGCTTTCTAATGAGGAGGACATCTTACGCAGATAAAGCGAGCACTTTTCGGAGCTGCTCAATCCCGAGGAGGATTACAGACCCGAAGTCTTAAGTGGGGCGGAGAATAGTCCAACGGTGGAGGAAGTCATTTTGGCGATAGATTCGAGTTGACAAAACCGCCGGTGTGGATGAAATCCGGCCAGAAATGCTTAAGTCAATGGGTAAAGATGGTGTTTTATGGCTCTCTCGTGTTATTAAGACTTCTCCTACTACAGGGGCATATCCCTCTTAAGTATTCCTGGGAAAGTCTATGCTAAGGTTTTGGTAGCGCGTTCCAGAGCTATGGTCGAGCCAAGGATGGGAGATGAACAGTGCGGCTTTCGTCCCGGCAAAAGTACAACCAACGAGCTTTTAGCTCTAAGAATGGTACTTGAGAAGGCTTGGGACTATGCCAAACCCATCTACATCGGTTTTGTAGACTTGGGAAAGCCATATCACTGAGTTCCTCGAGGTAAACTTTGGAGTGTTCCCCAGGAGTATGGGAGTCTCTATACACAAACTGAAACAGCTGTGTTCGGGTTAATGATGCTTAATCAACTCCTTTCACTGTGGGCGTTGGACTTAGCAAAGGGTGCGTCTTGTCACCTCTCCTTCTCATTATTTATATGGACTGGATGTTGCTGCGTAGCCGTGGCAAGGAATGTTTTACATTGGGAGAGTTGAGGGTAAGTCATCTTCTTTTTGCGGGTGACTTAGTTATCCTCACATTTTCCCAGACGGAACTCTGGCATGAAGGTTAACGTGGACAAATCAGAGGTTATGGTAATTTCCAGAACGCCTGTTCAATGCAATCCCATTGAAGCAGGTGGAGAGGCTTAAGTATCTCGGTGTTTTCTTCACGAGTAATGGGAGGAGTAATGCTTACCTTCCTGGAGGATTGGTCAAGCTGGGTCAGTTTTGACAGATTTGAGATCCATAATTAGGAAGACCGAGCTTGGTGTGAAAGTCAAGTTAGCGGTTTTCAGCTCAATATTTATTCTAACTCTCACCTATGGTCATGAATTTTGAGATCGGGAATACAGGCGGATGAGAAGAGATTTCTTCGTGCTGGCAGACCCAGGATTAGATGGTTGGACCAAGTCCATAAACTCGCCAGGTTACGTTAGGGTATAACCCCTGATGAGTTAGAGTCGATGGCGAAGGATCGAGTTGCCTGAAGATCTCTCGAGCAACATCTGCTTATGGTGATTTTGTAGCCAAGTTGTACATGATTGTGTGTCTTTCCTTGAAGACAACATTTACTTCGTTATGCCCTCATTCACCGCTGAACCTATTGCGGCCGACTCCATTTCTATACCAGCAAACGTTTCACTGACGGATCCCTGTTGTGGACCGCGTCAATGCCGTTCGCATATACTAGCAATTGTACGTGTATAATGATGTTGAAATAATCGCATTGCTTCTGGCAAGCTGTTATTCTTCCCTTTATATAAGTTCATAGAGCTCCCGAGTTGCTCGTCCAGTATCGCTGGACTATATGCTGCTTACTTCTTGCCGGCACTCGTTCGGAGTGATGTTGGGTCCTCGGAATGTCAGAGTACTGGAGGAGCGACGTCGATCGCAATGTCATGAATTTGGCCTACAAAGAGGTTCGCCTTGCCACGAAATCCAACAGCTTAAGTCCGTTCTCTGTCTTCCTCCGAACTGTCTTCCTTGTCCAACTTTGAGTTGGAATTTTTCTAGAAGCATCTTGGGTCTCGTAACTCGGGCATTGATCGTGTCCTTCCTAGGCGATCATAAAAGTCATCCTTGCAATCGTCATCTTTATCCTCCGTTGGGACATAGGCGCAGATTTGGATGATGTTGCCGAATGAAGCCTTGATTCGGATTGTTATGAGTCACTCGCTTATGTATTTAAAGCTTAATACTGCCTTGGACAACGAACCGGTATCCAAACAAGCGCTGCCTTCGCTCTTTGTAGCAATGCGATGTGCTTTATCCTCATTTTGTGCGGTCCTTCCCATCCATCATCTGGACGGCCTTGATGTCCGCCATGTAGGTCTGTAGGTCAGGTGATAAAGGAGCTCACATTTCACTTGCAGAACCAAAAATGATCTCTGCCTGGTGATGTACATGGTCGGCAACAGTAGGGTCAACCGATTCCGAGGCTAGAAGTTGTTTCCGAACTATTTGTTCAGAAACCATGTTACAGTGAAACTTTTCTATTGCGAACAGCAGGGGAACCATTAAATACATGAATGCCGGTACCATGGCAAATTGTCCGTAAAGACAGGTGTCCCTTAAAGAAGAGTGTCCGAAAAGAGAAGCTACACTGTACTTATATCCATTCTCGAAACTCTTTCTAACTTGAACTTTTTCAACTTAAAACCCTCTCTCTAAGGCAAACTCTATCTAACTCGGACAAATTATGACATCTCATGACAATTCGACTTGGGGGGAGTTCACTGCATTTATTTGCTCCCAATGGAGCATGTGAGCCTTAGCTGATATTTCTCTTTCATCCTTGACGGTCCCAACAATATTGTTTGCAGCTATTCTGATATCCGCTCACATGGTCTATAAGAACCGAATCTGCACCATGCAATTAATGGTCAATAGACTAGATACCTATTGCAAAACATGGAATTTAGAGGTTAACTTAGAAAAATCAAAAATGATGGTGTTTAGAGATGGTGCGGGAAGTTACGCTTGAGGTGAAAATGGAAATTTCAAGGCCAACAGATTGACATAGTTAAGCAGTACAAGTATCTTGGAGTTTTGATTACGTCGAACCTTAATATGGACAAGCACTTTAAAGTTAAGCTGGTAGAAGCTAAACGGTTGAATAAATTGTATTCAGAATACAATTTTTTTTTGCATTTCGTGGCACAGCTTCTTCTATTCTATTGTACACAGAGCAAGTTTGGGCTTACGGCGCTTTCAAAGCTGTGGAAAAGTTTCTCAGATATTTCTTCAGGCGGATTTTTAAACTGGAGTAGCACCCCTATTCCTGAATACTCTTAAAATACATTTCGATTTTATTTATAAAGTCAATGCGATGAGGAAAGAAAGAAATCTCAATACCTTGCTTCAGAAAACTGGTCATCGAATTTTTAGCAAATTTGTAAATGAAGCTCAGTCATTGCAATTCAGAGCTTACTACAGCAAACTGAATCACAATTTACAAGAAAGGACGTACTTTTTGAACAGCTACTCAGTAAGAAAAATAAGTAGGATTTTTATAGTTAAAGGCGTACTTTTGAAGTTAAATCTCATTCCGCATCGCCCTGAGCTTCCAATTCTATGTGACCTGTGTAATCGCAGAGAGCCTGAGGAAGTGTTGCACTTCATCGCGAAACGCCCTATACTTAAGGAGTTCCCCAGTAATTTCTTCGGTGCTCCGATACTTGAGTCGGAGGATGCAATGAATATCCTGAACGTTGGCAGATGTTGGGACTTACTCTACTACTACTCAGCCAACGCATTGCGCTACAGGAAATGCATAATAGAAGAAAGTTTTTTAATTAATTAGATTATTATATAATAACACAAACAGCATTTAATTTGTTTAATTTATATTTTTTACTTGTATTAATTTATATTTTAATTTTATTTATAATGTAACGTAATTTTTCTTTTTAATTTCTGGTACACGGCCTCGAGGCCAATCCATATAGACTAAATTATAATAATAATTATTACAAGCATTCACTTTTTTTCGAATTAAAATAGTCTAACTTACTAACTAGGACCGAAATCTCTTGACTGGATCATTAACGTCCATGCGCTCCTAGTTTCCTAACACATTTACTCTCTCGGAAATAAAACCCGGCATTTTATGAATGAATGAAAGTTGCCACCAAATATACTCGTCTTAAATGAGATCATAAGTAATCAAACCATTTAGGAGCAAACATTGTGGTTTAACTTGAAAAAAACACATAAAATCATAAAAACAAGAGAAAACGAAACTCATTCATTCATTCAAACTAGCTGAGCTATGAACATATGATGTCAAGCAATTTTTCGATTATAGGCAGTTACTAAAACTGATTATAGGCAGTTATTAAAATCTGTATGGTCAAACGACATTTTTTGATATGGCTGCGGCCGCAAAAGGTAATGTCGCACCGATCTATGAATGAACAACATCAGAGGACCCATCAAGCAGCATTTTGTGATGCAATGAACTCTGGACAGATTACAACGTTATTTACGAACGTCGGAAACGTTAACTTCGTCATTAAAATCTCAACATTTTGCTAAACATCATAAAACCACAAGTACGTACTTATGCAGTAATATATAACAGTTGTTAGCCAACTATCAGAGTTAGTTGGTTCGGTACGAGTTGTCGTGTTGAGTGTGTGTTTTTTTGTTCGCCAATGACAGCTAGTGTGGGCGTTGACAGGTATTTCAAGACATTTAATGGGTTCATCAACAAGTCACTTACCGCATTTGAAATGATGAAATCCCGCAAGGCACGAAACGGCTCGGTTTGGAGTGAAGCAGAGGTTTGACGATTGCAGTTGGTCTAGAGGTTGGGAAGAAACTCCCAAGTCAAGATAGTGATTACGAAACTGGAGCAAATGGAGTAAGTATGTGGCAGCCTACGAAAGGATGGTGCCATTCCTTGTACCTTCTTGAGGATGGGATGTATCTGGCTGTTTTGTCACAGGTACCACTTCCCGAGAGTTTTGTTACAGGCACAGGAAGCTTCTATTACTCAATCCACGTAACTGGAATACTCGGACTCAAAACCTTGGCGGCAACCCACATTTGACGGAATTACTTCTAGCACGCGCTACTGTGGTGTGGGGCTTACATTATGGCAGTGCTTTGGAGGAGAGTCATGTCACCTCCGGTCGTGTTCTCGAGAGGCCCAACTATCAATGGAAGCTCTAACTGAAGGTGGAGGTAGTCCCAGCGCAGGTTCATGTCCTCGTCTGAATCTTGTCTAGCAAGTTCATTGGGGATCTTGTGGTGGCACGGGACCTAGATAAGTCTTAGCGAATTTTGAGTGCCGATCAGATTCAGAGAAGGCTTGTATTTCTGAACTATCCTGAATGCGGTTAAAGGGTTGAGCAAGGCCTTGAACACAGCTAAGCTGCCGCCACTTCTACCTATTCTTCACAATACATGAGTATCGCATAGGTCTGCGTTTGGTAAACCGATGCAAATTTATTCTAATGGGGTGTTTAGTCTAATGTTGTCGCCATCAACGAAGTCGCCTGCGCCAGGCTCTTTATTGTACTTGAAATTCTCCGTCAAGATTCGACTACAGTCCTTTCTGTCTCATATTCTGCATATTCTGGTCAGAGCCAGTCCTGAGGAAAGGGTAAGTCGACTGTGTATGTACGTCACACCTGGAGTACTGATGTTCGTGCGTCAGACGAAGACTGGTGTCCAAGCAAATGCGGCACGCAAGGCCATCGAAGTCCAGTGCGAGTTGTACCAACAACGAGACCAGGTGTTAACCTTTTTCTACTTCACACTCAACACACAAGTCTTACCCAACGACTTTAATCAATTTCTAAGACTATTGTTTTAAGTATATCGATAAAATCACCCTGGATGGTTCCTGTACTAGCGAATTTAGATCGATTGCTCAGCGTGGACTGTATGTTTCTCGTTTTGAGATACATATTAATATTTCCAAGAATGAGGTAGATGGTTGTATTTGCATACATTACGCACTTTTGGATTGATTCTGTAAGTACATTAAAAGCTTCTTCTATGACTAGAAATGTGGCTAGCTTGGTGTGTAAAATGTTCGATGATAAGTCGACAAAATGTACACCTGCAAACGTTTTCTGAAATTATATTGTTTATTGAAAGCCGCATATAAGTAAAGACTTTCAAGACAATTTTGTGTACTTGAACCCATTAAAAGTACAAATTACAATGAACAAAATAAGTCGAAGAAAAGATAAATGGGAGGGAAGTAAAGAAAACCAATTTTTTCTAACCAGACAGATACATATTTTATAACCCGACATTTTTCGGGTTACTATGCTTTTTATCTGTTTGTTATCTTTCTTAAAGGCCATTCATATGAGCTCGAATGATTGATTCGTGGTGAAAAAAATTTAAATTAAATTTCAGTGGATAGAAGAACTCGATAATTTAATCCTCATCTGTGTGCAAACCAAGAAGTATTCCTGTTTGTTTATATTTGCTGGAAATTAGATGTTTCTGAATGTTCGCGTTCGCAGTTCGCGGCTCATATGAATGGCACATTATGGGTTATGGCCTATGGAGTATATCATGTTAGAGAATAGGCATGCAATGATGTGCGTATGTGACCTCTGAGTACAACGTGCGATAGAGCAGTATAACGATATGAAACCCGGTATTTTTCGGCTTGTCGGTTGGTAGCATTTGTCGCTTTCGTTTGCAGGTTATACCGATACATTGTTGCAAGGTAGAATGTGAATAGGTAATTAGGTAGGGTTTTTTTTATATACGACTCGCCACTGGTGGCCAGTGTCCGGTAATGAGGTTTTTCAACAGTACAGTACAAAAGCAAGAACGTTTTTTCTAATGAGTCTTGAATGTGGTTGTCTAGGATGCCTTCGAGCGTCTTCCTAATATTAGAGGCGGATCAGCCCGCGTGAAATCTTCCCGTTTTGAGTTCGTTCAGGTTTCTGCACATAATCCGCTAAACGTGATCAGGTCATCTCTAAATGTCTATTGAGTCTATAAATGCTTCGGTGAAATTATAACTACGTCTCGAATAACCCCAAACAGTGTCCACGATGTAAGTGATATAAGACAGATTATGGTCCTCAAGGTCTTCAAACAGTTACAATGTATAAGAGCACTGAATTTGAAAAAATTCCATGACTTCCAATGAGAGTGCTTCAAAATTAGAATTCATGGAAGCCAACTTCGGCGCCTATTTGATCATTGTCATTATTATCGTCGATACATTTTAAAGTAGTTTCATTTGAGCCAGTTGCCTTAGACCTTTGTTGTCCAAATCAAAACGTGTTTGACGCTTGATGGATTGCTTTGATGTTTGATGAGTTGGTTTACAAAATAAATTGACTCTTGGAAGTTATCTTGAAAGTGGTTCGATTCCACATTAAATCAACTTTCATTTTCACCCCACCACTCCCCCCGACACACTGACAATGTTCAGTGAGAGACCATCAACCAGTCAACCAGGTCACTCAAGTTTCATTCCATTCAACTAATTATAAAGTCTAGCGATGCTGCCCACATGGACGAACATTCAACTGCCAATAACGCATCCATTGCCAATAAATCTATTAAATCCCAGTGTCACACACCTTCCACCTAATATAACAAAAAAAAAGTGGTTGTAAACCCCAAACTGAATGCAAATATTTTATACAAACATAGAATTAGTTCACAAACCCTCACTAACACATACACACAAGCACCTGCTATAGACAAACATAGATTATTGAATAGCTCATCGCCTGACATCATCCACAGACCGACAAGCCTCGTCCAATAAAATCGGTTAAAAATACACTCTGAGTCAATCACACAAACAAACTCGCTCGGTTCGCTTGCTACTCTTTGCGTTATGATAATCACTCGCCCACTTTGTGACAAATCCAAGTTTTGCCATAGACAGTGACAACAAGCCAAGAGTCAACATGCAAGAAGTTCGAGCTAAGTAACGAGGCGCAACAACAAACACTTCGGTCGATTGCACGTTGAATAAATAAACGAGAACTCCCGTGTGTAAGACCGCTCCACCGGTACAGGTATATATCACACTCTGCTAATGTTATTCATCTCGTAAGAAACTACTATCACTGTGATTCGCATTTCGGTTTCTGTTCTATTCTGACTGTGAATAGGGTGTGTTGTGGTTTTGTGGTTCTTTTTATCTTCCAGGTCGATGGTTTCTTCTGATCATTTTTGAAGGAAATACAATTTTAAAATTTAAGAATTAAGAAAGGCCGATATTGTAGGTAGCTCTGCCCACGACGATAAGTAGAGAGTTGTGAAATAAAGCCGAATTTAGAAATTCTGATGTTGGTATTATTTTGGTTTCGGCATCATATTCTGACCCGCATGATCCGCTAAAGAGCAGTGGGGGTAAAGCACGAAGGAAAGGTCTTTAGGCCACTCGATCCTCCGCCATCAACTTGAACTCATCAGGAGCTATACGCAAGTGTAACTAGACGAGTTTTTGGATTTAGAATTGGCGCCAAGCGGCCGCCACTTGGGGAATGGAATTCAAGGCACGCTCGACAGTGATGTCCTCGCGTACTTCTGTGTTTCTCATACCCTGGCGAGTAATTCTCACAACTGAGCAGTTTGTGTTCGCGATCTTATTCTTTCGGTTATTACCCAAATGTCATGACCATAGTTGAGTGCTGCAAATGATACCGAGCTAACTTTGCCTTGCCACTTAGCTCGGCCATCCTGATATCAGAAGCTGCTTGAAAACATACTCAGTTTGATCAATCATACAGGAAATCTCAGACTTACTCCACCTGTCACTCGTGAAAATAACCCCGAGATACTTAAACTTCTCCACCTGCTTCTATAAATTACCATAACCTCTGATTTTTCTACGTTAACTTTCATCCCACCCTCAGTAAATAAAGCCATAAGTCTGTCGAGTGCGCCCTAGATTTCCGTTAGGGAGGATGTGAGGGTAAATAAGTCATTTGCAAAAAGAATATGACTTACCGTCACTGTTACATCCATCCAGTACATAAATCCATATATAATTAAAAGTAGAGGTAACCAGACGCAACCTTGGCGAAGTCCAACGCCCCGGTGAAAGATGTTTCGCTTTAATAAAACAAATTTTAAAATTCGGTATATTTTTCAGAATAAATTTAGAGCCTTTGTATGACACCTTGATCCAGCCTCCTGGACAGGAGATGGACAGGAAGGAGAGGGGATAAGGTTGCAGAGGAGAGGGGGGATGGCTGTAACTTAGGTTCATTTTTCCTTATAGAGAATACTTCTCAAGAGTTATTGTCTAAGCCTTTGCACCGCGACAAGGTGTACAGCCCCGTGAGAGTAATATTTGTTGAGCAATTGAATCTTTAATGATTTCTGTAGGCATCAAGGCAGTGGTTTATTTGTTGATGTTCAAACTTTCTCGATCCTCTTAGAAAGAGATCAAGCAATCCTTGGGCATTGTTCTCACGTTATTGTTTTATTTTTCTTCTTCTTCTTTATTTGGCGCTACAGTTCGGAGTGGAGCTTCTCTAGCCAGCTGGCTCTAGTCAAGCCAAGTCTAGCCAAGTTCGTTGAGATTCTTCTAATTAGTGCACCACCTTAGAAACGGGAGAAACAGAGGACTGTGGCGATGTCTCACTGGTGGGATGTGGAAGACTCGTAGGCCCAGCCACCTTAGGGCTTGGCTGGCTAGGTTCATATCGCTGTACGCAGTTCTCAAAGTTATCAAAGTACCATCAACGCAAAAAGGACCGATCGATTTGAAGGCAAAACAAAATACAAAGTGCTTCTTTGTCTGCTCTTGAGATTGGTCATTGCCTCTGCATCGTACAGCAGAACAGAGATGATCAGTGCCTTATATAAAGTCAGATTGTTCATTCGAGACTCAATTTCCTCTTGAGCCCATAGAAACAGCGGTTGGCAAGAGTTGCTCTGCGTTTGATCTCAGTACTGATGTTGTTCGTACTATTTACAGCGGAGCAGAGATATGCACAGTCCTTGCATATGACGTAACACTTTCTAATTCGGTCACTATAAAGTTTGTCCAGCTTATCATAGATCTTCCCAGTAGGTTAGCTTAGATAGTGGGGTGGCTAGTGCATTCACCAGTTCACTTAGACCATGTTGGTCTATTGTGATACCCACAGTCAGACTACTACTACTGATTGACTACTCCAGTGATAGAGCCGTTAATTTGATCCTAACGGCATATGGTGATTGGACCGAACTGGAAACCAGATAAAAGCGTATTAACTTTACTTTCACTGGGACTCGGACCGGAGACCCCGCTAACCAGGGGCAGGCACTCAACCAACTGCGCTATCCAGTATCTTCTTCTCGTCCCACTAAGCAGCCTCTTGTAGCAAGTGATAAATGACAGCACCATGAATATACTCTTCAATGTTGTGCAGATTGAGAGATTTTCAATGGAGCTTCAAGTGTCGGGAGTCATACAATATTGGCCGAAGAGAGAAAAAGGGGTGGAGGTACCAGTTCAATTTAATCTTAAAGATCTGGGTGTAATATTAGACTAGGAAGACCACTTCATACTCGTTGGCCAGTTAAAAATGATCTTCCAAACTCTACTATCCGTCCGGAACTAGAGTAACCTTGAGGCGTATGATGAGACAGACACCACGGACAGAGAGTGAATTTATGGATGGGGGATGCAATTGGCTTGCCGACTTGAGCATTGCCAGCTAAGATAGGAATGCAACAGTAACAAAGACGGCGCAATGTGTAGTTATCGGAAGATTTTATAACAAAGCCAGCCAAGTCGAAGATTTATCGCTCATAAGGACTCTTGACTCAAAAAAATTACTCAGCACTCCAATTCAATCTTTCTGCAGCTGTGATGTTTATTGAATTGTAAACAGGTAAAATTAAAGTTCACCAAACAAGGATGAATGAATTCCCAATTCTTGATGAGAATGAGACCAGGTTATTCAACAAATCTCTGCCTTACAGGATAACCATCTGATAGGCTTGATTTACGCCCGGTCTCAACATTGCCTCTCAGTGATTACAAAGTTTCAATTTCATTCAACACTCCCTGGCTTTCCCTGGCATATATGCTTCTCACCAAAAAACGCACTTAATTTTCTAAGAGTATTTGCAAATCAACAAGTCGTGAAAACTTGTTCTCGAACAATTACGACTTCCAAAATGCCTACTTTTGTCATTCGGAGAAAAATGGCGCCCAAACTAAAATGTCTTAAAGCGGTAGATTATTCCTTGAAATTTAAATCAGAGCCTGTCATCTACCACGAGAACCGAGTGAGAAGACAGGAATATTTTTCAAGAGCGTTGTTAAAGGACTTCTGTCAAGTATGATGATAGAGTACATATCAATTCTTGTCAATGGGAGTGTTGTTTCTCCTTCGTACACAAATTTGTATGGATTCTTGACCGCTTATCATGTAAAGTTTCTCGTTGGGGCCATAAAATCCTGAGGCTGTTCCTTAAATATTTGCATAGGATAATCGCAGGTTCCGTGTGATAATGGTGTCTGGAGTTTAACTGTTGGAGTGGAAGAAACTCAGCTTGGTTCCGAAGCTGATGCTATTGATTTTCCAGGTCGTGAATATCATCGCATATGTAGCTTTTCCGAAACTCCTTCATGTGGTCCCAGTCCCGAATACCCATCAAAACCTAGGATTTTATGGATGCATATGCTTCTATAATCCAAAGAACCCTCTTCGTTGAGTTGAGAACATGGACTGATGTTTCTCGGCTCCCCTTGATTTTTGACTGAGTGATCCTGTCTCCCAGAACTCTTCAATTAATCTCTTCACAGTTGATGAAACCAATGACCATTGCGACCACATTCTGTACACACAGCCAGCGATTTTCAGCTGAATCTATAATAATCATCGTTGGCAGCGATATTCTGCTCAACTTCCATAAAACCTGGATTATCATGGAATTGATGTTTTGATAATTCATCAGTGCTCTAATGATCATCATGTGGACTGAAGTAACAAATGAATCTTATGCAAATTCACGTCAAAATCGTTAAAAGAAGTCATTAGTCTCTGTCCAACTTTTTTTGAGTGTTTTTGTATTTGTTGAAAGATTTGAACTCGGCGAAATAGGTAGCTCGACACCTCAGTCTGGGATGTTCCAATCAATCAATGAAACTTTGAGTTGATATGGGTTGGATTCATGGCCAACGGTGTATATGACAATGTACGAACGATAGAAATACTCTAGGGCATGGTCTATATAATAAAGTTGTGGTGGACAACTATAGTTGCGATATAGGAGAATGGGACAAGAAGTAACACTTTCTACCTAAATCGATAATGTTCCTACATTTTCGGAGATAATTCAGCTACAACTTTTTCCAAACAACGCATGTTTCAACTACATACAAATTTATGAAAAATGATAATCGAAATATGTTAAACATTTCTTCTGGTACAATTTTGAAAAAAAATCCGAATCGATGTTGGTTGTGTGTCCACTTCTTGCATGGTTACACTGCACCCATTTTGACCTGGCAAACTTTGAAAAAATGATTTCCAACAGATGAAGCGCAAGGATTACTCATCTTCGCCCGCAGATGAGAAGTCTATAACCTCTCTTCACATTCATTGTTGTTTTTCTATTTTATTTTCTCCTCTAAGTGTACTTCATTCATATTTTAATAAAGATGATTTTCTCAATTTCCTAGTAATGTTATGTATTCCTTGTTGCGCCAAGGGATAGGGCCTTATTTTCCCAGGATTGAAAGAAGCCGATCTTGGTCCCTAAGGGCCTGGTCAACAATACTCGTGTTCATGTTTATAACAATCGGTGAAAAGACCAACGGGGTAGGCTCTAACTCGTTACTTACCGCGGATAGAAAGACAGTTTTTGGCTGTGACTTCTTACCCCCTTATAACTAGCCCCGCTCTTCCATATCGCATCATAATCATCGGCAGACATTTGATCACTTTTATTTGATACAACGTTTTTATATACAAAATTTCAAAAAAAAAAACGATACCCGAAAAGCTTCTGAAGCAAATACTCGTCTTGTTCTCCTACGGGAGGGAGGAAATCTGTAGTCCTAGGGTGCCTCTGAACGACGAAGTCGAAAACAATTTTTTTGTTACTTCCAAGTGAATGCCGTTGTCCGTTCTGTTATCAGGAAGATCGAGGTTGATAACAAAGCAATGTTGGCGGTTTTCAATTACTTTTTTTGTGTCGGAAAGTGTATCAGATTTCAATGTACTGCCAGGCAGCAACCTACATTTCTAGAATTTCATCCAGAAGGCGCTTCTACGATAAGGAGCCTGTATCATCAGCTCTCACCTTATCAGCACCAAATATGTGCACCCTGATCCAAGCAAAGGCGGGACCGTGGCAGAGGAAGCGCTCTGCAGTCTCGTCGTTTTCTGTGCAGGCGTCGCAGAGGGTACAAAGCTTAGGTCGAGTACATTTATGTGTTTTGCGATGGTATTGTGCCCCGTTCATACACCGCGGTGTGCACCGGCAAGAGGGCTGTCAAGAGACATCAATAATGCCCCAGATTTCTTACAAAATTTGCGAAAGCTTGCGACTGTGCTCACTAGAGGCCATCGAAGAAAGCCTTGATCATGCAAGCAGGAAGTAGTGATCCCGTAGTGGCCCAGGACCCAGACTAGTCTTATCGAATCTTGACTGCCAACCAAATTTAGAAAAGATTTGCATTTCTGAACTAACCTGAAAGTCGTTAAAGGGTTGTGCGATTCGCTACAGAAACAAATACTTCTCACCTTCGACCTGTTCTTCACAATATAGTTCGTAGGCATAAGGATTGCATAGGTTTCCGCATGGAAGGCCGACCCAAATTTGCGTATAGCGATCTGTAGTCGAATGTTCCACGAAGGCGCCAGCGCAAGACCCTTCATTGGTCTTGAAGTTTTCCGTTAAGATTCGACTACAGTCCTTTCTTGGCTTGGGTTCTGGTCAGAGCCAATCCTGGGAAAGAGAAAGTCGACTATGAGCATATGTTCCTCACAGATGGAGTACTGGTATCATTGCGTCAGAGGGCATATCCCTGAGACTGGGGTCAAAGGAAATGCTGTGCACAAGGTCAGTTGTATCAGAGATCACTTTTTTTAAAAACGAAAGATGGCCTTAATGATTCACTCCATGATGTAGATTTTAAGGGGTAGCGGTTTTCAACTCAGTACTTATTCCAAGACTCACCTATGATTAGAAAATTTGGGTAAGCTTCCGAGCTGAGATTTCTTCAGGCTGTTGTGAGAATTGCTCACCGGGATAGGATGGGAAACACGGAAGTACGCGAGGAGCTCTATGTTAAACAGCTGCTTCTTTAAACAGAAAGGGTTATTGCTGGGTCACACAGCACGATGGGGACCCATCGTTACGATGTCCAAAGCCTTAAATGCGATTGGATCAGGTGGATGAGGGATTGGCAGACCCAGGACAATGGTTGATTGGACGACGTTCTAGAACTCAGCTGTTTGCGTTTGGGCATTACTCCTGATATGTTAAAGTCGATGGCGGATGATCGAGAGGCTTGCAAATCCCTCGTCCAAGTTTTGCCCACGACCCTTTTAGTGGATCATTCAAGTCATTAAAGATAAGATGAACTCACGCTCACCCTTAAACGAGTTGATGAACCCACAAAGGGATTACCTCATCACCAGTCACGTTGTGTGTTCAAAGTGAAATAACTCCGCTTCGGTTTTATTTTCATTTTCAGAGCGAATTAACGCCGATCACCTGAATTTGGTTTTATTCCAACTAGGCGACGCTATGTCGTGTCATGTCGGCCTGACGGTAAGCGACTTTAGATCTCGACAGCTACTTTAGAGAGGCTTGTTGGGTTAGACCCGTCCATCCATGGATAGGAGCGCAACTGAAAGAAGTTGTCCACTGTTTTGATTCGGCCGTGAAATCCACGTTCCCAAGAGTCTTGTGCCAAATAAATCAAAATCGTGCTCGAAACACGTATCGAAACTGTTTTCAATGAGTTTTCAAAATTTCTTTCAAAAGTATCCAATCACGAACTTTAGCAAAAGTTTGTCAGTTCCACCACCTGACATGAAAATAAAAACCGCGGCCTAGAGACTGCTTCAAATCACCCATAGGGTGTCACACAATCGTCAAGATCAAGCGGCAGTCATCTCTTACACGATCGCCTTCAACTACCTGTGTGCCACACGACATTCATTGATTTGTCTCCGCTCTGACCCCTTTTGGAGATTTTCTGAATTAACAGTCTCAGGTGTTAGTCTGCGCCGTGTATAATATCTATATAAATGGTCATTTATTAATGTTTGTGTTTTGCTTGTTTTGGTTTTTAACACATCGACATGCAAAAGCGGAGGTGTTCTTAAATTACTCCGCTCACGGTTCTGCGGCCGCAGTCTGCGTGTGTGTTTGTTCATTTTCTTCGTTCGTTCGCCGTGTTATTCATAACGTCGTCGACGTCGTCGTTGTCTTGTCGACCGGTATGGCAGTATTCATCTAATGACAGATTTTATTTGAGGTTTTTCGCGGGAGGTTGTCCGAGGTGTTCACTTTGCTGGAAAGTTCAATGCGGTTCCGACTGTGGTACCGGAGCTTGTGTTTCTGTTCGCGGCTCGGCTCGACAGACCTCGCTCAGTTTTTACTTTCGATTTGTTCTTATGAATATTTAATGTGAGTTTTATTGTTTTCTCCTGACGAGCGATATTCTGTGCTCTTACTTGTTCTCACGTGCGGTGAATTAAAGTTTAATAGCTCGGTGTAAGTGAGCGCCTGTGTTAAGGGCTCTGTGAGGTTTCAAGTGTTACAGATACGATTTGTTTGTTCCCATTGCCCACCGGTTGACATTGAACTTGAAGAAGTGAGTGAAAATAAAATTGAATAATTGCGGCCGGGCGCGGTCGAATACTCTGATGAGGCCCTTGATTGGCGCTCGCAATCATTACGGACAATCTTGTGTGATTTTCGGTGGAAAATTAAGCTAATGCGAGCAGGAACAAGCGACAATTTTGAGAATACACGATTGACTACGTGTGTCGTTAAGGCTGTGGTTGACCAATTAGTCGTTGCTCCGATTGCGGATTAACAAGTTGCTGACGGTAAGTGGCTGCCGTGACGGCGTTCTTGAATTTGTCGGTCTTCATTTTTCGCTGTCTGCACCTGATTGTGTTCGGCGATAACTTCTGTGGTAATGAAGTGAACTCTTGAATCGTTTCTTTTTATTCGAGCGACTTTGAAGTGTAAACAGAGATTTCTTTTTTAAATGTTTATGATTTATGTAGAGTTTTGATGAGTTCTGTGTTGTCTGTGTCTGGATTTATTGCCCGAGCGAATTTGGTGGGAAATAGGCCAAGGCCAAGAGCATTAAGTCGATAAAATTGTGTTAGCTCTCCGAGCTTACAAGCAACGACATTCAAACAATGACTTCACAATGCTGTAAGTGTGGGCAATACCTTTCAAGTCGCTTGCAAAAGGCAGAAACAAACGCTAACGATCTACAAGATCCACAACGTAATTAGATGATTAATAGGTAAATGGACAGTTTGCTTGTACATTGTTAGAGTTTACGACGTTATAAAAACCAAAGCTAAACGGCGGCACTTAGACACGTTGAGCACAAATCGAGTGTGAATTAAAGAAAAGCAAGTCTGCAGCTTGAATTGCGCAGATGTTGCAGTCATCTTGATGTTCTCGTTTCGGGCCAAAGCATTGATTACATCATTCTTTCGACGCATACGTGAGATTCCGGCAAGGCATTCTGTGAAGCGATCTTGATTGCTTTAGCAGCTTGACGGTATATTTAAGCATGAGATGATCATCAACCAGATCATCAATTCCTCTTTTGACGGGCTTTGATGAATAAAGCCACTCCTAGATCTCATGTGGACTTTGGACAAAGTCGAAGAATTATTACCTTTCTTATGTATGAATGTGGTGAGTCGCCCCAATCTACCAACTTTCATAATTCACGGCTTCCATCTCTTTCGAGTCACTGACAATGCTCAAAGAGTATTTCTGTCTAGGAAAAGCTTCTCAACTTCGCCGTTCGGAGTCGGCATAAAACTGTAAGTCCCTTCCACTCGTGAAAGAGCAGTAGCACGCACAACACGAGTGGTTGCTAAGAAGCTGGGCCCAGGTCCGTCTCGGACTGACGCGCCACCAATAATATTATTATATTTATGAATGTGAGGAACAGAAATTGTTCCCATATGGAAACAGCTTAGGACTAGAGGTGCTCCTTGCTCGAAGGAGAGCGATAGGAAGGACAATGCAAGTGTTACAAGAACTACGTCAAAGGCCGAAACAGTGACTTTTGGAACACCAAAAAGAATAGAAAGAAAGTAATAAGTACTTTTAACAGATCTTTTCTCACTAGCATGCCATTCACAGTCTTCGAATCCACAATTGTGCTCGAGTTACTTATTTCCCGAAATTTCAAATTTACTAATTTTTTTTTAAGTAAAATAAGGAGGTAGTCTTAAACAATGACATAGACATAATGGCGAAGAGTTACCGTTCATGGTTGAGGATGATGGGAACGACATAGACATTTTAGAAGTTGGAGTTCCTCGTAAGGTATACAAAATCAATTAAGAATTGAGTAGCTTTGAAGAAATATCGATTTACAAACATCTTCGGCTAACCAGGGACATAATTGCTTCACACCAGATCAAATAGAAGCCATTGAGATACTCAGCAAGCTGAGCAGAAATGAAGTATTACAGAGATGCCTGATATCTATCTCTCTTACCCCTCAAAATGTTTGACAGTTGTTTTTTATAACTTTTTCTTAAACCAAATTGATCAATCAGAGAACGGCAATTACGTTATTTCGTGAATAATCGTCAAAAATTCATGAATATCTATCAAAAAACTGCTCAAAGATCGTCGATAGACTAGGGGCAGTCAGCTGTGTCGGCTATCTCTGTAAAACTTCATTTCTGGAGCTGAAAAAGAAAATTTCAACGCAAAGCAACAACAACACCTACTCAAACTTTTACTGGAAGATAATTCTGCCTGCAGCCACTACTGAAGGTTGCGCATTGAATAATCTCAAGCATAGCGAGCATGGCGTTTCAGAAATTACAATTGAATCACAGATGCCGCTGACAAAATTTCTTGGAGATACAGCAGAATTTGTGGCATTGATGTTCTAAATCTCGACATAGGATACTCTATCCCAATATAATCCATCCTATGCTTAATATGCAAACGCTTCAAACAAAAATAAAACAAAGAAATTACGAACATTGGCAACCAACTGCCAAGACTATTTGAATTGCCACGTCTAATCAAATTGTCACGGAAGTAAAGCAAAGTCACGAACCAACTTTTGACACAAAAAAGTGAGCCATAAAGTGTAAGTAAAGTAAAGTGCGTTTTTTTGAGATTTCACTTAAAGGCCATTCATATGAGCTCACTGCGAATCGCGAAGTTCGCAAACTCTGACACTTCATTCATATGGAGTTTTCTCATTCGTAGAGAGCAATGGGTACAATTCGAGCAAATACACTCATCATCGCGAATGTGTGGATCGCGTTTGTCTCTCTTGTGTATTGCGAACTCAGGTTGACAGTTCGCACGGAAAATGATTGATTTGTGGATAAACAATTTAAAATCGTTAATAAAAATACTTTAACTAATTATTGTAGAGATTTTAGTCCATATATATCTCAGTCGCCATTTTCTTCTAAAACGCACAAAATTGCTTGTTTCTGAAAGTTCGCGTTCGCAGTTCGCGGCTCATATGAATGTTCGCGACCCTTTAATGTGGTGTTTCAGTATCTCAAAAAAACCTAGAATAAAAATTTAGTCTACAATAAAACTTATAATGTTCTTTCTGTTTTCCTTAGTAGAAGTTATACGGGCTGTAGAGCCACCCATATTATTAAACCTCATTTGAAGAGCATTGCAGATCCCGAAGGAATGACCGTTTCGAGCGTAAGCTGGAAGGGCTTTCATGATCACCCGTGGTACCAGACTTTAGCCTCTGGTTAAACTCTGGTTATTTTCAATCAATCTCTTAAAATAATTGGACATTAGCAATGACCGATTCCCGAACGAAGAAGAGATCCTCAGGGAATTGAATCTACTTCAGTCAATCTGAACACAGTCGTGTGTAGCTTGTACCACACATTTTTTATCACTAGTGATACGGCGTCTGCACAGGTTCTGAAATAAAAATAATTGCTTTTCTCGCATCAACGGCTGAAAGCATTTTGTGACGTTAGTAAACAACCTGAAATTTGATTACTTTCTTGCACATCGTTATTTTCGGTTTTATAGTAAACTTGAATGTCTTCTGAAGGTATCTGCATTAAACCAGTTGGTTTATGGATGAAACACAAGTTTCAGATAGACAAATGTTTGCCTCATAAAGGCGTAACATCTCAATCAATCCAACACGCGTATAGCTTAAAGCAACTAGACATGAACTGTTTAGGAGTTGAGATAAGGAAACCTGTACTGCCTTGGCGTCGGAATGAATGTTACCGTGAAAGCGGAAAGCAGAGAATGAACTTAAAGATTAAATTCATACGTGATCGACCATGGTTGCAAAAGGAGTAAGGCTTAGATCCGAGGCCTGTCACATTTAACTCCAAATTGTCTTGAGTTCGCGATGATTTGGTATTTACAGCTGGTAGATAGATATGTAGTTTATCGGGTGCCCTGACGGACCTCTGGCCGCTGCTCACTTAGACCAACGCATTGGGTCCATTGTGCCCATAGTATGGAGTGTTAAGCTGCCGTGAGACCTACTGCAGTTCTAAAACCAGCCGTATTCATGTGCGAATACTAGGAGCTTTTTCAATCCAACACCCCTTAGGTCTAGCTCATAGCAGAAGTTTCTTTCTGCCTTCTAATCCTGGGTAGTTCCTTTGTTTCGTAGATGATGTGTTGGATGGATTCTGTTCCTTCGATGTCTCTGCAGCTTCTGCAAAATTATTGTGCGGTATTTTCAGTCGCATTGCATGTGTACCTGTGGCACAGAGTCCGTTAAGGTTCAATGATGCTGGAAGAGGTCAATTCATGCCCTGTTTCAGCCTCTTGCTGCAATGTTCAGGCTGAGCCAGCGAGTAATGGCTCCGTCCAAGGCATCGTCTTCTAGCTTTTCGTTTATGGAGCTGAGTGGCGTGTGTGCGTACCGGATTGCCAGAAATTCTCCCACCTGGGAGCTCTTCTTCGCGAGACTATCAGCCTTTTTACTACCATGGATTGCAGTAAGTAAGTGCCTTCTTGACGCTCTATCTGCAAAGCCAAACCAACTTCAATGTCAGAGAGTTTGATGATAGGGTCTTTATTGCAGGCTCTCAGAAAAGATGATGGTCGATTTGCCGGAAACATTTTGGTCTTTCAGAACGAGTGCCGCTTCATGAGTGGCAGCCATTTCTTCCCTTAGTATCGGAGATTTTTCGAAGGGGTCACAGAAGATCCTTGCCCCTATACCAACGCTCGTCGTAGGACGGTATGTGTATAGGGCGATCATCCCCTCTGCTAATGCCGTTCGTTTCTTTCATTGTTCCCTGTCCGGCAACCGTTGATAGAAACCTTGAAAGGTTGGTGAAAGGTAGTGGGTTTTTACGGCAGAGATTCGGTCTTCATCTCCTTCTCGAACCAGGAGGCTTGGACTCGAAGATCCTCTTAGCTGGAGCTTTGGTACATTGGAATAATTTAAAAAAATTACTCTGATGAGTGGAGTTACCACAAGAGCAGTAGCACACACAGCGGCCAGCAAAACTGGATTCACCATTTCAGTTTTCGTGGTTTTTCATCAATAATTTTGTTGTCCTTATAATCAGTAATCTACAACTGCATGCACGAACCATGCGGCTTAGTCTTAATTAACTTTCCCGTCTACAGACAGGCGACTCTTCACTTAATTTATTAGTATCCAGCAGCGGCTAGAGAGTCAAACCCTTCAGACTTGCGTGAGTCATGGACTTCTAATGAAATGTCATCCATCAAAACTGAGTTATTCATTCCATCTGCCAATCATATTAGCCTTCTCTTTATTGCTTGAATCAACACCGCTGCAGCAATGACGACAATACGCTAATTTAGTCTCAGTTTCGAGCTCTGACCAAAACCAAGAAACCAAATATTTTCCTTTAATCTTGATCAGACTGGAATTGCTTTAAAAAGTTGCACCTCTCACCTTCTGTCGATGAGAAGTCAGAGAGAGTCATTGGCATTGGCGCAATGACATCAGTGCTTTGACTCTCGTATTGCACTTTTTCCTCGAACTTAATCTCATTCTAGACAGGGTCCACATCCTTAAGCGAATAAGCAAATTTCTTAAACCTGCCAAAATTCAGAGACTTTGAGTCTCCCAGGACAAAGGGAGACCGACCTTGTATCACCAACTTCGATTCACTTTGTGGATACATGTCATCTTTCGCTGATGTACCTCTACTCCCTCGTTTTCGAAATCACATGCTTATGCAATTTTAATGGTAAGCCCACTCACTGGCAGCAGGCTTTAAGATTATTCACATCGTGATGTTCAGTGAGAAAGCAGACATATAATTGGATGTCACCATGAACACGCCCACGCTAATTAAGCGCAGTCACTCGTTTTCGGATGGATTTCCGAACAAGTCACAGTTGTTCCCTTCTTTGGGTTATGACTCAAAGAATTTATTGCAACCTCAAGTGGGTCGATGGACCCGATTCGGTGTGCATCCGTAGACGTCCATTTTAAGTGCACAGACTTGGAGATACCGATACCTTGATGTCTGTTGGATAACTGGATTCTCCAAAATTTAGGAGTCCACGTCATTAAGTGTGTCAGCCTGTGGTGTCACAAAATTTTTGAAGTTTATGAGAATTGCAAATTCTGTTCCTTCGATGTCTCTGCAGATTGAGTTGCCGATGTGCGGCGGAGAATAGTTCAAGAGTAGAGGAAATCATTTTGGCGATTGAATAGGAAAAAGTTTGCATATACGGCGGTTTGGACGAAATTCGGCCAGAAATCCTTGAGACAATAGGTAAAAAATGTTTGGGTAGGTACTATGACTTTGAGAGCAGCAGGATGTTTTGCATCGGCTTCGCACTTTACCAAGTGAGAAAGATAGTCAATGATTCAGGAAATTAATTGGTATCTGAAGTAAAACTCGCCTTCTCTGGTGCTCATGGGTAAATGGATTTCGTGGTATAGACTCTAGTTTGGTTCTTCTGAAGTTTATTGTTTTCTTCTGATGATATCAATGTCCTCGACATGTGCGTGCACTTGCATAGACTTGCAGTAGCTCGTGGATTTAGTGTTGACATTTGAGTTACGCACGATCGTCTCAAGAATGATCGTAAGAAGTGGGTCACCTTGTGTTAATACTTTTTTGGCATTTTGACAAGTTGACTAAAATACACAAAAACATATTGTAGTGCATCTCCGTTTGTGGCACCCAAAGCCTTATAATGAAACTTGTGGACACTAGGAGTGGTGGTAGCACTTTGAAGAATATTTTTCTGGCAACGCTGGTTCCAAGGTGTCTAATTCGATCAGTAGTAGCAAATGACTTTTATTCAATTAATATTCAATATCATAAAAGTACAAAATCATGTAAGGGCATGGGATTGCCGTCTGCTGATTGACATTTTTTTTAAAGTTAATCTTCTAGTGTAAAGTTAATTATTAATTAAAATTAATTCAACATTTTCGATTAATATCCTTCCTCGATAATAATGCCGTTTTGCAGAACTCATACACTATTGAAGCATTCAATCCATTTAGGTGGTTGGTAACCTGCTCCACTGATAAATAGGCCGTTCCCAAGAAGTGTCGCCTATTTTCCCACAATGTGGGGTAACTTCTTATGAAGTGGAAAACATCCTTCTTCTCGTTTGTGTTGCGTATTCCACAAAACACGGGGAGATTACTCCTGTGTGGTATAAAATTTAGGTGTATCAATTCGCCTTGCAGTTTCACCATCATTGAGATCACCTAGGTTGTATACTCGTCCCGAAAACAGTATATGTTTTATAGCTTAGTCGACTATGTCTCCTATCAGTTGATGTCTCCGCTTCTCATTCTCTACAACAATCATCTTTAAATTGGCGATCCAACTTTAAGGAAAGCTCCGTCAGTACCGTCTTCCAATTTTGAAGAGCTTCCAGATTGAGATTCAACTCCATACCACAACCATGGGCTAATCTATCCACTCACCAAGTAAACAAGCCTTGTTCATAATAGGCCTAAGTGCGGCTATCTTAGGTAGATGATGGTTTTTCTTGCCCAGGACCTTAATAATAACGTGGGCTTGAAGCTTTAAGGTTTCAATAATCATGGAAGATATTCCTTCCTCGATAGCCAACTTGTGTACTGGCAGGTGGAAAATTCGCTTGACGTAAGTTTGGAGTTTTTCGACGGTTTCTTACTATTTACTACAAAATTGCGCTACGTAAAAAAGAATAGACCGGTAGCAGAGTCTTTGAAAACCTTATATTTACTACTATGAGCGATATTTACATTTGCAAAACATTTACTCCATGTCGTATTTATTGCAGTTTTTGCTTTCGTAAATTTCTCTTTCTGGTGTTTCTCCAAGCTCATATTTTTAGTTAATATCACATCAAGGTATTTGTACTCCGTGACAATTTCTATTTACTTCCCATTAAAAGTTCAACTCTTGTTGTTACAGTTTTTTCTCCACTGTTTTTAAAAATCATCACCTTTGATTTCTCTAAGTTGACCACGAGATGCCATTAGAAGCAATATTCAGTCAAACGATTTATCATCCGCTGCAGTGTTTCAGGGGACTGAGCTAGAAGCAGAATATCGTCAGCAAAGAGAAGTGTTTTATTAGTACACCGGTGTATTCCACACCTCCTGGTAGAACATCAACAATATCTTCAATAAACAGAGCGAATAATATCGGGCTCAGTGAACAACCTTGCCTAACTCGAGATTTATTCTGAAACCACTCTGATAATGCCATTCCACAGCTTCTTGCGTATCCTTGTACAAAATTTTGTAGGATCCTACCAAATTTTTGAGAGAGATTCCCATATTGTAAAGCTTATAGAAAAGTGGGTTTCGGTCCCTTGATCAATCGCCGCCTCTAAATCTCCAAAAAAGGCGTACAGCTTTTAACCCTTCGCTAGGAATGTCTCTGCAATACTGTGTAACACGAAGATATGGACCACTGTTGAGTAACCACGTCTGAATCCCGCCTGAAATTCCTTGAAAACATTATTGTCTATGATCCAAACTGTCAGCCTATTTTTGTAGCACGGCCGTGAACATTTCATAGGAGGCATTGGAAAAGGAAATTCCTCTATAATTTGCAGGGTCTGTCGTACTTCCCTTCTTGTGTATTGGAAAAATAATCGCTTCTTTAATCTACTGGGTTATTACGTCAACCTCCAATGGATAATTAAAAACACTACCTAGTTTTTCCATAAGCTCTTCTGTTCCGTATTTGTAAAACACGATTTCATAACCGTTGGGTGGCTTTGAGATATTGTAAGTCTTCGAGATGGTTTAATTTATAAATAACTAGTTGTCTTCTTATGTGACTGGATGGCGCAGTGGGTTTAGTGCCCCTGTTCGAATCCCAGTGAAAGCAAAGTTAATATGCTTTTAGCTGGTTTCTAGTCCAGTTCTGGTCCAGTTACTTGAAGTGGTCGATCAGTGGTAGTAGTCTGACGGTGGGTCTAAGTGTGCTGGTGAATGCACTAGCACCCACCTACCTAGTGGTCTTCTTCTAGTTTCTACATGTGACTACATGTGGCTGCCTTTTGAACAGCTGTTTACTTCTGCCTGGTATACACTGCAGTGGTTCTGTAGCCGATTGGTCAGAGAGATCTTTGGCGTACCAGCATGTAT
Source organism: Eristalis intricaria (assembly GCA_964034865.1). Lineage (NCBI taxonomy): Eukaryota > Metazoa > Arthropoda > Insecta > Diptera > Syrphidae > Eristalis > Eristalis intricaria. The sequence continues at coordinate 27,929,121 of OZ035874.1, read as the reverse complement.
GTACCTGACTTCTTTATATTTCTTTCAGCCGGGTTACAGACGCTATCCCTGTCCCATTCCACTCTCATGGGGATTATTGCTTTGTGCTTTATTCCGAACTCCAGGAAAGGCGTCAGATGGCCTGTTTTCTTGAGGATCTTCAAATTTTGGAGTAACTCCATATCCCCTTTGGTGTCAGTTCTACCCCATCGATTGTATTCTCTAGTCTTAGTTAGATGCAATAACATTTCGGTAGATGTTATTCTGAGTGCCCCTGTAATACAGAAGTATCTACTCTATATTCAGCTTATCTCAATAAGTTTGGATTTGACTTGTAGTGCCGTCCACCAGACTAGGACGGCTTGAGTCTTTGTAGCTAAGTATTGCAGTGTACAGCCTTTTTATTATTTCCGGTCTGATTCTCCTTTTGGGCTCAATTTTTGGGCTGTATGTTATGCTACCAGCTTAGTTTACTGTGTACCTTTATAAGTTGCTCTTACATTACGTTCCTAAATTCGGTTCTTCATTTGTTTCGTTTCGACCCTGATATTGTTCCACTTCCTACTACCAGGCAGCGCTTTAGCGTTAATATGTTATATGTTTATTTTTTCATACTCACGAGCTACATGAATTTAATCTCTTCAGAAAATCACAATAAACTGAATTGGGAAGAAGTGATGGGGACTTGCAATGGCCCCCTCCTAAACTTTTCGTAACACTTTTGCTTTGCAGTATGTCTAGCTTACAATTCTAATTCTTGATTAACGAAATTCCAATATTCTTCGTTAAGTTTCGTTAAGATTCGTTGAGTTTCTTTAATTTCGTTGAGTTTTCTTTTAAAAACTAAAGAGTCCCGTCGTTTGTTTGTATGTCCAGGATAATCTCCGGCCATCTTAAGAACACTGCTTTCAAACTGTCGAAAACTGCTGACTTAAGTTCGAAACTGTTGCTTTCCCATCTTCAGTCGTGGTCTCCTCATAATTGGAGCGACCCCGGAGTTTTCTGCAGACAGAGAATGCCGAAGGAGCTTCTCTTGCCAGTCACCCTCGTCGAGCAATGCACGTGAAAATGAAAGTTGTTATGTCCGTGTGATCGATCCGTGGACATTCCGCTCCCACTACGTGTCTGCCACTATTTATTTACTTACGTGTCACTTAATTGAGAGCTGGTAGAAGTAAGCAAAACGTCAAGCGAACTAATAACCAACACCCAACGTGCTCCTTGCCCTTCGTCTAATGCTTTGCGCTCAACTGGAACTATTCCCATGCATCGCGCCTCTCGCAACACGATAAAAGTGTTACCGTGAAATAAATCGCCAGCCACACCTCCAGAATTGAGGAACTGTATCGACACTTGCAATACATTACACCCTCAACATAGCACTGCGGTCGTAAAACTTAACCGAGACAACACTACGAGCGATTTTCGGCACGCAATGTATGCAACGTTTGTTCATGTAGCGAAACGCGATTAATCAGAATCGCAGCGGGACGGAGACAATTACTATTTATTGCTGCCACTGACCTACGATGAGTCCAAGGCAATGCGTTCGCTTGTAGAAGCCGTGCCGCGCCGCGCCGTACGATCCTTGATCGCGTCTAGTGACACTGGAAGAAGCTCACAGGGGAAAGAGAATGACTGGAAAACGAAATCCGATCAGAATAGCCCACATTTCCCAATCTGAATCCGCCTAGTCGCCAGCCCTTCTCATTCCGTTTGAGGCGAATTTCGAAATCAGTCCCAAGGAGTGGTTCGGATACAGTTTCCCTTGAAACAAAAAGTCCTGACTGTGGATAAAATCGTGCGCACGGGCTTCGATTTCAATGAAATAAACTTCATCCGTCAGGAGCCCGGTGATGAGAGACGAGGGACAGGAGCCTGGAGACGGTAAAAGTTGAGTTGCAGTAAAACAACAAACAACGATCTAGATTCAACCGAGTTATGCATTCCAATCCGTGATTTAAAGTGTCCGCAGCTCATGGTTAACAGTTTGAGTGCATAACATTCATGGCGTGACCCTGGGAACCAGGTAAAACCACACAAGCGCACGCACACACCGCCGCGCCGGCGCACAAACAAGCCATTGCCTAAGTTGAGCGGAGATTGAGGTCTTATTATGTTTTCGCCTGCATGCGAAAGTTGTCCGGCATTGCTGTTCGACTTGCAGCGGGCGACTTTATGCGGCTGGTCTCCCAGTGATAAGTATCTTGAAAAGCGAATTATACCGTAAATGTTGCATGACCTGTCAGTAGGTGGTCAGATTTGCCTGAGAGCAGTGCAGGCAAGGTGATTCGTTACGTATCGCGCTACGGGCAGGTGCATGTTCAATTGAAACGTGTCCAAGAACTGCTTGTGTTTGTGTGCCTGTGTTTTGTGATTTTGTGCCTGTGTCTTGCTTATGCTCTCGATTGCTTTTGAATCGCCCTTCAGGCAGTGTGTCCATGTCCAATCGGCTGTCGCTTCCGTAAGTGACTTCTGTTACTGCTTACCCACGCTTAATCTGCTCCGCGATAAGTGTGTTTGCTCAAGATAGTCTTAAATTAGAATACATTAATGTGCTTCCTGCAGTTTTCCTGTGCAGTGAACGGTTGATAATTGCTGCACCCACTTCGCGGCACGTCACTTGGTTGTGAGTTTGTGAGGAAACCTCTTGCCTGCATGGAATGCGAAAGTGTATAAACTTGACTTTGCCGAGGTGTTCAATGACACACTTTACACTTGAGGACTGTTCTATATTTAGCCAATGCCGTGGTTGGTTTCACTGCCTTAGACATTTATCGGCGAAAAGTGGGCGTTCGCCGCCGGAGTTAATGTCTGCACAAAGGGGTCTTCGACTTTGTGGTGAAATTAATTATATTATGTCTCAATTAGTTTGGAATGATTATTATTTTAACGCAGTCTATGTATACTCGCCACAATGTGTGTATCTCTGAATTGTGAGCACTTTTTCAAATATTTGGTTAGCATTTTAGTGAAAATTGACGTACACCACTGGGCGGTGTACTCTCCCCTTTCTTATGAGTCGTATCAGTGAACGAACTTCTGCCGACAATATAAAGAACAGGCTACAAAGTTGCTTTTAGTTTTTGCTGTATCTGGGAAGAATGTGTTCACTATAAGACTACGCCAGCGGAGTTCCCACCATCGTAAAGTATCTTCTCTCCAAAATGCCATAACTCTGCTGTCTGGCTTTTGCCAATTGAGCTATAGTTACACACGGGCCTGGCCCCATCTTTTTCGAATAACCTCGATATATTTCGATACATTTTCTAGATCTCTTTCCACACTCCTTGAATACTATTCCTTCAATTACGCAGCATTCTAATGTGTCCCTGTACCACTGCCCCATCTTGTGTGAAGACAGCCGGCGAAGGGTGATCTCAGATGTTCGAGCAGTTATTTTGCTTAAGCGTAGATTCCACGGTTTTACGTATGTAACATTCCACATACTGATAGAGGGAACTAAAAACAACATAATTCTGAATCTCTGTTATAAAATTTGTGTTCAGTCACTGTCACTGTGTTCACAAGTTTTTTTTTATACAGTGTCCCTTGTGCCCGATTTGTAAGCACATAAAATAATAATAATTTCAGGCCCCTTGTTCTTTGACAGACTTGATACAGACAGAATGTTGGTTTTCAGCAAGTTGTTCCATTCAATTTGTCTAAGTCTCATTAATGCCGTGAATCAATAGTTCCCAACAAACTAGGCAATGCCTACTATCCAGGACACACAGATTGCGATCTCATTTTGATGTGAGCTGGTAACAAAGTGACAGTAAAGTTCCCGGTGGAAAGGATTCTACATGAGTTGTAAGTCTGTGAGTGGATAAATCGTTCTTGCTATATCACTGCTTGGCCACCTCAGAACTTAAGCATCCTAGCCATCTCATCGATATTATGAAGATAAAGACGCCGCACAGTGGTTTGCTTTGTAAGGAAGCGCGGAAATAAATATGTAACTTTTCAACCGTGTGTGAAACGAGATCTTTGCGTGATTTAAAAATGGTTGATGTAGCTCAAGCGCATTACTCATTAATGGAGTAAGCTTATGAGAAAAAAATCAAAAAGGTCTTCTGTTGGAGTCTCTTGGAATCTTTTGTCTTCAGTCCAACAAACGATAAAACACACCCCCTGCAAATTTGTTATAAATTAAGATTCTACTATAAGAAATTGAATAACTCGGAGCTCCGTTAATAGATACATTTATTTTTTTTTTATGAAAGCTTTATATATCTTCTAAAAATAAAGTCCTAGGTGCATTCATTCTAAAACCATTAAAAGGCAATAAATTGTTACTTTTGTAACATAACCAAAGCCAAAACCGTGTTACATCCGATACAGCGAAACAAATTTAAGAAGGCTACAGAGGACTTTCTCCAAAGACCTTATTTCCGCTGTGGGTTGCAATGCAAATTTTCGCAACGTGATGATATTGATATCGATAGGTGATTGTATCGATTCAAACCCATAAGTGTCTATGTTGTGTGATCGAGATGGTGGATCGTTGCCATGAGCCTTGCCCAACTGATATTGTGTTTGAATTCAAAGAGAAAGTAGACCCACCCTTAACCACGTCTAGGACCTGTCAATAAATTCTCTTTCTTTCTGTATTGAAGTCTATACTCCATAAAGCAAGATTTTCCCCAAAAAATGATGTACTTCATGGCATTCCTCTTCTCTCGTTACAGGTACACGTCCCAACGAATCAACGAACTACAAAATCGAAACGACCAATCTTCAGCCACCCAGTACACAGCACTTGCGCAGAGAACTGCCAGCAGATCTATCCGAGGAAGGGATTCGCAAAGAGGCCGCCCTAATACTAGCACAAGCCGAACGAATCAAATGCAAGGCCGAGGGAGCCAATAATATTCCAGCACAAATTCAAAAGTCCAAACGATCGATACCCAATAAGTTCCACTCGCTGCCGTCGCGTAAGAAGAAGCCCGTTGACAAGGTGGTCAGTCGCAGTGTCAGTGACGCATCATCAAAAAAATCCAAAAAACCCTCGATATTCAGCATATTCAGCCGCAAGAGCGACTCGAATCTGAGTCAGGATCAGAAGCATTCGCGGTTCGCCGAAAGTGGTGGTCGCCGACTGGTTCGCAGCAAAAGTGATGTTGGTTCGTACAAGGAACCAAAAGTGCCGAAGAAGAGAATTTCTGAAAAAGAAGATCCACTAACAGGAAGCAGCAAGCAGCAGCTGAGTCCGATAATCGAGAACGCCCAGAAGGAAGACTACTTTGAGGAGCTGTTCAACCGTGAACGACGAAAGTCCGAGGCGATAACCGCGCATGAAAAAAGCGCCACTGACTTGAAGGACTTCCTAGACAAGTATAACGGCGAGCAGAAACTAAGCGGTAACATCGGCTACACCCACCACAAGGATCTAGATCTCGTCCCATCCAAGCCGATAGCTGAGACGATTTTGGCCCTGCACGAGATCAAGTCGAAGTCCTTGGAGGATATGCATAGCTCGCAGCTGCCACCAGAGAAACCGGCACTCACCAAGGGGCTCACAGTAAATGGAATGGTCCAGCGCTTGTCTATGGAACGATTCTCGCCACCGCCCACTATATCGGGACCAGCGTTCTCGTACACGAGACCGAACGAACAAATAATATACGCCCAGTTGGCCGCAGAGGAGGAGAGGCCCTACAAGAGGTCACCGCTCGGCGGAATCCTGAGCCGCAACTCTGTGGACGTCATTGATTACCCATCTAGTCAGCATACCAGTAAGATAACGATAGAAGCACCTCCGCTCAGGCGAAGTCCAGGGACGGACTCCTACTCTCCCGCCGCGGGACCGACAATGATCCGCATTCAGCACTCCCGCTCGCCTTGGCAGCAGCTGAGTCCCCGGAACCTCAGCGACGAAGACGAGGGACTGGGTGTTGAGATGCGCAAGAGCTTCGAAGATGACCCTCAGCAGCGCTACTACGACCGCAGCAAATCGCCTGCCGAGCTGCCCATAGTGCCGGTCATTCGCAGCGTGACGCCACCCAATCGCCTGCAGGCAGAACCGTTCGACGACATCAACACCCTCAGTCGCCGACGAGCAGTCCTCGAGTCGCGCATAAGGACCCGGCGATTTGCGACACCCGAGGCGGTGACAATTGAGTACCACGCCTCGCCGGAAAGGAATCGCGTTCGAGAGGAGTTCCACGACACACACCGTCGTCAATATTTGACTCCCGAGCGTGAGGAGTACAACCGGTTCCACAAGCCCAGGTCGGAGGAGATCATTCACAAGTATTCGCCAGAGCGCACGCACTTGGACATGGTTGCGCCCAGCAAAAGCGTGAATGGACAACAGACCTCTAGGTACACCCACACCAAGTACTACGACGATGGAACTGGCGGCATTAAGGAGGTCTACGAACGTGAGACCAAGCTCGACGACCACGGCAAGCCTTATGTCAGAGAATCCCGACGACGGGAGCGCTTGGAGTCACCCGGACGATCAATAGACAACGTAGTTCAGGCACATGACTATGAGCCGAACAGCTTGGACTCGCAGTATCCTTACAGCACCGATCAGGAGAACCCCAAGCCAACCAATGTGGTCAGACACACCAACTCACTGGAGACGGAGCACTGGCAGGACAGCTTGAAGAGGGACAAACGCCAGCAGAGGAGCTTCGATAAGGGTGACTCCGGCATTGAGAACGACTTCCGAAAGGAGTCCTTCAACGGACAAGTCCGAACGAAGTAAGTTAATTTTTTGTGCGTTTTGTGCGTTGTCTTGTTTTGGCTCAATTTCTGGAAATCCTTGTGACACTGGAGCTTGAAAAATATGAGTAGACTCAAGGAGATTTGTGTAGTTTCTTGAATCTTGAATGAATTGACTAAAGCCTGTGTAAAGAGTCTGAAATAGTGCTGTCTCCCATCCCTGGTAACTCTGAACACACTCCACCCGTGTTCAGATGGTTGTTTTTACCTTTTCGAATTAGAAATGTCGGATTCGAAGACTCTCTTAGCTGGAGCACTGGCGTTGATGCGCTCGATTCCCAAGTTCGGACTACGTCCATATCTTGGTACAACTCGTAGTGTTTGCGACTGCCTTCTTCTCCATTTACCTTTCCTGCAGATGGGAACATCTATTCCACGCAGATACACCACGAATCAGCTCTGCAGTATGGCTTATCGTACTGCTTTCTGTTCCATATAGCAGGACTGGCAAAATAAGTGTTTTGAAGTCATGTCAAGCTTAGAGATCAGCTGTTTCGACAGATGTTAAGTCGCGATGTAGCGTCGGTTACCAAGGTCCATTCGGTAGAGTTCACGTTTGCCCCATGGGGGATATTCAAATTTTTGCTGTGGATCGTGAATTTCTGTCTTAGGTGGTGTGCGGCGGGAGGTTTCTTACTCGACAGAATATATTTCGTCTCATCCTCGTTGACCTTAAAACGAGCTAAATTCGACGTGAAAGCTTCCACCAGGGGAGGGTTGAAGACGCAGGTCAATGTGGATTTCATATGCGTGAGCCAAGAGTTGGACTGACTTGCACAAGATGCCATCCTTGCTGGAAGTCCCACTATCTTCTCCAGTATCAGATTGAACACGACAACGTATCTCCTTGCCAAAATCCGTTGCAGGTTTCGAACGAGGGTCCTCGTTCAGAACTGCACTACATCACAACTGGATCAATTTCACCGCGATCTCGAATTCGACCTTCCCTTCGAGTTTTTCCTTGCGATGAATGTGATGAAAGACGGTGTGTAACTTTTAACAAGCTGATCTTCTCCAGGATTTGCCTTAGTGTGCAAATTTGGTCAATGTTATGTATTTGAAGTTGTTTCTTACTTTATCCCTAAGTCTATATCTATATATTTTTTTTAATGTTCTCCGTCATTTAGGTCCTTTAAGGTTTATTTACCCAATGATGGAGAGAGAGGAAAGGATATAAAGGAGAGTGTAAATAAAGAGGTAAAAGATAGCGAGTGAGGTGACGGTGTGAGGAATCCTCGCAGGATGTATATTTCTGGAAATATTGAGGAAGGCAATTTATTCCACAATCTAGTTGTGCGGCTGAGAAACGAACTTGTAAATTTCACTAAGCACCCGAATTCAGGCTTTAGTTAATAAGGAACAGTCGGAGACGAACAGGAGGGGCACAAGCATATACAATGTCCCAAATAACAATACACACCTCCACAGAAATTTTTTTTGTTTTAGTATTTCTGGCCATTTTTATGTTTTGAAATTGCAGTGTATGTGTACAAATATAGGGCATGTATATTTATTTGGGCCACTGTAGTTTATTCGAACACTTGTGGTGAAAGTACCTGTATAAGAGCACTAAGTATCCAACATTGCCGCGGTGTTCTAGTTATGTCAGATGACATTCTAGTTGATATCAGAATTGAGTTCGGTTGACATACGCTGACGTTGTAACTCAACTGCATGGAGCCCTTAAGCGAAGTCAAGAGTGCTGTAATTTGCGATAGAATGGATAGGATTGCAAGTAATAGAGAGAAGGTAGTTTTAAATATTACAAATAGGGAGAACCAGCATTTGTCGAGAAGGGGGTAGACGTGAAACTATCCAATACAACCAGCATTGAACGATTACTTCAAAAGCTTGCAATCTATTTGGAGAAGTTTTCACCGACACTAAAAGCATAAATATTGCTTACGAGGGCTTTATACCACACTCTATCGAACGCCTTTGAGATATCAAGGGTAAATATTTTGTATTCATTGTTTTTATGCAAGCAGGTCGTTAGATATCCAGTGGAACGTTGTTGCCTGACACCATATTGCCGCTCATTGAGAAGATGATTTCTTCTTCTTTCCTTATGGTGCTAAGCGGTTGCTAGATTCTCTCCCACCCAGATCCATTTTTCGCGAGGCTGTCCGCTTTTTCTTTTACGTCGATTCCAGTCTGTATTGGTAGTTAACACATTATCACTGAGTTCATCAAGGATATCTCACTCACGCTCTTTCTGCATAACCTGACATCAAAACTGGATGTCAGACAGTCTCATGCAATGTCCTTTATTGTCGATTGGCTATCAGAAAAAACTAGTGATCGATTTGCCGCCTACGTTGTGATCTCATAACGCGCAGCTGTTTCGGCTTGAAAGGAGCACCAAGAGACGACTAGTGCTAGTGTGTAGAGTCATCGTCCCTTCCTAGCCATGTCAATCGGTGACAAAGAATGTCCTTAATGCTCGGCCAATTTCTACTTTATCCATCCGTTGCACACTCGCATATCATGAACATATCGGAGACGAACAAATCGATGAAAGTTGAGCCGGGCAACAGCATGTGGGTGAGTGGGTCTTAAATAAACGACGATGCTGAACGGGGAGATGTACATGGGGCGTCAAATACAAGTTTTTTTTTAAAATGCAATAAAATGATCAAAATTAAGTTTTGTCCATGTAATATGGCATTCCCAATAATTATGAAATTCAACGTCGTTCAAGTGGATGCTTCGGCTTGCTTCGCAATAGCGCATTCTGTTGTTGATGGTTTCAGGACGTATGTCACAACATTCAGTGTTTGAATCATAACATCGCTTAACATAGGTCCTTCACGATTCCTCCCAAAAAAAAAAGAAAGTCCGAAGGGGTCAAATAGAAACTCCGAGGCGGCCAATTGACATCGCCAAGACGGCTGATAACACGGTTTGGGAAAGTGTTGGGCATAAGATCGATAATGGAACTGGCTGTGAGGCATGGCGCGCCATCCTGCATGAACTAGAGGTCGTCCAAGTCTTTGTCTTCAATCTCAGTAAAAAAAAGTCGGTTAACATGGCTGTGAAACACCCACCGTTGACCAAAAAATTGTTCCCAGCCTTCTTTTCGAAGAAAAATGGTCCAATGATGCTTCCACAGCAGCTACATTCTCGTGTGTGCACGGTGCGCCTAAGACGATGGGGACCATGAGTTTTGCCCACACCAGTCTCGCGAACTTTTTGCAAAAACTTGCGTAAAGCAGTAGCGGCCCAAATTTCTTTTCAAAAAACACAAAGCACTCACTTTCGAAATAAGTTATCAATGTTTGGTGGAGGTTTGATTCTGACATTCTGTCAATATTTCGAGCTGGAAACAGCTCACAGTGTAAAAAGAATCTATGCCTTAAAAAAAAAAAAACATTGCATGGTCCACCCTGTATAAGCTGCTCAACTAGGTTGGTCCAACAGCATGGTTAGGAAGGGATTGATTCGAGGATGCTTTATGGATGACTCTACACACTGCTCCTGTTTAGCTTTCAAGGCTGTGCCCCTTCATTTTCTTTTGTCTTAACTTGAGTCGCGCAGTACTTACACGATAACTTTTAAGACAAACAAATATTAAACCTCTCTCCTCCTTTAATTAATTTTCATTGTATTGCAGATGGCGGAAACGCACATTCCGCGACGATGTGGCAGCCTGTGAACTGTTCATCAAAAAGGAACGACGTCACACGGAAGAACAACATCCGCAACGTAAACGCTACAATTTCGTGTATCGCGAACGCAGCATCGACGATGGCTCGCACTATGACCCACGCTTGGATAAATATCCAAAATCATCTTCAAAATCCACTCTGCGACGAAGTGGTAAGGAAAATGCTTCACCGTCAACTAGTCAAACGCACACGGATGATACACTGAAGCGAAATAAGAAAGTCGGTGGCTTTCAAATGGTCAAACAGCTTTTCAGCAGCAACCGGAAGAAGGAACAAGATTCAGGAATTATGGTTAACGGCAAGAGTGAGTCGTCAATGCATGACGGCACCAAGGACAAGTACATGGTGAAGGAGGAGGAAATGCGTTCAAGGTTTCGCGAACATCGTGGGAGTCATCATAATGATCTGAGAGAGTCAAAGGTAAGATTAAGTGTTTGTTTTTTTTTTGCTTTTGGAATGCAATTTAAACAAATTGATGTGATTCTTTGCTGTGACCTTGGGTGTGTGGTTAGTCATCTGGGGGTCGTTGCTTTGATGGATTAGCCAATTGTCTGGGTTGCTTGTTTCCATTTTGCTTCGTAATGAGCATTTAATTTATTTGAGAAACAACGGAGCTGAGTGCCATTATTCGAGAGAGCTCTGGTGTCAGTTTAGTGTAGCAATGGATGAACCGCAAAGTAGAGGCAAACCGTAAAATGGTGTGACTGTTGCCTGTTTAATGATGAACAAGCTTATAAAAGAAATGAATCAGCAACGCGAAAGTTTGAACCGCAATTCTGTTCATGACAGATGTCACGAAATAATGGAGATCATCGGTCGTCGTTATTTTTAATTTCAGCTTATTTGAGTAGGCGAATTAAGACCAGTTTTATTTCTTCTTCGTTATTTGGCGCTACAGTTCTGGGTGAACCAACAAGCGTCTCCAACAAGCACGGTCTATGGCCAGTGTTGCTCGCCAAATTGGTTTCCTACCTGTGATCGCCCCCATGACGAGGGTGTCCACTGTTGCGTTGTTCCACACGTTCGGAGCTGAAAACTCGTCTGGCCAGAACAAAGCCCGGTACATGACCCAGCCACCTTAGGCTTTGAATCCGTAGACCCCTGGCTAGACGCATATCGTTGCAGAGCCAGTACAGTCCGTGGTCGAATCTTCTTTTCCACAAACCGTCAACTCGAATAGGACCAAAGACCGCATGCTGAACTTTTCTCTCGAAGAGGCTAAGGTCATCCTCGTTCTACAACAAGACGTCCGTACAACAGGACTGGGATGTTCAGTGTCTTGTATAAAGTCGGATTAGTCCTTCGAAAGACTTATAAGTTAATTGCTTATAGAAACGTCGGTGCTGACGTTTTTCGTACTGTTTACTATGGAGCCCAGGTAGACGAACTACCTAGAAATAATAGTTTCCTATTGTGACGCTCTGTTCAAGACGTCAATGCTGTAAGTCCTTTCTTGAGGTCAGCATATACTTCCTTTTGCCTCATTCACCGCTAGACTCATTTTAGTCACTTCCGTCAGTACCAGCTGTGTTATACCATTCACATAAATGTCATCTGCATATGCTAGCATTTGTACGGCATTCTGGAAGATCGTGTCTCTAGTGTTGGCGAGTGAGTCTTACACGATCTTTTCTAGGATTATGTTAAGGAAGTCACATGACAACGCGTTGCCTTGTGTAGACATTTTTTTGGCATTCAAGGGGTCAGTAAATGAGTTACGGAACTTGATGGAGCAGGTCGGTAACATTTCAAGCTACTTGATGCCTTCAAGGTGCTAGGATAATCAAATCAAATCAGCAATTCGCAGGTAGAGGTGCACCACAGGGCGGTGTCATCTCTTCTCTTCTCTGGTTTTATTGTCATTAACATATTTCTATAAATGCTAGACAGGAAAGTGTTGAGATCGTAAGGTGATCTCAGTTTTAGAAAAGACTCCGGCTGTTATCAGTAAGAACATGGAGGGCGCAATGGGTAAAGTATATAGTTGCGATTTGAAAAAATATCGCCTAGGTATTAACTCAAGCAAAACGGAACTGATGCTCTTCACCACGAAAACCGAAATAGCCAACTTTCCACTTCCCCGTCTGAACAGTCAACCGCTCTCTCTATCTCAGTACCTAGGCGTTACTTTAGATCCCCAAATACAGCTGCAGCCTAAATGCAGACCGAAGAGTTAAGAAGGCGTACATAGCTTTTTACGCCTGCATTAGAACCTTTGACAAATAGTGGGGCCTCCAACTAAAGTTGATCCTATGGACGTATGCGGCGGTAGTTCGATTCTAACATATGGATCACTAGTACAATATTACAAAACTCAACAAGGTACAAGGAACATGAATTGGTACCACAAGCGCTACGGTCGACTCCGTCAAACGCTCTGACGTTCCGATCACGTCAATGAAATCAGCATGTGCTAATGTGTAAAAAGGTAACATGACAGTGCGTCACCTTGTGCAAATTTTTTTTGACACTGAAGATCTCTGTGATTTTGATCAAGGCCTCCTTGATGGAGCAGCGAGAATTCTCTATCGTCATCCTGCACAACCTGCCAAGTTTGGCGGAGATGTTAAAACTAGGCATGCCGTCGTATAGTCGTCTCTACGCACGCTGGTTGGTGCGGGTCTGTTAAGTGACCTCGCCTTCCTCGTTCAGAACAGAAAATCGTTGTACTTATCCTGTTGTTCATGGTCGTCAGCAATAGGGTCATCCGTATCCGAGGCTTGTCGTTGGTTGGTGGGGAAGTTACCCCACGCGCAACCCCGAACCTAGACAACCGGTTCCTGGTTTAAGCTCCTGGGCAAGGGTAAGTTGCAGACATTGGTTTAACTCAAGGCGGTTGCTGTAAAGTCTATCCAGAGGGCGCGGTAAAGAGGCTGTATGTCAACTTGCATTTACAATGATCACTGCTGGGATCTCTCCAAGTTGAGAGCAATCAATGACTTTGTCCTGGAATCACATGCCCATGCCCGTCCAAGAACCGAACGGACCGAATATCCATCTACGAATCACTGCCGAATCGCACAAATATCAACCCATTTTTTAAGCGGGTGCTGACTGATGACAAAAAAAAAGATCACTTACGAAGGCGTCAGGCGAAGTTGATGAAGCGCTGGTTTTCCCGGATGATGTAAAAGTAAAGGAGTTCGCTGACAGTGGCTATGTACGTGTTGAGTAAAAGCTACACTACAAATCTCATTCGCGGATGTAGCAAATGGAGAAGACCGCGTGGAACCCATTTCAATTCAAGTGTCTCATTAATGCCGTCCTTTATATCGCTTCACTGAAGGACCGACCACCACGTTAAAATGTTGACGAAATGCCAAACAATTTATTGCGATTCTCAGAATAAGGTGTGCTGGTTTTAATTAATGAATTGAAATCATCTCTTTAGCTGAAACTTAAGCGGCGAAATATTGTCCCCACATCTATTTCCAAAACAACTTTATCCGCCGAACTGATTTACCTTCTGCTTGACAGTTACATCATTTTACTTAGAACCCTGCCCCACCAGCAGATGTGAGTCAACACTTGGTTATTGACTTCCAATCAAAATGAACAATTTTTCAAGCTTTGACAAATGATTTTCAAATCGACCGGTTTACGTCATTCTTTATTTAAAACGCCCGCATCGACTAGTTTGACAACTTTCGCGAGACAAGAATGCCAGATTGGCCCCGCAGATACACAATTAATCGTGATTCTGAATGATCAGCCAGCCGACAATCAAGCTGGTTCCTGGGTCATAACAACACCGTGACACATTACCAGCCAGTGCCACGGTCCACACCTGAACACTTAGCGCATCTGGTGAATCATTTGGAATTCTTTGCAATTAAGAGCATTCCTTCTCGTAAAGATGTGTTCCCGTCATTCACACTTTGCCCAGTCGCGAACGTAACCGCTTCCTACCGCTGCTGGCGTCCTGCGTAGATTTCAATGAAAAAACCTACATCCCAACCCACATCTTCGTCGTCGCTTAGCAGAAGACAACCATCACCAAGTGTGTGCTTGGGGCTGTGTGTTCTTGCTTGTGTGCGTGTTAGAATTCCAGATACAATCACTTGATTCTTTCGCAAAGAAAAGAACACAGCACAATTCAGCATCCGTTGTGCAAACTGTCTGACGTAACCGCATTCTGTTACATTTTCATGGGCCAGCCCACACACTCAACGCAACAGCTAGCCTCGCGTCGCGTCGGTTCCTCTACCTAGCCCACGTTTGGATACATAATTTCCAAATTGAAAGCTGCGGGGGCGCAGCACTTGCCCCCAAAAAGAACGATCGCACTAACTTCCAGCGAAGCTCGTCCGTCTCTCGGTATAGCTCTCGACAAAATTAATGACCACCGAGCGAAGTGCAACGCAACGACTGTCCGTGCTGTTATTGTGGTAAGAAGTACAAACAACCTGTAAGAGAGCAACTCTCATCATCGTGTTTGAGGTGGATTCGCCCAAGATGGGCGCACGTCTGTAGCGTCAATGATGTAATCGCGTTAAGTCAAGCGTAACCGAGTCGAATCGTATGGCAGCTGGATGGGGGATTACTTCATATCGGAAAAGGGCTTTCCGCTGTTGGCCAAAGAGTCTGTGCTGTGTGCAGATGCTCAAGTAGGCACGAGTATGTGTCTGTCCTGGTTTCGGGAACATAGTGTCGGATGTGAAGGTCGTTCAAAGGTTTCTTGCGAGAAAATGAAATCGAACTTTAAGATGCGAGATATGTGGCTCGTACTGTGTTACGGATAGATAGTCATGAGGAGCAGACGGTAAGACGATACTTGGGTGTGTTGGGTTTCGGTTTTGCATAACTCGACGGCTCAAGAAGGAGAAGGGGCACGGAAATGTGCTGAAAATAATGGCAATCATCGCATCGTCGTGGTGGAGTGATGAAAGGCGATAAGAAGGTGTGAAGTGAAATAGATACAATCTCGCTTACGACCATGAATGAGTGGATCACTTCGGGTGCGTGGCGTTGTTCTATTTAACTAGTTCAAATTAGAGTCTGTTACTTTGATCTCTTCTCCTCTACTTTGGGTGGGGTTACATTTCGGGACTACAAGCAAACAATGCTTGCCAGTTGATTGACGCAGTTTTTTATTCATCAAATGCTGATGATGTCGAATTTTCTGCGCACTGATGCATAGTCAGTCGGGATGTGAGAGCATTCGGTAGAGCAAATCTGAACCCTAACAATTTTCTCATATCACCACGATTCAAAGCTCCGCTGTTCTGAGTTTGACAGAGTTTGGCATCAAGCTCTTTTGTCGAAAATGCGTGCCTATAGTATCGATGGAACTCTTCTTCTATGAATTAGAAACTTCCTTTCGAACCATTCAGTTTGAGCTGTTTTGGATGGGTTCAAGTCGGATGGCCACCAAATAAATGCTGGTTTTTTCCGCAAGGCTCAGTTCTGTCTCTGACACACTTTCTCATAATGCTACTTCAAATCCAATCCACTCCTTCGCTGATGACAGCATCCTGAGCTTTTCATATTCGTTCCAAGACTCGCGACCCTGTCCTTCGGGCGTAGAATTGAAATGAAAGCATTTACTCCGATCTTGACAGCACAATTAACTGGGAAAAAACAATAGACTGGAACTCAATGTTTCAAACGCAAACGCTGCTGTTACTTAGGAGAACCCTTAATGTTGCGACGGTGTCAATGAAACGGAAAACTTTCCATCCATGGTTCAGAACCCTTAGTTAGTAGATCACATACTCGAGGTCGCCAAAAAAATAGTAGGACCACGCAGAAATATTAATTACTTCGCCCTCTCGCTTATATCCGTCCGAAGCTTGAGTACGCTCATACCTTGGTTGGAGCTCCCTGCACCTACTACATGTGTACCATGTTTTCTTTGTCCTTGTTGTATCACTATTATAATAAACGATGTTCGAGTGAGCTAGCCAATTTCATACCTTCTCTCCATGAATTTCCTGACTATATCCGTCTTGCCAGGAATGCCAATCAGTTTATCCTTCAGCCTGCTTTCGGACGTACGGTTAATTTTAGGGACTCGTCTTTCAGTCGCATTACACGAGTATGTTATGCTCTTCCCAGACTAATATTTCCCACAGACTACAAGTCGCAGATATTTAAGACCAATGTGCGCAGGCACCTCCTCTCCCTTTCTCCCTCTAAACCTTGAGCCTGTGCTGTGTCTTGACCCGATCACTTAAGGGTATCAGTAATACATTGAGCGGACGCAAATTTAGAAAAAAGAGATATGTCTAATATATCTAAGGTTCCCTTATCCAAGACAGTTTCCATGACGAACAATCAATGGGCGGTAGGAGCAGAACAAACAGGCAACCAAAACGTGATGAGGCCTTGCATGATGAGCATAGGGTTAGAAGACGGAAATAGAAGATGCATCTACGATTATTGAAGGACTCTGCCGCAGGTTACCATTTAAATCATATTGAAAACTCTGGAAAACAAAATAAATACGAGCTGTACCAAAATTGAAAGGGCAATCTTGTCTTGTCGATGACCCAAAGGAGAGATTGATTGGAAATCCCAGCTATTTCCGATGAGGACTAAAGACGTTCGAAAGCTGTCAAAAAGGGTCAAGGTCGTAGGGTCAGATGTCTTGGGATGAAGCTCTTTAAGCCCGGTGGCGATGTTGTAGTAGGGAGCTTGCTCACCAGTTCATCAGCAGAATTTCGTAAGACGAAAGCATGCCCGATGAATGGAATATAAGCTCGGCAGATTCCATTCATAAAAAAAGGCAGGCCCTCCTCTAAGAACCCTAAAAGAACCATTTTGCACCATAATCCTTTGCGGAATCCTTTAAAATTTTGTGGATAAATAATCTGATTACTGGATTATATAAAATGGAAGATACGCCAAATGGAAGTTTTAAAGCTTGCTGCCATCGGTGGGGTTATGTGTTCGATCACTGGACGTGTAGTTAGATGAGTGCTTACGAACGAATCTCTACCAGATAACACCATGGTCATGGTTGGTCGACTACGGCAAGCACTCATTTCGGCGATTAGAGAACTGGTACTCCTAGAAGCAATTCTAGTTGCCTTGAAGCGATATCACAAATATCTGTGCACAAACTCTGTGCACAGCTCATTCTCAGATATTCCTCTCTTCTCGGTTCACATTCGTCATATTGAAGTTGTCGAGAGTCGGAATCGTACCTCCTTACTCTGAGCGCTACTCGTCATGAACCTCTCGAAAGCCGCCGCAAAATCTCCGATCGGCTCATCCTCCACCAACTAGTACTACACACTGCCCCGCGCATCTCGAATGCTTGTATCATGGCGTCAATTCCCATAATTTAAGGCTCTCTTCTGTATTAGACCACACGGTACTAATTACAGCTTCAACTCAACGGTGTCAAGAATCTAACACAATTGAATACTCCTTCGACTTCTATCTCAGCAAAACGCGCAACGACCTTCAATTACGTACTTCCCAACCCTAGGCCTGGCAATCTCTCTATCTCTCCCTATCATGTTAAGAATTCGGTTTTTAAGGTTAGCATAGTACATACTATATCCTCATTTCCCACTTGTACTATTCCTTTCAATTCACTGCCAATACACGACCCATCAACGTCTTGCTGAATTCAGTAAATGAGACAAACATTACCCGCGTTTTAGAATCAAAAAAAATTAACACCCATTTTTTTCTTTGTTTTTTCCAGGGTGCTCCCGATATATCAATGCGTCGCCGACTTTCGACACCCAAATCGAGTCCTCTGCTGAAGCGAACGTCATCCGAGTCGACTCGCAAGCACTCGCCATTAACGTCGAAAACTTCAGCGGAAGCCAAGTCTGAGAAGACTTCCTGGTTCAAGTCCATTGATCGACGGTCGAAGAGCAAGTCCAAAGAGAAGGTATGTTGAGCACATTAAACATAATATGACAGTCTTTATCTACATCTTTTCCAGTTGGACTCCGCACACGGTGAGGAAAATGATGGCCATCACACCCTTAAGCGGAATACATATCGTACACCGCCACCAGCACCGCCAATTCCACCAAAGAACTTCCGTTTCTTTGGTGACACCGACCTGGATTCGAACCCGCCAACAGTGTCGAGGGTTACATCTACTCCAAGGTAAGTACCGCATTTGCAGAATCGTTGTGTGAACAATACAGGGGGGTTCACATTTCCAAGGTTTTTTTTAAATTAAATCCTAGGGGCTATGTACCTTGAATGTATATTCTGGTCTGTCACCGAAAGCGTTACCAATTGTTTGGTGTGATAGATCAGTACATGTTTACACCTTTCTGCTTTGAGCTCGTTGCATGTGCTTGGATTCGTGTTCTTCTTTAAGAATTGACTGGAACTTCCTCTTCTTTGACTAGTAAGTAGGTAGGTAGATGTGACTAGCAAAGCCCTGATGGATATTTGCCTCACTTAGACCTTTAAGGTCCGTTGCGCTGTCATTATTCGGCTTTTCCCGCCACTTCGTTGACCTGTAATGATAGCTATAACCAGTTGGTGGTTTTAATGAGCTTGAGGATGTCCTTTATGTTGGCAGTTGCTAGATCCTCAAGACTATTGAGGAAGGAGCTACCCTTATGACTAGTAAGTAACTGAAGCTTATTTTTTAATTTGCAATACTTAATTGTACTATTTTGGCCCGTGGGAACATACTGCTGAGAGTTTTCGGGACTAGAGTGAGATCAAAAATTAGCCTTTAATATATCAGCAGATCTTTCTTCTTGCGAATCTCCTCAAAGCTCCAAGCTACAGCTCGCCTCAAGTGCCTCTGCCTTGAGTTTTGTACCCTGAAATATACCTAAATAACTTGCACTTCTTCTTACTGAACTTCTAACCAACAAAAGTCACAGCACTCTAGATGAGAGTTCTAAGATTTGGCCTCCTTATTCTGAACAGGCTGATCCAGCGTATTTGATGGAGTGTAGGCAAAAGTTGTAAAGTTTGCAAAGTTGTGTGTTTGCCAGTAGACCATCCACTTCCTGGGCGATGAGATCATGCCTCACCGAAGTACTGAACGTGCTCCTACACCTTCTCCCACTGTACCTTTTCAGTAAGGTGTAGAGATGCGGGGTGTTGGTCAGCAAGACCATGCGGCCATAGAAGAGCTCTTCAACAGCTACAAACACCTAATCCCACCTCCCATGGGCTACATTACCCCCACTACAGAAATCGACAAGGCGACACAATTCCGGTTTCCATCCAGAGTGCATTCGGAAACCCAAACCTCGGAATACCAATTTCTGATCTACATAGAAGGGTAGAAGCAAGACCACGGTTCACCGCGGTCTTGGTTCAGCAGTCTTCCCGATGGATTTCAAAATCTCTAATTTTTACCACCTCCGAGATGACTCGAGTATCTTCCAGGCTGAAGTACTACCGATAAGAGAAGCATGTAGTACTCGCAGCCAAGCAGCCATATGGGTCATTTCCTCAGTAAAATGTAACAGTGCACGGAAGAACTCATGCAGGCCAGTAGCAGGTACAAAATCACTCCCCTGTTGGTTCCAGACCACAGCCAATTAGAGGGAAATGACATTGTCAACGAACTGGGCAATCAAGGAGCTCCCGGCAACACTTCCACTGAATAGGTGCCCCCCCCCCAAATTTACCACCTGAAATACATCATCCCCCAGGACTTGCTGTTCTTAGGTAATAGAAGTTCGACGAAGACATCCAAGTATAAATTCTCCAGTAAAACCTGGCCCTCCTACACGAAAGGAAGGACTGATGACCTCCTCGAAAGAAACCGCTCCGAAATACCTAGGGTCGTGGCTGTAGGCCGGGCCACTGGTCCATGGGCATGGGCATCCATTTTGCCACACTGTCGCAGTTGCCTCGACTCTCACTCAGAGGGAAGTCTGCTTATCTTTCTCTGCGACTGTCCAGGACTAGCTAAACAAATACTTATCGCGTTCGGCAAACCTTTCATTAGTGACCTCTACGAGATCGCTAATCGAAATATAACGAACATACAAACAACCCAGGTCTATGATAGCCACTTAAGCCAACCAACCAAGACCACTTGGCCATCTCGTTGCGAGAAAGGCGGCGATTAAGCGAAGTCTTAGATTTATAACGGCTTGATATTACATTGGTATTATTTTATATCAGAACAGTATATCGCTATAGTTTCAGCCTGAAATATGCTTAAGCGGTTCAGTAATCGGAAAGATAGCTGGATGCTTAAATTCTAAGAATAGACGCTAGTACCCATACCTGCATCCATCTGCGGTCCATCTGTGAAGATTTGCAATGGACCGTCCAGTGTCTGCTGTTCAGACTCCCAGGAAGATCTGCTGGCTAAGAAGTTCTTCTCGAACAGCTCATTGTCTATGGGTATATATCATTACCTGCCGAGGATCGTTGAGTGTCCAGAACAGAGTTCTTTCCACATATCCAGCTATCGAATTAAGTCCATCGGTGGGTGATTGAGAAGTATGATCCGAGTTGCAGAGGGGGTTGTCCTTACAGCTCCGCTGATACATACATACGAATGCCGCATATCCTGTACTCTGTCAAGCAGTTTGAGGTTAATATTCTTTTCGAACGCATTGCACCAAATTACGATATCATACATCAGTATGGTCTGACTTTTGATACAATGAGCCAGTGGACAATGCAGAGTTATAGTCCCTATGGCTTTTTTTCAGCAGTAGAGAGCCGTGGAGGCCTTTTTGACACGTTCTTGAATGTCGACCTCATCTATGTGTCCAATATAAGGCCCATGAATTTGGTGCCGTCATTCAGCTTTAAATGGGTCCCTCATATTGAGGAAGCGTCAAAGGCACTCAATTGCGTTTGTCCTCTTAACATTTCCATCACTCATAGGTCCTTAAAAATCTTAAACTCCACCAACGTGTCTCAAGTGGAGTAAAGTTGATACACATTCATCGTCTACACAGATATGGATAGATGCGACCAATTACAACAGTTGACCAAGGCTGTTTACAGATTCTACCAGCCTCAGTTTTATCCCAGAGATTCAGATATGAGGAATAAGTTAAAATTCAAAAGACCTGCCAGCGATAGGAACCGTTTGAAAGCCATTTGGAAAAATTGAATAGAAGTCCATAAGTTGATGCCCATTTGATTATCGCGCAAAGGTCTACATTAAGGCAAAGAGTGAGAATGTTGACTTTCTCAAACGATGCTGCTTTATTTGCTGGAGGAACTAAAGGGCATTTGCGTTCGCTCAACAAAAGTATCACATAACCTCCGATGGAATACAGGTTTAGCACTTAACCAAAACCTTCTTTGTGAAGATCTTCAGCAAAGAGAGAACCGACGCTTCACTTTCCTCGCGTTAACGGTGATCTGGACAGAAGATGTCGAACATTGACTTCTTCGATGGTGATTAGGAGACGCATTTGGGAGAAAAAGGAAGTACGCCTCCTTCAAGTGGCCTCTGTCAAAATTCCTCAACCTGCTCCTATTCACCGGCTACGAACTCGTAGCCCTTGAATAATGATCCACAAGCTCTCAGTTTTAACTCTTTGGCAACTTAACTCTTTGTTTTTTTTCCTTTCTAGGACACGACCCTCGGTCTCCACGTTGAATAGAACCCACAATCACTCCCAGAGTGCATACCACCTCGATCGTATCACTCAGGCACCACAAGCAGCTGCATCTAGTCGCCTCCGCAGCAATTCCCTTCAGAATCTTGAAGAAGACGGCGTAGATGAACTAGACACCCGCAAGCGACGTCACTACTCGAGATCGCGAAATCTCGACGACATCTCCGAGAGCGGCTCCGAGACAGAGGATCAGTACAAGCGTCAGCCTCTGACATCGACAAATCGATCGCTGTCCAAGGACAAGCTGGACCGTCCGCATCGGTATGAGGATCGAAAGAGCAGCGAGCGACACCAAATCGCCTCAACATCGACCCTTAAGCGAAGTCCCCCACAGACGATAAGCATTGACTCGTATAAGCAAACAGCTGCCAAGGCTCCGCCGAAGCCTGCCAGGAGTGCCGACCGGCGTTTCCACTCGAGGTGAGAGGGTGACACACAAGCTATTCTTTTGACTTGACAAGCTATCCTTTTATTTTTCATTTTTTTTGTAGGGACCCCGATCGTCTTCCTGACAGCTCTGGAACCGAAGGCGAGTCCAGCATGCAAAGTCAACGGAGCGTGGTGTACCTTCACGCCACAACAGTAGGTGCCATACCCCAGCCATATCAGACGACATCCAGACGCCGCGCTGCATCGCGCGAAGATCTGCGCAAAAACAACAAGTTGCAGCCCATGACACGCACCGTGTCCCGGTCGGTGTCCATGCTGGCGCCCTGGAAGCCGAAGCACCTCAGCGAGGGCTACGAAATCAACTACTCACAGGAGCAACACGGCAAGGTAAGCATTGATCGGTGATCCTCCCCATGAAATGTCTAAATCTCTTTTGATTGCAGGAAAAGAAACTTCAGACTCTTCCACGCAAGAGCACTTCCACTCACACCACACAAACTTCAACCAGTACACTCTCGAGGAACAAGAAAGCCGAAGCGCCCGCAAGCAGACCACGCCGACCGACGTCGTCCTCCAAGTCCAAGGACGATCTGTCATCGATTCGCAACTCGTCGACAACAAGCGCGCCCAAGTCGAACCTGTCGTCGACGCTGGACTCCCGCAAGGAGACACTGCGACGCAAATAATCAATCAATCGCAACTTCATCATCGGTCTAATCAGCAGTTTAACCAAATAGCAAAGGCGTCAGCATTCAGAATAATCCCCGGTGCTAATCAATCGATACTCTCTTACCATCACACCAGCCGACAGTAGCCTGTAGTCAGACACTTGCGTTGAAACTAATGTTAACTTGATAACCTCGTCGAACTTCAGTAGGCCCATGTACACATAAGCAATCACACTGATCGCCCGGCAACGGGTTGTATCGTTATTTTTATTAACAATCTTTACCTTTTTTGAATAATTTACATATGTATGAACTTTCACTCCTGAACGCAAGGAGCGTCCTGTGTCCTCACGGAATGTCAGGCGAATAAACCATTTTTTGTAATATGAGATCTTGAATAAAAACAAATTTATAAACACTTAACCAAACCAGGTTGTTTGGAGTTCATCTTCCCCAATTCAGCAGTGTGTCGATGTTTTTCATTGCGCAGTAAGTACGATCGTGTCCTTCTGTGCTGTTGGCTTGGGTGGGGCTCAAGGAGATTTCAGACCGGTACACAAAACATCAAATAGTACAAAACAGTCGACGTATGCCGCTATGTACGCTTATATCTTTTAAGCAACGCAACGGATCTTAATGCGGTTTTCATCAATAGATATAGTGATTTAAGAAGAAGGTTTATATTGCTATGTTATAATATATTTAATGGAAATATGAAAAAAAATTGTTCAGGATTTCGGAAGATATCAAGCCCACTGAGAGCTTTCATCGAACATGCTGTCTTAGAAAAGCGCAAGGGTAGTAGTAGTAATAGTTGTAGTAAATTATTTATTTGTACTATAAAAGATTACAAAAACAACAGTAATGGATCAGCAAAGCCGTCAACCGGTTGGCAATTTTTACAATTTACAAAGCAATTTCAAATTATATTTAAGCGAGAAGATCATGGGTAATTGACCGATTCTAATAACTTCCATTCCAAGTTTACAGTAATATGCAATTTTTGCAACATTAGCTTCATTTAAGAGTGAAGTAATCTGCGCGTCATCCAGAAAGTAGCGGCCGAAAACAAGTCTTCTTGCTTCTCGAAGGATACGTCAAAAGCCAATAAAATGAAGCACACCTCGCTTACTCTTAAATTGCACATATCCCAATAAAGTGGTAGATCGTCTCTATGTAGTATGTATACATACATGCTCAGCATAAATAGTTCACTTCTAGCAGCACCTGCAGAAGCTGCTTGGACGAGGATGAGGAAGATACCATCGAACACTTGCTATGTAATTGCAGTGCTCTCCATCCCGCAGATTCAGACTTCTGGGGGCCCTTTTCTTTGTTAATCTGGCTGAACTGAGCAGCATTAAAATCAGCCCTCTTCTTCGCTTTATCAAAAGCACAGGTTTGCGGAGTAGGTAGCCTAATCACACAATGGGCCTATGCTTGGCCTAAGTGTTTCTGCTGCTTGTGTGAGCTGCAGTCAGCCACTTCAACCTAACCTAACCTAAGCTCCCACCATCAGCGAAATTTGATCAACACGTTTTTCATCTCGAAAATACAGTCGAACTTCGATAACTCGAACCACTACATGCCACAAACAAAATTCGAATTATCAAGATTTCGAGCTATCAAGAATAATACACACACATACATATATTGATATACAGTGGACTCTCCCTGAGTCGAACACTCCTTAAGTCAAAACTCTCCGTTACTCGAACTTTTTCGCCATATTTTACATACATTTCCCGCAACTTTCCATACAAAAACCTCTCTCTAAGTCAAACTCTCTCTAACTCGAACAAATTTTGGTATCCCGTGACAATTCGACTTAGGGGGAGTCCACTGCATATATATATTTATCTGCGATATTTTACATAAAGCATAATTATAATTCAAAATAGTCTGTTACACATGACTGAAGAGCTAATATTTTTTATTTTGTTTTTTAAAAACATCTTCAATGGTATTTAAACCATTCTGGGTACACAGAATTATTTGCTGTTTCATGAGTCTAAGTATAATCGCAAAATGAGTAATGAATTTGCAACCAACTCATTTGAAGACGGTTGAATCAAAATATCCTCAATTATCGCCAAGTCTTTCCCTATTACATCACTGCTGCTGTCATTGGTATTGTCGAACTGAGAAGATTCGGATTCACATCTAAATATTTCAACAGTATCTTGATCCTTGGGAAACTCCAAAGTAACAATATCGCCTGCAGAAAATCATCATATGTAACACCTTGTATATTTCTGGTATTTTTCAAGCTTCAAGTTCCATGTGGAGTTGAATGTCTCCCTCATTTCTTTCATTTGAGCGTCCAGTTCTGAAAATTAAAGCAATTTAATCTGCTTTCCCCGCTCAGAATATTCATCAAAACCGCGATTTTTTATACTAGGTCAAAGGGACATACAAACGTAGTGCCCCGAAAGCGATGCCTTATAAAACTAACTTGTAGAATACGCAGAATTTGGGAATTTCTCTTCAGAATAAGACTTATCGAAGGTGACGCTGAAAAATCTGTTCGGGTTATCAAGACATTCGACAATAATCGAATTATCGAAATTCGACTGAAGCTCTTTTCTCTTAAGTTGTAGTTAAGTCTGTTATAGACTGACCTGTGTAAAGATCCAAAGGCACTGTTAACGAATCCTTCTCGACATTTCTCATCTATTTTGGCGATCATCTTTAAGAGAGTCTTCTTCCAGGTATCTAACATCGAGGTTTGTAAGTTGAGTTCAAAATTGCCAGTTTCAGCTATTTGCTTAACCAACAGGAATTATTTTGTATGATCTTCAAGGCAGCTTTTATGGAAAGACGCGTATCAGCCATTTTAACACCTTAGAATATAATCTACCTGCATCCTTAAATTTTTAATATAAAGTGGTGGCAACCCTGTCTCTAGCATAATTATGTAATTAAACTCTTTTTAACGTAAAATCTGAGCAGTTTTTCCACAGTATCATATTTTACATGGCCCCACACTGGTGCAGCACACAGAAGAGTAGTTTCATGCAGTTCAAAAACTTTAAACTTGCACCTATGTGCTATGTTTTTGTTGGAGAAGCATCTTAGAGCAGTCTTTGCTTTTGAAAGTTGTCCCTTTAGGTGCTTATCCATACTTAGATTGTTTGTAAGCTCCAATTTAGTCGTATATACAGTGGACTCCCCATAAGTCGAATTATCACGGGAAACTATAATTTGTTCGAGTTAGAGAGAGTTTCACTTAGAGAGAGGTTTTTGTATGGAAAATTGAGGGAAATGTATGTAAAATATGGCGAAAAATTTCGAGATAGAGAGAGTTTCGACTTAGAGAGTTTTCGACTTAGGGTTAGTCCACTGTATATATAGTTGTATTCATTGATTACTTCTATGTTTTCCCCACTGAATCTCCACTTTTCGTTTGCTGCGTTCCTATCACTCCCATTCTTAAAGATCAAAATTTTGGATTTGTCAGTTTATCACCAGTTTTCAAAGATAGCAATACTCTTGTAGTTTGTTAATCATAAGCTGTAGAGATTCTGGGGAGCTAGCGAGTATGACGATGTCATTCGCAAATAGCAGGGCATTCATTATCGTCCCTGCAAAATTTACCTCACCAGGCAAATAAACAACCAAATCATCGACAAAAAGAGCAAAGGGTGTCGCAAGGGTACAGACTGCGCATCAATTTATGATCGAGCACTTTTTCTCTCTTTTCTGTTAGTTATTCTAAAGCGGAAGAACATGGTATCTACATGGCTTGGGACGGATATAGCCGATTTGAAAATACGTACGTATGGTAAAATACGTAGTACAACTTGTCGTGGGATTAATTCTGGAAGTGAGTCTCGTAGACATGAGTTTTCAGCTCATGGAGATTAAGCCAGGCGTAGAGTACGTAAAGATTGCTGCAATATCTGCCATGGTTAATGAAGACTTAATTGTCCTTTCGTCACTGCAGCAATTGGGATTGTGTTACTCGACCCGAAGAATTAGGGGAAGGATCTTGGTCTAACAAAATATAAAATACAGATCGTTCATGAAATGAAGCTAATTTGCGATGAGTATGCCTTAGAAAAGCTGTATCTCATTTCTGCTTAAATGGGTCTGTTAATAAAAAAATCTGTAGTGTTAGTCCGACGAGCAACCTCAGGCAATGAAAAACTACAGAATCAAACCCAAATCGAAGCATCTTGTTCAGTACCTTGATACAATTGTCGGTGAATGGTATGATCAAATGTCCGGTCATATTGTTGACAGTGCAGAATTCGGAATAGAAAATAGATCAATAAGTGAAAAGAAATGTAAATGGTGATTGAGAGGGGAGTCGATTTTATGTAGTGCAGCTATAAAGTCGAGAGTTCGCAAATAAATCAAAGGTTGTCTTTTCTTTCCACGGAGTGAAAATCATAATTCACGATGTGACCTTTTCAACATCATTCTATAGAAGGTCGTGCTCATTCTCCAAGAAAAGAAGCAGGATTTTCCAAAAGTCAGCACAATTGCTAACATGCGGTGGTGATTGACGTGACGTGGTCGAACCGTCGATGAAGCGTTTGCTGGTATTGAAAAGGAGGCGTCTAAAATTAATCTAGCACTGAATGAGGCGAAACAATGTATATGCTGTATTCACGGAAGGACACACACCGTCAAAGACTATGCCACAATGTCACCATAGATAGATATACTCTCGAGATAGTCTATATATACATAAGTCCATGTTTGTTTGCTTTTAGAATCTTAAATGGTAAGAGAGCAGTGATATCTTTTGCTCAGAATTCTGCGAAAATGGTTTTTTGTGCCGATTTTACATTTTTTTTGCAAACCGTTTCCTGTATATGGTCACGTCCAAGAAGTCACTTTTGTCGACACTTTTTCCTAGCTTCTACTGGTCGCAGCGGCATGGTTCAAGACTCAAAAAGCGTCCTTTCATTCTCTATAATGCCAAGCTCTCATAAGGAGTGACAACGCCGAAAAACGTTCCGTTTTCGAGATATATATGATTTTTCAATCTGAGGTCCTCCTTTGGGGGGTTTGTCACCTTTTTCGCCATGAAACTGACTGTAGGCAAACTGTTTTCGATATATCGGCGGCTTTTCAATGATCAAGCAAGACCAAAAAGTCACATTTTCCGACACTTTTTCCTACCTTCTACTGATCGCAGTGACATTATTTGTGGCTCAAAAAGTGTCTTTTCATTCCCTATAAAGTAAAGAACCACAATGTCACGGTCATCATTGGAACTCCCACGAACCAGCTACCTCATACGAATTTTGTGTGTGTTTGAATGTATCACGCCTCTGATGGTATCAGAAACTATCTGACAACACGATAGCATTTTCTATTACCGAAGTACTACCTCACTTATCCAACATGAGCGTCAATGACGGTATTTTTTCCAAATGGGATAAAATTGCTGAATTCATTCCTTTGTTTAAAAAAGGCAAACGGAAACAAATGAGCCAATATAGACCAATATCCCAACTTCCAACTTTCTCTAAATGTTGCGAAGTTAATGAAATCGGGCATTTTGTTTTTCTTAGTGTTTCTGTTGATGGGTCTGGTAGAAGATTCAACCACGAACTGTACAGCCTATACAGCAACATGAGCCTGGTCTACGAATGCGTCTACGAATCCAAAGCCTAAGGTGGTTAGGCCATGTAATAATAATAATAATATGGGTGGCGCGACAGTCCAAGGTGGATCTGAGCCTAGCTTCTCAACAACAACTTGTGTTGTGCGTGCTATTTTCGTCCACGAGTGGAAGGGACCTGCAGTTTAATGCCGACTCCGAACGGCAAATTTGAGAAGCTTTTTCTAGACAGACTCTTTGACTCTTTGAGCATTGTCAGTGACTCGAAAGAGGAGGAGCCGTTGAATTATGATAGGTGGTAATTTCGGGTAACAACCCCCACTGCGTCACGCCGACCAAGGGCAATGTACAGCGTATAAGTTGTCCAACTTAAGTGCTGCCTGAAGAATCTTCGACTCCGAACCTATGAGACAACGCAACGGATGACGCCTGCAGCAAAGGTGGCTTATGCTGGAGGAGAAAGACCTCAACCAACTTCACGTATGAAACTGGAGGCATTTAGCGAGAGACCAGGAGAGAGACTTGTTGGTTGAGGGCCAGAATCACCCCCGACCAGATTTGGTGCCAAAACATGATGACATTTCAGAAGATTGCGAAGCCAATGAACTTTGCTAGCAAAAGCACTAGTTCAGTGCACTCTCCGGTTGAAGATTCGCCATCCTTACCTCTCGCTACTGAAAAACTATTCTGAAGCTTGAAAATATTGATCACACCAATCGTAGATGATCTGACCGTACAATGAATCAATTATGGCCTACTCTCAATTCTAAGCGATCACACAACCTGATCAGACAGAGGAGGCCATCAGCCATCTTCATCGCTTTGTCAACAGTATCAGCTGGTTACTCTTATTGCTTTGAGGATTTATTGAACTGCGAATATAAGATCTATTGTGGTCCCTTTTTATACCGTTGCTCTACTGTTGCCTCACTTCCCAGATTTTTTCAGAGTTGTGTTGTGTTATGGACTCCTGTTGCCCGAAGGTTGAAGAGATTAATTCCAATAGAACCCCCATGGCTCAAGTTGGTGAAGTTCTGTTCCCTTCTGTAATACAGAGACCTGCCTGCCTTTGAACTCTGTTGAGGGTTTACCTCACGCTGATCAAGTTGGTTCTTTTTTACGATACTATTTCACCCCACAATAGGAAAGTACAGGAACCACGGACTGTATCCGCAGGACTTACCGCCAAGTTCCGACGGATCATAAGCGCCCTGTGCGCACTTTCCAGATGAGTTTGCTGTTTTTTCCCAGATACCTTATTCCTAGATACGTAACTTCGTTTACTGGAGCCAGTGTTCTGACCGGCAGACTTATTGGCTTTAGTCGTTCATGGTTTCGCTGGTTTGGGGAAGAGGATCCGCTAGATAGTTGTGGTAACACAATGTGCCTACGCCGGCCTAATTGTGACTACTGCATACGTGACCTAAACTAACTCCATAATACCATATGTCAGGGGATTACAACTATTCTCCAATGAAATCAGCAAGGTTTGTTCTTGGCATTTTCCAGACGGTTGCTGTCTACTTTATTTGCAAGGAGCACGACATCATTTCCGTAAATATAAGACACCTTCAACTTGAAAAAGTGGACTTCTCGGACATCAATGTGGCAGAGCAATACGATTCCAGGCAACACTGATAAAACTTAACACCGCCACCATCTTTGAAAACTGACATCTAATCTCCCCTTCTACAAAATTTCCGCAAGCCCCATCACAGTCGATTGCATCAATGAAATACCAAGGAACAAAGCACAAATAATTAGGGCAGTCTCGAAATTGGATATTTTTAAACTACTCATAAACATTCCCTACGCACAATACCTCATATCTTCCGCACGAGGCTGGACCGCGGCGCTGGAGGTTATCCAAAGAATCGTGCGTGCCCCATTTCTTTGCCCGGAAAGTGCCGAAAAACAAATTCGTCTAGCACAAGCACTACACAAATCGAGAGAGAGAGAGAGTGTGTGTGAAATGAGAATCCCGAAAAGCGTGTGTCGTTTCTTCGCTTATTCTCTTTGCAAGTTTGTTTATTTCCATCCGACTCAATAGAGAGCGCGATTGTATTTTGGGATATTGAGAAAATTTTGTATTTCTGTGGTGGTCCGTCTATTTTGGCAACGTATCATCAAATGGGCTACGACAAGACACAACAGACACAGAAAAAAAAGCGAAGCGTCGACTATTATGTGTCTAAACCGAAAGATCCATTTGGGAACCGAGCCAGTTGTGAAGTGGAAATTCGCTTGCATTGCATTTGCCGGATATTTTTCCTTTGAAATCAGTGTCAATATTGAAAATTAGAAAATCTCTTGAAAAGTTTACGCGATAAGAAGAAAATGTAAAAATGTCGGTGAACGTTGACAAGTTGCAAAGGGCGTGCTGGAAAGTCGATCAGAATGACGAAGGTGATTGAAAATTAATCTCTTAGTTTCATTATTGCGATTTATTTGATTGCTAAGTGGTTTTTGAAAGAAAAAAGTGTCGTCTTTTGTTCTCCGATTCAGTGCTGGTGATAAATTAAAATGATGTGAGGACATTAAATGGTTTCTAATTTGGTTTCTCAGCTGCGAATTTGAATTTCTTTTTGATGCGTTATGCAATCTGTTCGGAGATCGTGACAAATTTGTGCAACTTAATTGAGACGTACATTTGCCGAACCGAGTTGATTGTTTGCGAGAAGCACAGACTTGTTGTCGTACTGTGACTTAGAATTACGAATTACATTTACCGGCGATCGTTTTCGTCGACTCCAATGCTCGACATTCGTTGGCTGTATATCCCAAGTGTGTTTTTGTGTGTGTATTTGTTTTCTTCGCCTTTGTCATTTTCGAAATAGTGTCGCATGAATAGGCAAACTCCAGTGAATATCTTTTCAATGCAAATTTTGACCACTCTAATGGAGTCTAAGGAGTATCTTAAGTCTCATTTTTCACAGCTTCCCCATAATCTCAAATCACAAACCTGGCTAAACGAGATGAAAAGTGGAGTGTTGAAACGCAATTGACTGTGGCTACAATTGACTGAAATATCACGGATTCAGAAAACAATTGGTTAGGTGTTCAGTCATTCTCGCGTCTCTGGAATCGGAACATGAATTGCACACAGAGGTAGATATTT
This sequence comes from Eristalis intricaria, assembly GCA_964034865.1. Lineage (NCBI taxonomy): Eukaryota > Metazoa > Arthropoda > Insecta > Diptera > Syrphidae > Eristalis > Eristalis intricaria. The sequence goes on along the minus strand of OZ035874.1, from coordinate 27,897,448 downwards.
TCCTGTACACGGGAACGGGAGGTGAATTAAAATGAATGTAGTTCTTGAAACAAATTTTTAGTCGACTGGAAAACATCTAAAAATAAGGCCTGCTGCATACGTTCTGCTTCTAAGCGAAATCTGCTAGATCTAGATCTTGAGGCGGCACTTTCTTTTAGTCATCTCCACTAAAGTACATACTTATATGCCATTACCTTTAACCTGGGATCTCCCTGTTATCATAATACTTGTGGAAACCTTGTACAAAGCTCGTCATAAAAAAGTCCTCTACCGCGGATTCGTTTTCTTTAGTTTTTGACTGGCTCATTTTCTTCGTCATCATCATCCAGATGATGAACCCCTATGATCCACTTTAGGGGTCGTCGGAGGTAAACCACGCACGAGAGATCTCCAGGCAACTCGACCCTCCGCCATCGACCCAAACCTATCAGGAGTTATGCCCAGGCGTGTTCTTGGACTTGGCCCACCCACCTCATCCTGAGTCTGCCTGCGGTCGCCTTCATGATGGAATTTCATTCAACGGCCACCTCGGAAGTCGTGATGATGGAGACATTCGTGCCACTTAACCAAACCATCGAACGTCCGTTCGAAGAAACAGCTGCTCAACGTTGAAGTCCTCGTATATTGCCGTGTTTTTCATTCTATCCCAGCGAGGAATTCCCACAACAGCACGAAGAAATCTCATCTCAGCAGCTTGTATTCGCGAACTTATTCTTTCGGTCGTTACCCAAATTTCATGACGATAGATGAGAGATGGAAAAAATACCGAGTTGAAAATCTAACTTGGCTTGGACATTAAGCTCGACCTTCTTGATTACAGATCTTCCAAGCTGTTTCTAAATTGAACCAACCTATACCATAGTCTCGGATTTGTCAACGTTAGCCTTTATCCCAGCATCAGCACGTACAGTCACAAACCTATCGAACATGCGCTAGAGTTCCGTCTGGGAAGATGTGACAATAACTAAGTCATGTGCAACAAGAAGATGCCTTACCCTCAACTCTTCTAGTGTAGAAGATTTGGTGGTGGTGGCTGCGATGCAACATCCAGTTCATGAATTCATGTGTAATGAAAAAGAGAGGTAATAAGTTCAACGAACACTGTAAAAGAAGTTGATTCAACACCGTTAGCTCTAACACAGCTGGAAACCATTAATCAGTCATCTCTAAAGAACGGTTGTGTGTCGTCAAATACATTTCAGCGATAACAGCTGCCAAGATTTCATCATCGCCTGTCGGTGGGTGGACGTGACGAGCGAACAGAGTCAGCTAGTTCCGTATTTCGGGAACCTAAGCGTGTAAACTAAGGGTGACCACGAACACCACATACAGACGAATTGCCATACATGCTACAAAACCGATCCCATGGCGCCTATTTTGCCTTCACACTTTAAGTTGTTGGGAAATATTACATAACTCATTGAACAACCTAATACTGCGGATATTCGGAATTTTCAGGATCTCTTAGTGGTGGATTCTTACAAATTAGCGAGCAGAGCAGTACGACCAATTCACTATTGCAATCATTTAGTGTGAGTGCGTACGCACTAGCCTTAAACACATTTGTTTGAAAATTTTAACCCATCTGGATTATGGTGTACTTGCAAAATTGAAAGTAATATATCATCCCGCTTACAAACCGGACGTTTTGCTCGGGCTTAACAATCGTTCCTCTCAGCCGAAGTCAATCAAAGTCTTTGTTCCAAAAGACTTACGTTTTTTTTTCTTGGGTTGGTGAAAATCTTCGACAAGACACACCCGGGTCCACATAGTAGTGTCAGAGTTTTAAGTGACTAACAACAACCTTCCCTTTATGTATTTCTATACTACAACTAAGTTTCCTTATCTAGTAGTTTACTTTTTTTTAGACCTTCGGTAAAATCACCTGCCATAACCATCGGTAGGATCGTTTAAGACTATTGTATTACATACAACAATCATGAAGTCTGATTCTTTGCCTTCGAGCGGAGTTTGTTACTTCTTCGTCGACGGTAGCTATCACTAGGTCCATTTGTAGCCACAAGTGTACCCTCAGTTTGAGGTATGTCTGTAGTGTACAACAGGTACAATGTAGGGCCAAGGATACTCCCTTGAGGGACTCCTGTTCGGATCTCTTTAAATGTGTGTTTGAGGTATGTCTCTAGTTTACAACAGGTACAATGTAGGGCCAAGGATACTCACTTGAGGGACTCCTGCTCGGATGTCTTTTAAATAGGAGTATTCAGTTGTTGTTTTATGTTTAACTCTAAATATCCTGTTATCAAGATAAGATTCTGTAGTTTTTAGTTTAGGCCTTCATGCCAGACTTTGTCGAAGGCCTGGGAAACGTCAAGTAGGGCGGTAGAGCATATATTTTTCTCCTCTAATGGTCCTTCTATTTCATTCGTTATTCTATATACCTGGTCAATTGTCGAGTGTTTCGCCCGAAACCCAAACTGATGGTCAGGTCAAACTGATGGTTGTTTCTCTTCGATAATTTTTTGGATGCATTTTAAAAAAGATTTTCAAAAATTTTGGATATTATTGGCTACAAGAGCGATACGGGTCTGTACGACTTTTTGTTGCTCAACAGTTTTGGAACCATAATCACTTTTGCAACCTTCCACGAGTCTGGAACAAATAATTGCCTAATGGAAGCGTTAATTAAGTAGAGGAGTTTAAATAGCCCTTTTTCGGCAAGTTCTTCGGAATTTGTCCGGTTATTAGACCATAGCCAGGATTTCGTTTTTATACTAGAGCTTTCAAATATAGTAGTTATACTTGGATCTTCTTCCAACATTTGTCCACCAAAAGGCTGAAGTGTTTCCGCCGTTACTTCCATAACGAAAACCTTGTCTACCACAGACACGTTTTCTTCTTTCGATATTTCGAAGGATGACTCTTGACTATCAGGCGGCGTGCTGCCAAGTTCAAGACATATTCATGTGTCATACACATTGTATTATCCTTTGCAAAATATTTGATGTCTCTTATGTACGTTTGCAATTTTATATATGTAAAATGTGGCAAAACGCGTTTTAATGTGGATTTATTCTAAATTAAAACCAATGTTTTTGAGATTGAAATTCCTCTCAGAGAATCTAACTTTTGCTCTGCCATCCCGATATCCACATAAGTCTGAAAAGAGATTCAACGTGTTCAACGTTGTTTTACTAATTTACTACCATCCCTCAAGTACGAGTATACCCGTATGTGGTGAACTGAACCAGGCGCCTTGCTACTAGTGTACTCATAGTAGGAAGTCAACGTTTTAAGTGGGATATTCTGTTTAGATCCTAGAGGTCTTGGAAGAGATTGGGTCACTGACATGATACTTCACATGATTATGGCCAATTATTGATCAAACTACTATCGGAGCTGTAAGAGTCTTGGGCCCAGCATCCGTATGGTCTGGTAGCTAGAGAGTTCCACTTTTTATTCGCCTTCTCTATGATCGTGACACATTTTCCTTTAAATCCGCAAGAAATGCATTAATGCACAGAATTGCCTGGGATGGATCAGTTTCGGCCAAGTTCATCTGATGCATGTCTATAACCTGGGAGCCAGCATAGTTTAATCGAGTGCTGGGTGCTGAGAACCTTGTGCTCTTCTCGGCAGCATGCGCCCAGCTTGGACTTGATTTCTGTTGCAGAAATTGCTTTTATGGTCGCATGACTATGAGTACTATCAGCCGGTGGTGTTTCCAACATTGATATCTTTCTGTCCGATTCCTTGACTCCGCTGGAAAAACTCTGCCGAAATCAGAGATTCTGATGAAGCAGTCCATGAATCCGGCTCAGCGCGTTTATTAAATCCATCAATTTCTAAATCAATTTACTTTACAGCCTGCTACATTGACGTTGAAGAAGATGAAGAGGAAGAGATTGAGACTGACAGGGAGGATTCAAAGTGGTCCATTCTACCCGACATTCTACTGGAGGAAGTCTTCTCATACCTCACAGTCAGAGAGCGATACTATGCGAGTCTGGTAAGTAGAGTCGGATCTGGCAGACTCAACATATGTCACTTTGATAATTTCTTCTTTTCAAGGTATGCCGACACTGGTACACAGCCTTCCACATGCCCGCAATCTGGTCGAACTTCGTAGTGGACGATCGGACGCTTACACGTGCCAAGTACAATTACTACTCGGGTTGGCAGTACACACTGGACCACATCAGGACACAGAGCTGCTTGCAGCGCATTGGGCGCTACCTAAGAGGCTTGATTTTTCGACCAGTGCATAGCTTCAACAACATCTTTCAGTTCATGACACTCCTCTCGTGGAGCATATCGAAGGTTGGACCGACAGACCTAGACGACGGAAGATTGAAAACATTGACTGGCATCTTCTTGTCTTTCAGAGGGACGAATGTCCTGAACTGCAGGGCATCGGAGCGAATATTCGAAGCTTGGTATACGAGTTCCCATGCAACATGTCACAGACGGAAGATCCCGAAGGAATTAAACTTTTCGGAACCGGAGGTGGGTCGCAGTAAAGAATCTTTTGATGAATTTGCAAATAACGGACAACATTCGTTTTCAGGCGAGCTGCTGAAGTGTCTGAAGAACCTCATGTCAAAGCTGACACATCTGCGGGTGCTGAAGTTGATCGATTTTGTGCTGGAGCGCTTCGAGGCGAACCATCTGCTCGACGAGGTCCTGGACACCTGCTTTTCCCACATGCGTGTGCTGAACCTGATCAATGTGACCACCACCCACTGCCCGATTATGCACGTCGGTCTTTTCGCCAACCTTAAGGTGGGTTTGAAGCGGCTTAAGTTCCCCAAAATGCTCAATGCTTTCCGTCATAGGTCCTCATCATTTCGCCGCAAAACATCGATGACGACGTCATTCTCTTGCTGGCCGACTCCCAGCTGCGACATCTGCACATCCATCAGAACCGGTACACTCCGACGTCGGGCTCGATAACCTCGTGTGGCGTGAAGGCCTGGCGAGCCCTTAAACGAGACAATCCCAAATTGAAGGTCCACCTTCGGGTGGAATCAGCTTCAGACGGAGAAATCGTCTTGCAGCCCGAAGCTCCTGTATACAGCGTCGTGTACAACGCCCCCAAGACTATGGTGAGTCCGACTCACAGCCTTGTGCAAGCTGTGAATGTTTCCGATTGATTTCAGGTCAAGCCAGATCTGCTCCTCCGAATGGTGGACAACTACAAGGAGACCCTCGCCGTGTATGGCCACGAGCTGCTGCCCGAATTCGAGAGCCCAACGTCGTTTGACATTCGTGTGGACAGCCTGATGCTGCTTCTTTGTCGCCAGTGCTGGAATCTGACAACTTTGGTATGTCAATCTCCCCCTGGGACTGCGGGACGCCTGTCGATAACGAAAAATATCTCTTTCAGATTGTGCGGGAAAGTATCTCAACCTCGACGGTTCTGCTGGTAGCCAAGACTGGAAAGAGTCTGCGACATTTGTTTGTGCGACGCTGCGCCGTCATTCTGTGCTGTGATTGGCCGAGAAATCCCGACTGGTCGGACGACTTCTATACGTGGCTGACGTGCTCCTCGCAGTCGTACGAGGCGGTCGAGACTGAAGTATCAATGATCCTGGGAAGACGGTGGCAACTCCTTAGTGATAGTGACTTTGAGAAAATCAATGTCGAAGTACGGCAAAATATATGACACAATTTCTCAATGAAATCGATTTTGTTTTCCTTGGCTTAGTTTGTGCGGCTAAGCTATTGTAGTGAGGGAATGTTTCAAGACTGCATTATAAACAGGAACTGTAGGACCAGGCAACTCGAATGACACGTCTCGCACCGAAAGGTGTTCCTTACTTCGTGCGCGTTCTGATGAGGACCACAGTTCCTCCTAACCACACACCCCCACGTCCTTACATCCACACTCCGTGAGCATTGAAGTCACCCATCAAGACATAGGAATCCATTTCAGCTACCCTAACAAGGGCACATCATCAACAGAAGCCGGGTACTGTGAGTCTTGATTTGGTGCATTGCATGCACATTTACCAGACCCAATGTTAAACTTTAGTATCCTTGTGCTAGCGGTATCCATTCAGTACCATTGTGAGTATCTTCACTCCTGCCTGTGCAGAAATTTGAGGTGCAACTTCAGGCAGGAAGAGTTTCCAACCATCCGGAAGATCCCTAGTTCTAAGTCCGTCTTGCTTCGTCATAAAGGTAAAGATGAGAAGTTACATGTGGCCAACTTAATCCGATGCCTTTGTCCATTGCTCTTTGATCTCCGTACCGACTGGTAAGTGCACACACCCCCGTAACGGCCGAGTTCGTACCTTCTTCGGGATAAGCGCTCGCATGCTTTCACCATTGAGGCCTGGCTAGGAGTGGGTCTCTGGCACACCAGGCTGGGCGGTATAAGAGGCTAGTAGTCCTTCTGACTTCATGGGGGATTGCGCTTCGTTGGTCAGGTTTTGAATGCAAGAAAAAAACAATTAAATTCGCACAACCAAAACCTGTTCCCTGTATAGAGCCAATGCTTTGAGAGTATGCAGCACCTGCCGAACAACCTCATACGACGCGGCATGCGTACTGTCGGGAATGGTGCCAATAGACCTCCTCGCCAAAGAGGCCGCATGGAAATATCGTGCCAACAGAACGAGAAGGCCTACAGCGACGAGCCGAAGTGAAGATGAGAAGGAAGAAGAGGACACGTGAGCCAACCTCGAAAAATGTCAAGAAAGTAGATGGACCAAGAGATTGATCCCCAATATCGACCCTTGGATCAACAGAAAACATGGAGAGCTGAGTTTCAACATAATCCAGATGGTTATTGGCCATGGATGTTTTAGAGCATATCTCTACAGATTCGGACATGAAGACACCCCTTATTTTCCAAGGTGTACAGAAGCAGTGGAAAAACGCGGAGCATGTAATGTTCCACTGTACATGATATCGTGTTTACCGTAACCTGTTGGCGAACAGACTGGGCGTGAACCTAACCCAAGAGAACATCATCACACGGGCACAAGAAGCTTGGAAAGCAGTAAGTGAAACCGTGGCCAGCATCAAGAAGGAGCAACGCCGACAGGAAAGACAACGAAACGCAGCGCAGGTAGCTGCCAATTGCTGCGTTTTTTTTGCAAGCGTTTTTACGCCTAAATTTCACTTTGCATGTAAAATACACTAACAACGAGTCATTTATCCGCTTAAGTTACTCAACATATCTATCGCCGCTTAAGAAATAAGATAAGTATGCAATTTTTGTTATACTCAGAGTGTCTCTGCTATACATTCCGTTTTGGCTTCGTAAACGATTATTTCATTTGATGAACATTTTTTATATTTTATAATTATTAAGTGTTTTTGCTTTTAATTTGATGGTCACGCTACACAGTCACAAAACGAAGATTGTGACCATCAAAGATCAACCATCGCCTTTCACGACCTGACTGCTTAGCAAATGTCATTAATGTCGTCGGTGGTCATTAAGCGCCGATGATCGTTTGCAAAAAAACACAGCTATTACGAACGAGCCGCGATGAATGATGGCAGTTTCGCGAGGACCAGGGGTGGAAATATGAGCCTTAATGATAAACATATAGCTATTGCGACAATGGTTAATTAGTGAAGAAACAAACTAATTTAAAAGGGACCCTTGCGTCTCGTCGGCCTTCACTCTGCTGCATGTAAAAAAAACAGTCTTTATCTATGTACACATGTGAAAAACACAAGAAGCAACAGAACAGAAGTATATTGTTCTCAAATATTGTTACTTTTGTTTTATTTACTTGATAGTTTTTATGATATAATATTGTAAATTGGCATCACCAACGCTCAACCAAACTATCGTAGAAACGCCATAATCTACGCATAGTTAGGACCAAACCTCCCAGATGTAGTTTTAAATATTTGGGAGTATTGACTAATTGATACGAATTTAACATGGAAAAAACATGAATAGGAATTACACGTAGAATGTACATACTCAAACCACATTGTCCCATTTCGTAAATGATAACAGTTGCGTACATTCGATGTGATAAATGCATTCGTTTCAATAAACCTGTAATCTAACTACGTTTTGATGAAGTCCCTAAATCATTTCACGTTCATTTCACGCTTTCAAAGTCAACAACAGACAACCTATCTATTTAATTAAGATGACAGCAATGAAATATCAACCCCCCTCCTTTCAGACAGACATTCAGATACACTATCTTTAAGCAAACATTCAAAATGAACGTCGCGTTCGTACCCCAATCTGTCACAGCTACTGTGGCTAGTGCATGGAATTATTGCACCCCCACCCCCCAGAACCAGCAGCACTTCAATATGCATGCAAGCAGTCTATGTCAATGTCACGAGAAAATCAATACTGTGGCTTCCTCTCCCCAGCTCATGGCCCACCCAAGGTAACAGAGCCCAGTCGCCGGTGAGCAGTGAGCATTGAATCTTTAACAGAGTCATTCCGCCTAAAAGTATACCTCCTTCCCAGGCAATTATACAGCCGTTTGTATGTGCCATATTTTGATACACGATTCGGTCCATTGGATTGTTTACACACAAACCATGGGACAAGAAGCAATTTGTAAATAAATCTTAAGCTTGTAGGACGGCGGCGGTGAAAAGCTAAAGACCACAACAACCACCACCGCGGAGACGACACTATCATTGACGAACGAAATATTATGTCACTACAATACGCGCGCTCCTACACGCTTCGCCAAGAGAGGACTAAAAATAAATGAAATTCTCGCAAAAACAAATGAAATTCGTTTTACATTTTGTTATTTCTGAGAATATAGTGCAGTGACTGTGATCATGACCGAGAATGGACGAAAGGTGCACGCAGTGAACGAATTTTTGTGGAAAAATTCATAAAAAATCGAAGACTCTCAGTCGGTGGATTATTTGTGATTATTGTGAAAAAAAAACTATAGACTGTGTGTGCCAAGTGATTCAAGGTCACTCAAGAAATTAATAAAAATAATCTGTGTTCGTTGAGAAAGACGGGAAAAAAAGTGCGTGATCAGAACAATGAGCAAGACAGTCCTTCATTGGAGCTACCGCGACTACCGCAACGTGCCCATTGACCTCTTCCTGTACGAGGATCTGGAGGAGGTGTACCTGAAGGAGAACTTCATCACTCAGATCCCAAAGTGGCTGCTCAACCTAACCAATCTCAGATTCATTCATCTCTCGGGGAATGCCCTCGAAGAGATTCCAGACGACATCTACTACCTGGTGAACCTGGAATTTCTCGATGTGTCTAGCAACAAGATCGACTGCCTGCCGCACACGATCGGTGACATGAAATCCCTGCAGAGGCTTAACGTGAGTGGCAATCGTCTCACGGAAATCCCGAAGAGTAAGTTATGACGTTTACCCAGCTGCAAATCTAGTGCGCACAGTATTTCTTGCAGGCATTGGGCGGCTGAAGAAGTTAGAAGTCCTAGACATCAGTGCCAATCAACTGACATCGCTGCCGCTGGAGATCTCCGAGTGCGGCCGCCTGAACGAGCTCTCGATGAGCGATAACACTCAGCTGTTCTACATACCAGAGCGCATAGCCAACATGCAATCACTGCAATTCTTGGCCGCCGAACGTTAGTGTGCTGTACACCTTAACTGACCTGCTTTTAACACGGATTTTCCTATATCTTAGGGTGCAATTTAATTTACCTGCCAGCAGCCTTGTCCAAATTCCTGAATAGAGTACAAATCTTTCAGAATCCTGCCATAACACATATACCGATGATCTACGAGAAGTTCTTTGCCAATTTCTATGATGCAATCCAAACGGGGCTACCAAGGTAAGAGTGCATTCGAGTGCGCGTCGAAAATAGAAATTCACTTGCTGATATACGTCAATGGCGGCGGACTTTACTCTTGATTTCTGCGCTTCGTTCATCTTAACTGGCTGGGTGGTTGTTTTGCGCGTGTTTGAGGCGCCAATCATCCTGGTGTCGGCAATCATCTGGTCTTTGTTGATCCGGCCTGTTGATTGGGGCACGCCGGCAAGGACAGTTTTGTAAGGCAAATTTATTTTACATCATCGTGTGCTGTGATGTGTTCTTTGTTGCTGTCTCGATTTGATGTTTATTTCTGTCTGCCTCTGATTTCCGAAACAACAATGTTTTCCTGACCATCACCTTGTCTACCGGTTTTTTTCTTTTTTGTATTTACTTTGGTAGAATTTGTCAATTCCTAAATTGGATTCAATGGAAGTCAGTCATCGCTATTTCTGATACTTGCGTTAGCCTTATTTTTTTTTATCGTTGAATACTTTCGAAGTGAATGTATCACTTGTCGGTAGGGTGAAAGCATTTTGAGGCCAACGTAGAAAACGTTCGAATCAAAACCCCCCAAAATCGACTAACCGGGATCAGTTCAGGGAGCTGACTAATTCCATGAAGCTAAATCTCGATATTTAAAAAAAAAAATTCCAAACGACCACCAGAGCAGGGAGTAGGATGCTTCGGAAGGAGCAGAGGATTTTCTTGAGGAACCGCAACCGTATTCAATGGAAAAATTATTTAAAATAATATACATGCTCTGTGAGAAGTTAATTCCTACTCATTGCCAAAATTAATTCAAATATATGCAATCCATTTATTTTCTTATTTTACTTATTTTAATTCGATTTTTTTTCTTTTAACATTAATTGCTGTCATTTATGATAAAACAGCTGTCATCGGTAAGGACTGCCTTACGTAGGCACAAGACGTATTCTACGATCCATATGGCAAGTGAACGTGAATAGAGTAAGTGAAGAGAATCCCAGTTACAGAATGTATTTGACTTCTTTTCGTACTTATTGTACGATTCATCTTGGTCAGTTAAACTAAACAGGAGGGTGAATATAAAGATAGATAGATGGATAGATAGATATGTTTATTTGCTTAGCCATTTTTATAATATAATAAAGTTATAGCAACACACAATTAAAATGGTTTAAAAAACAAACATTTTATATGACATTGTGTAATCACAAAGCAAGGAATAGTTTTGAATGTCATTTCAATTGACTTCTACAATAAAATTAAGCTTTCAGTGGGATGACCCTAAAATCACAAGTATTGAAAACATAGTTGTTGATAACATGAATAGGTGTGTCAAGAAAGTTATGTGTGAGATGACATAAAGAGTTAGAAGCTAAAATAAGCCGAATAATATGACTTAAGGGAAAGCATTTTAATATGGAACCAACATTAACATTAAACCAAAATAAATAACATTTGAACCAAAATTTCAGAAATGAGAGATTCTGTCGTTGATCAGATTGAAAGATTCAGGTTTTTTGAGTTATAAATAATCAAGGTATTGATATTGTTCTGATTGATTGAGGGAGTTTGTTGTACAATCTATGAGAGGCAACAGTAAACAAAATTACGGTACGCAGTGGTACGAACAAATGGAACAGATAACAAGTTTGAAAAGTTTCCAAGAAGATTATGATTAGAAATTAGACGACAGTTACAATTACCGAACTTCATAAAAAAAAGTGTTCAACATCTTAAAATAATACAGATGACGTACGAGAAGTATTTTCAAATCGTTAAATAAAGGATAACTGGGATGCCTACTAGGTCAAATTTTTCTTATGACATATTTTTGCAAGATAAGCAGTGGTTGTATTCTATTCTGATAAACACCACCCCAACAGGCAATTCCATATTAAAGTTTAGAGTGAAAAATAACATGGTACATCATCTTTAATACCGACATTGAAGACAAATTACGTAGATAGTAAAAATATCTTAGAGGGCATCGAAAATATCTTTTTAAGCAGTCAAAATGGATAGTAAAAGTCATTCTAGAGTCTATCGTAAGTCCTAGATACTTAAAGGAAGGAATGGAGTACACATTAGATATAAGGGATGAAGACAAATTAAAAAACATTGATATAGTCTTTGAACTTATTATAAGGTTATGCTCAGCAAACCGTGTTCGTCGCCGTGGCGTAGTGGGTAAGTGCGTCGACTCCTACGCAGAGGGTGCCAGGTTCGATACCCGAATTTACCACCTTTGATAATTCACGGCTCCACCTCTTTCGAGTCACTGACAATGCTCAAAGAGTATTCTTGTCTAGAAAAAGCTTATCAACTTCGCCGTTCGAAGTTGGCATTAAACTGTAGGTCGTTTCCACTCGTGAACGAAAATAGCACGCACAACACAAGTTGTTGTTGCCCAGGTCCGCCTCGGACTGTAGCGCCACCCATATTATTATTATATTATTATGCTCAGCAAGCCATTGTCTTATCAGATATAGGTCCCAATTTAAATCGCTAAGTCTAAGAGGCTCTTAGACCCATAAGTTTAACCCACATCTTCAGCAAAAGCTGTAATGGAGCTTTTGAAAATAAGATCTAGCAGTTAATTGATGTAGATCAGAAAGAGAATAGGTCCCAGGTCAGAACTCTTAAGAACGCCCAGATTAAGGAGTTTAGCATCACTTCTTACGTTTTCTAATTTTACTCTTTGTGTCCTATTTTCAAGGTAAGACTTGCACCAATTGAGCATGAAACCACGGAATCCAGCTTTCTTCAGTTTTCTCAACAAATAATTGTGGTTTACCATATCAAACGCTTTGGTGATGTCAATAAAAAGCCCAGCGGTACATTGGTTATCAACGAGGTTTTTCATTATTTGAGAACAAAACTGTATGAGTGCGTCTGCTGTGGATTTTCCCTTTTGAAATCCAAATTGGTTACGATTAAAAAATGTATTTTATTATTTTGCTCAAGTCTGTTACAGTTCTATTTTTTAAGTTTTTCAAATATTTCACTCAGAACTGGGAGAAGTGATATTGGCGTAGAGTTTACAATTTCGGTGGTTGATCCGTTTTTATGTAGAGGAACGTCATCTGCGCATTTAAGCCAATCAGGATATATACCTGAAAACACGCAACGGTTAAACAAATCAGTCAGAACATCCACTACAAAGTATGAAACTTCCTCACGAATTCGATTTTGCTTTATTGCTTTTTCAAAACTTCAATAGCAGTAATTGGTTCAAAAACAAATACGTATATATGTACATTTGAGTGTTCCAAGTTAATCAATCCTCCACTGTTTTCAAATTGATGCCAATAAGTTTGAAAAGAAATATTTTTGAGATCGGATTAAAGTTACCAGTGCCATAGAATAAAACATAATGAAATTGCCTTTGAAAATCTCTTGTCGATGGTTTTATAAGTCTTCATATCCTCTAGAAATCCTTGCACGTAAGTCCGAATTAAAGCCTAAGAAGGGATGTCTTTAACGAATAAATCGCTCATAACATCCATCCAGCTTGGTGAACAGCACCCGGAGCTGGAATCTTACGCCTATTTTTCTTATCACAGCCCAGAAATATATATTCGCCATCTCCACCAATTTGAAACATTGAGGCTTGTTTTATTTTAGTTATAATTTCAATTCATAACAAAACTTACATGCTAGACATAAATGTCTCAGACTAGCTAGACAAACCACGTTATTATGTTGCGCCTTTTGCAGAATAAGCACTAATACGGAACATACGGAGTTTTTCGGATCCACTGAAAAGTGGTTCGCAGTGACAGTTAGATTTGACCTACTGTGCAGATGCATTGTGATTTGATTACATTTCGTTTATTATTGTACAGCATCTTTGGGGTTTCCCAGACGTTGTCGTAGTTTGCACGTGATGTTGTAAAATGCTGGCAATGGGTGTACCTCTTTGCGAGTTTTCAAATACTCCATTTTTATGCAACGCCCAGAGTAGCCCGTATTGTGTATTAAAGTTGCAAAAAGGTGTCTCAAAACGAGTGCTACTCTAAATAATAATAACATCATAATATGGGTGGCTCGAGAACGTGAGGCGGATCTAAGCCGAACTTCTACAGCAACCACTTGTGTTGTGCGTGCTATTGTTCTTTCACGAGTGGAAGGTACCTTTAGTTTTCAAGCCAACTCCGGAGTTTTATTTTGTTCTATTTGGAAGAATGAACCGCTAAGTATCTTATTACCTTCGTGATTTTGTGGAATGTCACAGAGGATCTACTTGGCGCTAAAATAGATTTGACCTGCCGATAACTTTTGCGACCGTTTGGTGATGTATTTCTTACGTATATTAATCGAATTCAAGACATTAGAATGCGTAGCCCGATATCAACATCTTCACCTAAAAATTTTCCTAGCCCTCGAGGTCGATTTTCAGCCGTTTTTCCACTGCCAAGCCGATGCTCGCGTGGTCGCTTGAACATGTGACGATATCGCTTTTTTCGTATCACGTTGTACTGTCATGTAGTTTCTCCGCGTAAACTCTACCTACCCGAGCAAATGTGTATATTTAGTTCGCTTGAAAGTACACCTATTTTCACTTGATTCATCTGTGACTATGTGCAGAGGACTATCCAGAATCATCCAGTGAATGTGGAAGAAAGGTCGTTATCCCAAGCAAGCATTTCCGTCATTGGCATTCCGGACACTTGAGTGTATTTGTTAACACACTTTTCAACCGAAAATTAGAAAAAGAAAACCAAGCAAATTATTTTCTTTCTTATCCCCAGATGCGTTGAAAACGCTAGATACTTCTTTGTTCGAGAGAAGGCGACCCACACCCAACTCATGCTGCCAATCGGAACGCTTGAAGTCTTCCCAGTGCCCTCAACGGAAAACCGCATCACACTTTACGATGACTGCCTAAATGCGATCGAGTACATCAAGCTCTATATTCCCCTCTACAAGTGCCCCGAATTGCTGAACTCTCTACCGACCAAATACATGGGTGATCACATACGAAACGGGCCGATTGCCAGGTGCACCTACAGAATCTGTTTTAATCCATTGTACACGTCCTACTATTTTATGCCAGTCAAAAGGTAAGTGAACCGACACTCTCCGGTAGAATCGTTAACACTTTACCATTCACAGACGAAACAGTACGTCAAAGACAATCTTTACGTGCAACTTTTGCAGCATACGTTGTGCCAACTTGTGGTCGAAGGAGATCGGCAATAAGTACGTCACCGTCGAATGGGAATACTGTGATGACTGACCAAAGTGCACTTGTATCTAGTTAGGAATCAAATCCGGATCAAATGTTGGTCCGCTAGTGAATCTTGTGATCTTTTACCAGGGCTACGAATATTTACTCAAATTAAATTTAATTGATCAAATTTACAAAACCACATTGTTTATGAAGAAAATATATATATTTACAAGTTTTTTGAAAATCAATAAGGTGTGTTGTTATGAATGTTATCGTGCGGTCAAGTGTAATGGTTCAACTGTAGTAAGTTAATTAATGGAATTAGTTATTAGTTAATCCACAAGAAAGGAGACACCCTCAATTGCGCCAACTACAGAGGGATAAGTCTCCTTAACATCGTGTTCAAAATTGTATCTTCCGTTTTGTGTGAGCGCCTGTAGCCGTTCATTACCAATCTGATAGGTCCATCAGTGTTCCTTCAGGCCGGAGAAGTTCACTATCGACAGGATCTTTAAACTTCTTAAGGAAATGATCAAAAAGTTGCATGTCATATTAAAAGCTTTTGCGTATTTGTGATATAGATGCTTTTGAGAGGGACTGAGCTACATTTTTAAGTGGGCCCTCAGTCAAGCTGAACATCGCCACGGTCCGTATGACAACTTGATCCAGGCCACCGGATGAGATGAGGGAAGGATAGAAAGAAGGAGGAAGGAGGGTATGGCTGCGTCGTAGCTTATCTGCTTGTGAATGATGATGATTGTTTGTTTTCTTTATAATAGTGTATTGTGGTGTTTCTGTTACCAGGTGCTACGATTTTTAATTTTCCTTGTAGTCGTAACATGTCTAGTGATCACTCGATTATAAAAACATCTCGATTACTAATGTCTCGATTCTTAAAATGCACGAAAATCCTCCTTTTGAAACAGAGCTGTGTTCGCTTGTTACCAATCACCAGGCAACCACACTTCTGAGTCGAATCACACCTCATTACATGGATCTGCCATCCAAATGATTATCCAATTAGACCAATGCATTATTTCGGCGCAATTTTCTACGGACTAGTACTCTTTTTCACAGTCGCTAATTAGATCTGTGACAACTGAATCAATGGTCAATGAACATCGATGAATGGTGACACCCTCGTGATGGTGTTATTCGCTGCGTATCTGTGACAGTGACAAACCGAACAGCACTCCCCTCAGGTCAAAGAATTCATCTATTGCTTGTAAATAAAACATTTGGCGGTAGAGACACGATAGCAATGAGTTGCTTAATGACAGCCTGTGCGAATGTTGAGATATGAAAACAATTCCCTTGGTATTGAGGCAATTATAGCAATTTGCAGCTGCCTACTTCTCAATTGACGCTGAAATCCATCCACATGTGAAGTGAAAAGTACACCAATATAAGCGAGAAAGAGCTGCCTGTGAATGCATGACGTATGATGCACACATGGATGAAGAAACTATTTTTAGGTTCGAATTCTGTGCCTTAAATGCGACCAATTGACAGTTGTTTGCAAACAGTTGATCTTGTGCCGGCGATCGGAAGTAATTTATGTAAATTTTATTCCGCAGTTTAGTCGATTTTAGTCGGTGAAAATATACAAAAAGTGTGTGGTCCTTCTTGGTTATCCTTTGATTGGTTAGTATAGTGTTATAGTTTACAATTTGCTTCAAATACTGTGTTGATGTGTTCGCCTTATTTACGTTGTAATTTCGACATTTAACATACTGCGTCTTCATCAATTACTTAGTGCAAAGATGTCAGAAGCAAATGTCTTTAGGTGTGATTTTGAAACAGCGAGCTGCGCAACGTTAAAATGATTATATTTCCCTGATTGATTAGAACTTTTAAGTGATTTAGATCAAAACTTACATGTTTATTGTATGGGTCAAATTAACTTTGCCGTCTTTCTAGTGTGAAGTGTACATCTAGTATTTAGCTTTTGTTAGTAATTTTTCTAATCGGCTTAATCTAATCGGTACCATAAAATATATTTATCTTAATGTTCCTTTAAGATACCTTAATTAATTGAAATGATTTGAATTGAGATTGAGGCGGACATGCGATGGTCTATGGTTTATGTTAAACATCTGGTCTTAGCTGACTACATATTATTTGAGGGAATATGAATCAGTTACTTCACGAATCAGTTAACTTCATTTTGGAGAACATCTTCTTGGAACTGATTATCGACATGCTTAGAATTATATTCTTCTTCTGGGACCTTGTATTAATATTTCTCATTGTATCTCGAGCGACATTAACAATTTTCGAAACTTCCCTCTGGTTTTTACGACTGTTATAATGTAGAACGATTATTTTCGAAGTTCTTTTAAAGTGTGACGTCGCATTTTGAAAAATATAATTCATAACCACCGTGCTCACAACTATACTTATTCGGAACAAAGTACAGTACCCGAATAAGGAAAATGAGATATCGAAACCCAAATAATAACAGTGCAACCCGTTAGAAAAAAAAAAACAGTTAGACAGCTAGAAAGCATCTGATCCAACTATCAGATCAGCCTGAGTTTTGTTGTATATTTTGTTATCTCATTTTATTTCGTTGTAGTAATTAAATTATCTTGCAGTTGCAGTTCTATAATAAACATTTTTTTGTTTTCTTTTTTTTCATATCCTGTCCAAGATTTTTACAGCATTAGCACAAAAAATTAATCTTGACAATTCTCTCATTTTCACTGTGAACCACTGTATGTGCTAAGTTGTCTGAACTCTTGACAGTACATTTCATTTCACGCTTCGCAAATGCATTGAAGCGGGGGCTATCAATTTTATTCGAACGTCCTTTGAAACAACCCGCTTCCAACGAACTTTTGTTAAAATGTTTTTTTAAATTTTTGGTTACCTACACCCTCTCAGGAATTGCTTCTAATGCATGGAGATTCTATCAAGGCTTGAAAATGTAAGGCCATGGCCGAAGCCTGAGTTGAAATCAAGATAGGGCAGCGGTATTTACAAGTAGGGCGCAAGTTAAAATTTAACTTGATCTGATCTGTTGAATCTGATCTTTGCAACTACTACAGAAGTCATTGTAGGGCGCTCCCAGTCTTCTGGCCTGGTTAACTACGAGACAGTGGTCACGCCTTCCAGTTTATTCAAGTTTTTTTCCCCACTAAATAGAAATAAAACAAAAGTTCTCATAGAGTTGGACTGAAAAAATTTTCCAACAGAGCCCAAGTCTAGGACAGCTTAAGTTGTATTTTGATTTAGTGGGAGATGACAAAAAACGCCCTCTTACTCATTAATTTATCGACTCAATCGTTGTCCGAAATACTATTGTACCCAGGGATCCAGCATAGGGTAAGTTTTTCTTGAGATAGGCGGCAGAGTTTCACCATCTTGGAATTCATTGATCTTGTATAACAATAGATCTCCCATCTGGCCGGCTGTCTTTTGAACAGATTATACTTCAGCCTCAGATACACTGCTGCGGTTCCGTATATTCATCGTCAGTGTGGATTTGCTTTGCAGCCGGGATTTCCGTCACATTCCTCTCTCGTAGATTTCTTCTGAAATTCTGTTACAATCATAGAGACGGTATCATTGTGCCATCACTTGAATGGATTATTCAACGTCATATCTGTCACCCATGTGTAGTTGTAGTCCACGCAGGCCACTTATATCCTTGACACGTTCGTCTTACCATTATCACTTCTCAATTTCATCGATGGCGTCTCATGTTCACTCTCTCATAATGTGGAGAGGCCGCTGAGTCGACACTCTTCAGCAAACCAGGCGTTTCTTGTTGGCGGAGGAATAAAACATACCTTCCAACCTACCTATTAATGGCAGACGACAATTAACACAATGCCACTGTTATCATAGACTCAATTGTTTTTCTAAGTCTGAAGCCACTGGTTCTATGCATTTGCTGTTGGCAGCGTAGATGCTAAAGCAGAACAAGAACAATTTGATTGAAGTTAGGTATGCATTCAACTGATGGAAGTTCCTCCAATAGCTGAAACAATTTGCACTTACTGCGCTTGAGACCTTTTCTGCGAGACCTACTGTACTTCCACTGAATTTGTGTTCAAACACATGTTAACTCGAAAAAATACAAGTCGATATACGCTCCAATTCTAAATCAAGGACATCAGGGTTTGATAAAGTACTTCGATGTTAAGGTTTATAACCCACTTCCAGGAAAAAAGAAAAACAATTCATTGATATCCAATAGATTCCGTAGGAAATCCCCTGTGTTGAAGATAACATCCACCGCTATCGTTACAAATTCGATAGTGATTCATAAATTCCGACTTTGAACCTCGTCGTTATCTCCGAAGGGTGACGAAGGTCTTGGCACACATATTTAAGTCACATAGGCAATGTGGTTTGTTTTGGTTTTTCGTTGTAATCATTCGATTGTAAGTTGTCCGACATAAAGTGAAAAAGAGCGCCGGGTAGCCTGTTTGTAATTTTATTGAGAATCAGAGAAATACTTGCATTAATCAAATTGTGAAGCATTTAAATCTGCGTTTACAATCGTTTACACGTAAGTGGTCTAAGTTCATTATTCTAAAACAAGACATTAACATATTTGTGCTAATCCTTGGAAGAGGTACACTAATTCGAAGGATGAGTGAGTCTACATGAAGTTAATACCATTTTCAAAAGACGTGCTCAAGGGCTCCTTTGACCAATCAAACCTGTCATAATTAATTCATTAAAGGAACTTGCATTTGTGAGAGTAGATCTTCGACCGACTGAAGCACTTAAGTTGCTTCCACAAAGATGTGCGTTGCATTATTCTCTCACGAGTAGGATGGCCACATGTTTTGCGTACTACGACTGACCAAAGTTAAGAAGGTTTTCTTGACACGAGTCGCAATTTGACTTGAAATGAAAGCTGGTGTGTCTGGGATCGAACCAAGGCCCTTCACCGTAACCCAAAAGAGCATGGTTGCAGTTAATCAGTCTGGAACAAGATTTGACATTTCCAAATGTACATTTTTTTAAACATCCAATAAGGGTTTCGAGCTAAACACGAAGTGAACAGCTCCAGGTTTTTGTTCGTGATTTGGTACTGCATTCTAAGTTGGTTATCTACACAAAGGCTTCTGTCGGCCATCGTCGGGTGGTTTGATAGTTGGAGAGACATATATGATAGTGTGAAGGATTATCTGTCTGACCTGGAGAACATTTAATTTACGAAAGATTGTCAAGTTGTAAGGTTGTTCGCTGCAAATTAAAAGAACGTACAGAATGGTCGTTTGCGAAAATGTACGATTGTGCAATGAAGGGTATTTTTTTTGGATGCTTACAAATTCAATATGAAATAAAACAATTACAGCAAATCTTAATGTCCTTAATATTAGCATTATTTAATAGATAATTTTATGCAATTAGCGCTTAAATATGATTTCGGGTATATGCCCAAACCATGCCGTCAGCTCGAATGAAGCGCAGTTTATCGATAACTTTATCGAGCAATAAGATCGCTTCCATTTTTAAAATTACCTTGAATAGCAAAACCTGACAACATGTTTGTAAATGTGAACTCTAGCGACATAGGTCTGGCCCAAAGTCCGTCCGACCAAGTCTGTCCGGTATGTTTGATAATGCGAACCCCTCTACGTCACTTTTTGCGAAATTCTACGAATTGCGAATTCTACGTCACTTTTTTATAATGTAAAGTCATACTTAATATATTCCGTAAAGCTGCAAAGCCATCAACATCCGGTTTAAAACAGACAATCTTACATTTATTTTTCAATAAATTTCTTATGCTATAAACACAATTTTTTGGTATTTCGTTTCAGTATTTACTTCAATCAAAGAAAATCTGAAGGGTTGGTTTTAATCCATTTTTGAGGTAAGTCAAAAGAAAAAAACCTAGCTATGTTATGTTGATATATACACTCCGCGAAATTCAATCAAAGGCAACCCATTTTCCTTTGAAATATTGACAACAAAGTTTATTAAAGAACGAACAGAATTGATACAAACAATTAAATATATATATTTTTTAGTTTAAATATGGTCGGTGGTCGCCGTGGCGTAATGGGTAAGTGTGTCGACTCCTACGCAGAGGGTGCCATATTCGAAACCCGAATTCACCACCTTTGTTAATTCACGGCTCCGCCTTTTTCGAGTCACTGACAATTCTCAAAGAGTATTCCTGTTTAGAAAAAGGTCCTCAACTTCGCCGTTCGGAGCTCCTCCCATCCCTCGTGAAAAAGACCCCGATATAATTAGATATCCCCACCTGCTTCAATGGGTCTCCACTAACATGTAGAAATTAAAATAACCTCTGATTTCGAGTGTCTTCGTTCCCATTAAATGGGAGGTAAGTCCACTTTAGTCGATAGTACGTAACTCAAACGCCAACACCAAAGGCACGATCTTCGACAAATCTGTGCAACTGCTCGCATATGCCGATGACATTGGCATCATCGGAAGAACACAACGGGCTGTCAGTGGGCCGTTTGTGAGCATCGAGAAGGAAGCGGCGAAAATGTGCACCAACACCGACGTCTTCGACAAGACCTTACCATAGACAACTATTACTTGCAAGTAGTGAAAGATTTTGTTTACCTAGGCTCCGAAGATAACGCGAATAATGACACCAATGTAGAGATAAGATGAAGGACCACGCTTGCCAATCGCTGTGTTTTTGGGCTTGGAAAGTAAATGAGGAATAAAGCCATCTCTCGAAGAACCAAGATATGCCTATACAAGACCTTGACAGTCCCAGTCCTGCTGTATGGCGCAGAAGCATGTACACTAACCAAAGCGGAAGAAGAGATTCTTGGTCGCTTCAAGAGGAAAGTCCTTCATATTATCTTTGGTCCCGTATGTACTGATGGTGCTTGGAGGAGGAAACTGAAGGACGAACTGTACAGCGACATCGATCTAATCAAACGAGTTCTAGTCTCTCATCTCAGATGGCTAGGTGAGGTAGAGCGAATGAAAACAAATTCTCCGGCCCGGAAAGTATTCGACTGTAACCCTGAGGGACAACGTGGAAAAGGAAGACTACGCCTCCGGTGGCGCACGCAGCTGGAAAAGGACCTTAATCAGCAAAACGTGAGTGGCTGGAAGCAACTAGAGGCATTTTGGCTAAGGTCCAGGTCCACCCCGGACTGTAGCGCCAGCCAAAGAAGAAGAAGTCCACTTAAGTAAATTGGACTCATTTCATTCGGCTTTCCAAAACTGGGAACTTTTTTCTCAATTAGAGGGAATTAAGACCAAACAATTTTTTTGGAATTAAGTTCCCACATTATACGGGAACCAAATCCCTCAGTGGACTTATATACCTGCACCTGATTTCTCCACGTTAACCTTCATTCTAGCATCAACACATATGGCCACAAACCTGTAGAGTGCCCGCTGGAGTTCCTTCTGGGAAGATTTGAGGATAACTAAGTCATCCTCAAAAAGAAGATGACTTATCCTCAACTCTCCAAGAGTAAAACATTCCTCACCTCGACTGCGCTGCAACATCCAGTCCCACAGTAAGAAGAAGAGGTGACGAGACTTATCCTTGGCTAAGTCCAACGCCCACGGTGAAATGAGTTGATTTAGCATCATTAACCCGAATTCAGCTGTTTCAGTTTGTGTAATGGCCTCAAAAGTGGACCATACTGCTGCAGAACACTCCAAAGTTTACTCCGAGGAAGTCGGTTATATGCCTTTCCCAAATCTTCAAAACAGCTCTAGATGGGTTTGGGCTACACCCAAGCCTTCTTAAGTCCGATTCTGAGAGTTAAAAGCTGGTAGGTTGTACTCCTGCGGGAACGAAAGTTGCACTCTTTATTAACCTGGGCTTCATTCCAGGCCTCATATTTTAGCTCTAGAGCGCGCATTCAAGCCGCTAGCGTAGATATTCCTAGGGAGACTTAAAAGAGATGTTCCACTGTAGTTGGAGCAGTCTCTTTTGCCCCCCTTCTTTAAAAGACAGACAATGACCCCAGTTTGCCAATCGCCAAGTGTCTCACCGCGTTTCCAGGCAACCTTAATGACACGAGTCATAAAACTCCTTCTTTTACCATTGCCTTAAGCATTTCTGGCCGGATTTCATCCACACAGGGGGATTTGTCACATTTTAGCGATGCAATAGCTAAAATGACTTCTTCTCCCCACTGTTGGATTATTCTCCGCCCCACTCAAGACTACCGGTCTGCCACCCCCAGTGCCTTGTTCCGTATTAAGCAGGTCCGAAAAGTGCTCACTCAATCTGCGCAAGATGTCCACCTCATTGGAAAGCATCGTTGGATTTGACTCCTTCGTTGATGTTGAATCTCCTTCCTCTGAGTTGGCAAATGATTTGCCAGAATAACTTCTTCGCAGATCTATGGTCAGTCCCCAACTTCTCGCCGATCTCCTTCCGGGAATGATTTTTAGCATACAAGCTGGAGAATAGTTTTCGATAAAGTTCGTCGTTCTGTTGTCCTCTGATGATGATTGTGTGTTAACCAGTAAGATAGCTGTCTTCCGATTC
Organism: Eristalis intricaria; assembly: GCA_964034865.1. Taxonomy (NCBI): domain Eukaryota; kingdom Metazoa; phylum Arthropoda; class Insecta; order Diptera; family Syrphidae; genus Eristalis; species Eristalis intricaria. The sequence goes on along the minus strand of OZ035874.1, from coordinate 27,874,104 downwards.
CGTCTTTCGTCCCCAGCGCATTCTGCCATCGACGCCTCTCGTCGGCGTGAGATTATTGAAAATATTGCCCTTGCTCGAGTGTCTTCTGTTACTACTATCCAAAATCCTAGGACCAATCCTTTTACTTTTCTCCTCTCTCTCTACTTTTTAAATTAAAAGCCATAGATTAAATATTAGTTCCTCGCACTCACTTCAGAGCAGAGCATTTTGTTGCTGTTAATGAATATCACTTTGTCATATCAGAGCTAATTCTTGATGCCAAAGAATGGGTAAAAGACCACAGGCTTTGAGGTGTAGAAAGATATGGATACAGTCCGAAAGAAAAAAGGCGTTGACGTGGACACGAATTCTCCAGCTGAGAGGGTCCTTGAATCCGAGACTCCCGGCTCGAGATGGATATGAAGACCGCATCTCCGGTACAAAGAGCAAAATATTGCGGACGCAAGTCAAGTTGTTCTAGATCACTGAAAGCAAAGTCAGACCATTGATGAGTCACAGGAATATGACTCTGTGGTAACACTGACATCTAGCATTATGCTGATGGCAGTCTCCATCCACCGTCCTCTTCTGCGTTCCTCCAACGTTAGTTACTCATATCTACTTCTCGTTGAGTTCGGTTATTCACCTTCAAGCTCATTTCGAAACTATCATCTTCACTATCTGTTTTCTCATCTTCATGGCCTTCACAAGAAAATCACCAACTCAATACTTAGAAAGGCAATTGCATAATATTTATTAAGTTACATATTCGTGTGCCAATTTCACAATTTACTTTGCACGTGAATGGCCAATACTCCGTCAGCGTCCTTTGTTGAAATCTGGATGTTAGCCCTTCCGTCGGAACCAACAACGACTCGCTTTCCGGTGCAAGACGACCCCGACTTTTGACCCGAAATGATATCGCAATAAGTACCCGCTGGCAGGCAGGTCTGTAGACTCTGGTTCAAATCATAGTTCTCCTGATTGAACGCAACGAAGCCCTTGTTTCCACGGCAGAATGCGATCTGATCACCGCCATTGTCCCACCAATTGCCAACGCCAGTTCCCTCGACGACATTCTTGAAGCCAACCATGTTGTAGATTTGTCGCCAGCGGTGCTCACAGGCCCATCCATTCCCACACGAGCCGTCAGACTTGAAGACTGGCGACAGAATTGTATTGCCTCCGTCGTTGGTTGGTGGGCCCTGGTCGCTGTTCGAAAACTCGTACGAGGACATGACGCGAGTGATGCCGTAGGGGTAGGCCAGCATGAAGGCGGTCGCCATCTTGTATCTCCTTGAAGACTTGTAGGTCAGAACGTTGGAGCCGCCGGCACCATGTCCGCGTTGGTTGTCGTGGTTGTCAACGAAAATCAGTGACCTATCTGACGGCAGGAATCCCCAGCCAGTGCCCCAGTTGGCGAGCCATTTCAGTTTGTCTCCTTTGTTGAAAACCCTACCAATCTCTGCCGAGTGACGGAACTCAGTGACAGTCCCCAGCCCAGTGTATTCTTCACGTCTGATGGCTTCTCCCCCCAAGTCAATGACCTCCTGGAAGATGAATGGGCGTGCACCGGCCACGAAGCCTTGGTTTGTGTTGAGATTCTTCAGTCTGCCAAAGATCGCTTGCAAATCACCGGGCCACATGTGCTTGCAGGCGTCCACGCGGAAACCAGCCACGCCGATATCGATCAGTTTGTTCAAGAACTCAACTATCTTGCTGCGCACCCACTCCTTGCCCTGATTCAGATCCTTGAGACCCACCAACTCGCAGTTGCGCACTTCATTGGCGTCGTTGTAGTTCTTGATGCCACACGTAGGGTTGAAATCTGCCGAGGAATACGGAACGGCCGGGAAGCTCTTCGCACTTGGGTTGGCCTTGGAGCCAGCTGTGCCCACGGTTCCCGATGCAGTCATATGATTGAAGACCACATCTGGGTAGATGCGCACTCCGACTTTGTTGCAGCGTGTAACCATGTTCCGGAACTCCGACTCGGTGCCCGAGCGTGTCGTGAGGATGTACGAGATCGGCTGGTAACGTTCCCACCATGGGCGACCACTAATCACAGCGTTCTCATTTGGAGGCGACACCTAGGAAGACCCACATTTTCCATCATTAGACACCAACAGCAGCAGGATCGCGTGTCTTACCTGAACGCCAGCGTATCCCTTTGGTCCCAAGAAGTTCTCACATTCAGCGGCTATGTCGCGCCACTTCCACTCAAAGAGGTGGACAATGGTGCTGCGACCGCTCTTGTAGTTGGGATTAAACTGGCCATAGGCAGTTGCTGCCACCAGCAGGATTGCTAAGACTTTGATAAACGCCATTTCTGAATGGGTTCTGATGCACTTACTAGACACGGGCCGGGTATTTATACATAAACTGCCAGACAAACTGGACAATTTGAAGTGCTCTCAAGAGATGGTACTTTGCGATAAGCTATCCAGGAGAGCAATGAAGTGCAGTTCGTGATTGTGAACTTTAACTTATCAACCACTCGGGATTAAGTGTCGGGTCCAATGTGCACCGTGAATAAATGCACAAAGTAATGAGACAAAGGGTGTGTTCGGAAGTGTTACGATATCGTTGGGTTGTGATCTTAACGAAGTGGCTGAGTATTTTAGCGAACGGGACGCTATGAGATTCGAAAAAATTGCGACGCTCGCGACCCTGTCAGGAAGGCCGAGCTTGGCGTCTAACCCAAGTTAGCAGTTTTGTACTCAGTTTTAGTCCAACTCTTTTAGTCATATGGTCATAACATTTGGGTAGGTACGGAAAGATGCTTCCGAGTTGAGATTTTTTGGTCCTGTTGTGGGAGTTACTCGCTGGGATAGGGTAAGTAAGCACGGCACTACGGGAGGAAATCAACGTTGAACAGCTTCTTCTTACCAACTCGCTTCGAAGGACGAGTTCATCTTAGCCGCATTAAAGGGCGGAGGATTGTCATTCATGTCTATCACCGCTGCAGCACACCTGACAGACCTCGTAGATGGTCCCATGGCACAAAATGACAAACATTTATGGCCTTTTCTAAATCCGAGACGATAACAAAGCCTGGTGCTAGTGAGGAGGCCGGCTCTTACGATTCTGATCGGCCTTATTACTGGGCACTGCGTCATTGAAAATTGGGTCTGCCTTGCTATGATTTCTGCAGATAAAAGGAAGAGGAGGAAACTATTGTCGATCTCAACATTCTATTCACTTGCCAGTCGCCTGGGAGAAAACTTCTGTTGTCACAAGCAAAGTCGCTTTTTCGTGGGTAATTTAAATTTGAGTGAATATAGGTTTCGATATCCTGAATGTTGTCAATAGTATCGTTTATTCAATTTTGTCTAAAGTCGAGTTAATGGTTATGATTTGTGGCCACAGACTTTTTTTCAGTATCTTCCCAGAGTCAGCAAAGCGGCAAACCTACGCCTCGTTGTAGAAGGGAGGCTCAAAGGAGTATTCGACAGTAATGCAAGCTTAACTGTCTTTATTCTTTGTTTTTCTAGCAACATTCTTCCTTGCCTTCCTCCGATGGAGCTACAGTCCGGAAAGGACCTGTTCCCCAACCAGCCTGTCCAGCTGGTATGATCTTTAGCCAGCAGCATACAGTTGCGCACGCCAACTTGGTTGATGTCTTTCTCCAGTTGTGTGCGCTGGCAGATTCGTGGGCGTCCTCTATTTTTTTGTCCCAATGGGCCGGAGGGAAAAAATCTTCGAGCTGAAACAGTATTGTCGATGCGTACTACATGTCCTAGCCATTTTAGGTTTCGAATCCGTAGACGCCTACCTAGACCCAGTTTACTGTACATCCCGTACAGTTTGTGGTTGAGTCTCCTTTTTCAAATATCCTCGCAAGCGGAACTTTTCTCTCGGTGAGACCAAGGGTTTCTTCATTTTCTCTTGATATTGTCCAACATTCTGCAAATGAGCTCGTACTGGACATAGTTGGTACGATGGAGGGGGGTCGGAAAAGAGGTACGACAAAAGTTGGGCTCGAGTGGAGTTACTTCCAGAAGGGCTGTCATGATGTCAGTTACTTAGCAGCTTGTGTTAAGGGTTTGAAACCCTGTCAACTGTAGCCGATCTTTATAGGGTGTTAAGACAAGGCTATTAAACCATGGATCAATCCTTATGGGATACAAATTAGACTAGAACGTTCAATGCGAGGTCTGTCGTATGTGATGTGGAGGTAACGTGGGAGTTCGAGATTTCTTTGGACTAACGTTTTATGAAGCAGAAACCAGAATTGGCTCTTTGAAGCATATATTGAATACACTTACTTCCTCTCTTCCGGCCTAGGCCTCACGTAGGGTCTATTCCTGAGAGACAGCTGCCTTCCATCGTTGACGGTCCTGCTATGTTGCGACCGCGGCCCTTATACCGAAAGTTCGGTCTTCCTCTCCTTCTCGAATCAGGAGGCTTGTATTCAAAGAATCTCTTAGGTGGAACATTGGTGTTCGTTAGCTTGATGTGGCCAAGCCAGTGCACGGTGGGACTATTTGGAGTAGGGCCGGAGTGTATAGTCCACTCGTGCAGTCCATCATGAGTGGTGGCTGTCATATATATATAACAAACTCTAGCCACATTCGATTCGACAGAGGGTTCTAGCTGTTTCCAATCCAAATATTGGCAGAAAGTCAGTATCAAACCCCCGCGGATCGTAATGAGTTGCCTTACGCTTGAACAGTGCGTTTTTTGAAAATAAGATTTGGCGGAAATAAAGCACTCACCGCGATTCAGAATCATTGAACCATTTTTCTTCGAAAATGAGGCTGGGAAACAACGTTTCGCTCAACGGTGGGTGTTACAAAGCCAGACTTTTCATTTACTGAAATTGAAGGCATGGACTTGGACGAGCTATGGGCTTTGGAGGATGGTGCGCCATGACACACAGCCCATGCTACAATCGATCATTTGCGTACCAAATTTTCAAATCGCGTTATCAGCTGTCTTGGCAATCCATGTTATCTGATTCGCGATCCGTTGGATTTTTTGTTGTGGCCAACCGTGTAGGACCTATGTTATGCCAACAATCCGGACATGATTTAAGTACACTTAAGGCCAATATCATCCAAGCAATCCGTGAACTACCGCCCGAAACCATGAAACTGGTCTTGAAAAATTGGCAGCCGTATGAAGGACATTGTATTTCAAAATTAATGTGAATGTGTGTACTTACTCATAAAACGATGATACATGGAAACAAATTAATTTTGTTCATATAATTGCAATTTTTGAAAAGAAACTTGTGTATCGCCCTAGTTGTATTTATAAAAATAATATTTTATTTAAAAAAACAACTTAAAAGTAAAAAAATGTAAAACGCAACAAAAATATACACCTGTACAAAAAGTAAAATACAACAAACTTAGGCTGTGCCGTCAGTCATCTTCGTTTGCTTTTTCTTTGAATTTATTTTTAAGGATCAAAACATCCGCGTTATTCTACTTTATTGCTAGTTGGCCTTTCTCAAATAAGTGAACAGCATCTCAAGAGGACACTGAACAAATCGGATGATCTACATAAAATGTTTGATTTTTTCCCCTTCGTTCATTATCTGAAGATACCTAGTCCTCGTTCCAATCAATCAAATCGGCTGCAGTTTATTCTAGATAAGTTGTATGGTTCAAAAGATTAATCAATTCATCAATATCCACTGCTAGCAGGAGACGCTGATTAGTTGCGTATTGGTACTGAGATGTATACCATCTTCATCCTCAAACCACCAAATCGTCTTTCGGGCATTTCGGAACGTTTTTCTAGCATTTCGGAATGACTGAATCTCCCAATTTTTCATATGCGGCTGACGTTAAGAACAGCGTCACGTAGGTTATATTTACACTAGAAGCAACCTAAAACTGTATAATATGCATAACACAATAAGAAGAACAAACGGTAAATTTGTCGGATTGTGTGGATACTGGCATTCGCCTAACACTAATGAGTTTCAGACGGCAAAATGCGCTCAGAAAATAAAAAAAAACTTGAGTTTAAAATAGCCTCTATAAAACATTGTGTGTTCACTATATGGAGCGTTTACTGTAATTTGTTTTGCCTTCATTCACCGATAATCCAATTTTGTCCAATCCCTCCAATCCAATCCGTCAAATCCAATGTCAACAAACGCCTCAAAGACGCCTTGCCGTGGTCGACCAATCACATCAATCATGACCGCGTGATTGGTCCTAACCTTGTCACACCCCATAAAATAAAAGTGAATGCCTTGCTGCTCTTCGTCGTCACACTATGAGTATTTTGGGTGAAAGGCAATCCAAATATGCACTACCCCTCGGCAGCAAATAAATAACAATTAATTTCCAACAATGATAGCTATCGAATCGATACTCGAGCACACTGTGAAGTGGTAAATAAAGTGCTTCACTCAACCTGGTAGTTGACTGAAAACAAACAAACAAAGCACTTGTCAACCGGCTCGCGCAGAGAGAGTATAAACAAGAGGGACTACTCTAGTTAAATTCTACTTTTGCGTTGGTCTAATCAAATCTAATCAAATGTAATTCGTGAGTACCCTAGTTCGCCTTTGATTGCAGCGAACTACGCTGGATGGAAATACAAATCTGATGAAAACTTTAGAACTCCCAAGAAGATACATGGAGTGCGTGGAATGGAATTGACATATAAAATCTTCTAGAGGACATTGGGATGTGCTGCCCCATACACTCTTAGCCTGGGCCTAACTTCTACAGCAACCACTGGTATTGTGCGTGCTATTGGTCATTCACGAACGGCAGGGAGTCTAGAAAGCAATATTCATTGAGCATTGTCAGTCACTCAAAAGATGTGAATTATGAATGTTGATAAATTCAGAAAATGAGAAAAATATCAGAGTAACTTGTTACAGACGTGGGTCGCCGTGGCGTAGTGGTTAAGTGCGTCGACTTCTACGCAGAGGATGCCAGGTTCGAGACCCAAATTTACCACCTTTGATAATTCACGGCTCTACCTCTTTCGAGTCACTGACAATGCTCAAAGAGTATTCCTGTCTAGAAAAAGCTTCTCAACTTCGAACAATAGAACAATAGCATGCACAACACGAGGTGTTGGTGAGAAGCTAGGCCCAGGTCCACCTCGGACTGTAGCGCCACCCATATTATTATTAACTTGTTCCAGACACCAGAATATGTCATGTGTAAGCAGAGGGTGTTGTTGGGCACATGCTTACCTGCACCGCACAAAACAACAAAATGAAAATGTACAGATGGGTACTCGTTTAGCAACTTCTTCTTGCATAGCAAAATCGTGTTTGGCCTCATGGGATTGTCGCTTGGCAATAGATGGCTTGGCTTTTTCCTTCTATTGTCAAGCTCGTTACAGCCTTACAATCTGTTGTAAGCATGTGAGGCTTAGTCGACACGTTCGATGGCATGGCTTCTGTTGGTTTTGAGGGTATCTGTGGTTCGGGCTTATTCGTTTAGACCTCGCGGATCGCACGGTCTCAGTGGCTAGTTCACATCGCCTCTACTTGAGGTGACCATGCCTTCGAAACTGTGCCGTCCTGTTGAAACCACATTCCGTTGGTATTCACATCATTGAATTCATGCCACCCTATAATGATCGTCGTTCACAGTGAGGGTCTGGTCAAAATCGTTCTCAAAGAAATCAGGACTGATCCCGCTGCCAGCCTAAAATCCGCACCAAACAGTGACTTTTTCGGGATGCATTGGACTCTCTGGGATTGCATGTAATTTGGTATCGTCTCAAATTCGACAATTTTGTTTGTTGACGTACCCATTCATCGAGAGTCTAATCTCGATTGTGGTGACCGTTAGATGATCGAAGCGCGCCGGGAAAATGTCCGAACGGAACACCAATATTGATTATTTTCACGTGTTGTTGAATGCTATGTCCATGCATAGTGATTTGGAAAAACAGTCTGAATAAATGACAGTCAATTTGACGGATGTAGCTTCAACAATATGGCCGGTGTGAACTATTAAATTTCGAAAGTCCCTATTGTAAAACCGTTCATATGCTGAGCGACTAAGAAACTTTCTGTCACATACCACGAACCACATGCTAGTTAAGATCCGAGGTAGCAGCGCTCTTGAAAACGCTAACGTTTGTCAAAAAAAAACTGGGCTTACTCGAAGGACCAAAATCATGCTCTAAACTAGAGTTGTGCTAATCATGGACTGCTAAACAGACATGGAACGATCCTTTTCGTAGTTGGAACTGGCTTGCGAAGACATGTGCGCGGAACTATGTAGTGTTAAACATGTGCGCGGAACTATATACATGGTGCCATTCATATTTGTGCGAAAAGAAGCGATGTATTGATGGGTACGTTTGTATGGACATATGTGATATATTATAGTTCCGTCTTAGGTATGCACAAATGTGTGTCTACCATTTTATGTGCCATATTGTGTGTGCTTCTATAGTTGTACTGTTTTGTATATATATATTGCGGATGGACATCTTTACAGACACTCGACAGAGAACAGGGAGCAATACATGTCCGGTACGAGATAACTCTACTCTAAACAACTCTTATTCTCCCGTTCATGCTATATGGAACTTAAAGCTGGGCACTAAGCAAAACTGCAGAACTGATTATTGGTGACTTGCTATGAAAAATTCTACGTTGGCTAAATGGTCCCGTCTGCGATGTGGAATAGGTGAATCGATGAGGAGAAGACGTAACGTCGAACTATACGAGCTGTACCAATATGTGGATATAGTCCGCAGGCAAAAATCCGTCGAGTCTGAGACTCCTGGTTCTAAAAAAAGATGAAGACCGAATCTCCCCATACAAAGATCAAAGTTATGGCGCAAGCAAGACAGCTTTGTCGTCATGACTTGAAGCAGCATTCCCAGGACCGACAGCGATTGACGGTAGCCTTTGCTCAGGCTCAGACCCTGGCCCTCGGGTCACAAGCCAGACGAGTAACTTACAATTCATAAGAAGATGTTGAGGCGTATCAGTTAAATAGACTTGTCGAAGTGTGAAGACCTAGCTAGAAGCCTCATTGGCCTGCGTCCTGCTTAGATGTTCACACAGTAACCTGCCCATCACCACCCTGTACTCTACCCTTCATTTAATGTATAGCCTTCCCTAAATTCTCATAGTCCCTCAATAGTTTTTGACAAGAAGATTCCCCTTGAAATATAGAAGGGCTTGAACACAGATACCCAGCAGAAGAATCGATGCACCTACCGAATCCGACACACCCCAGCAACTACCGCTTCTCCGACATTCTCGGTCACTCTTAAACAATCCAGATCGCGCAATATTGTCAGGCATAGCATATCAGATTTATTTTTTGCTCATCAACTTCAAATCGATAAGACACACACTTATCGTCAAACTAATAAATCAAAACAAAACACTGACCAATCTTAAGTTGCCGCGTTATCAGCGAACTTAGTCAGAACTATTCACTCGCACTACTCCTACTACTTTTATTATCTCCAGTACTCGAATAATATCTCGGCAATAAATTATCTAAAAATATACGAGAAGTTTCTCTATCAGTGTACTTGCCTCGTTTTTTTTTCGTTCTTTTTTACTTCATCTTATCTCTTGACAGTTTAATGAGTCTGATGGATTTAGTCGTTAAATCGAATTTATTTTAAGACGATGGCTTTGTCAACAATCCTAATTGATTTATGTTCATCTGAACGCGATCTGATCAAGTGAATCGCAAAAAAATGGGGTGACACGTGCTCTAGCGATGTTTGGGTGGAGTTTTGTGTATGGACTGCGATGAAGCAAGGAGGGTTTTAAGAAAGCTGTGTGAGATGAGCTGATGTAAGGCGCTTTGGATAGTATTTGACATTCAGGCAATGGGGAGCGGGTTGGTGGGGTCCCCGGTTCGAACCCCAGTGAAATCAAAGTTAATACGCATTTATCTGGTTTTCAAATTTGGTCCAGTCACAATTTGATGTTGAATTAACTATCACTGGAGTGGTCGATCAGACCGTGGGTCTAACAATGGATCAACATGATCATAGTGTGCTGGTGAATTCACTAGCAGCCTACTTGGATGAATTCTTACTGAAACCTCAATTTGCCGTTTCCACCGATTTGAAGAGGTTTCAAGTGTCATTAGCTCTCCCCCAACACAAATTCTACTCTCTCTCAATTTTTAAATTGCCGCCAAGATCGGTTTCTGTTGACAAAAAATAAAAGTCTAAGAAATCAGAGAATGAACACCAAAATAATTGAAATATACCGAACTACATGCGGTAAGCTTTATCGGTTTGACAACTTCTCACGGACAAAATAACTCAAGGGGGTTTGAACTAGATTTCAATGAAATCGGTTGATTTCAAACCCCGAATATATGGGGAAACCTACTAGATTTTTAGAAATTTGATGAAATCTCACGATTTCGATCAGCATACAAATATGTATATGCAAAAATAAGCAGCGGGAGAAGGTTCAAACAATACCAATTCCAACTAGGTATTGAACCAGGCAGTACAACTTGGTTTGTACAAGAACAATGTTCGTGTGTAATAAATTAATAACCAACCGAAGGCGAATGTGTGTTAACTTCACACCGAGTCGAAACGTTTGTAGTTTTGATATTCGTTTCGTTTAAGGTTCGGCAACTAGGTTTGACATAAATTTAACTCGGGTTGACGGTTAACTCGGGTTATCAACTCGAGTTGACCAATAACTAATATTATTCCTTACATCCCACTGAACAAGACTTACTACTCCGACTCTGTGTAAGAGTCCAGGGAACCAGTAATCCAGAGTGATGGGCGATGCTATAAAGGGCATCATATAAGACAATTTAACTCAAACTTGAAGCTCATACGCGGCTTAGAGATCGGAGTTTTCAAATTTCTTACTCCATTTAATTTGAACAATCACACCAATTTAGTTGAGGTTCTTCTTCATTTGAATGCGCCACTTATCATCATCTCCTCTGTTGTTCCAGAGGCTTGGAATCAAAGACGTTACCGGCTGGATGCTAGGCTGTCCATATGCTATACGTGGAGCAGTGATCTTGGGCGTATAATCTGTTGACCCTCAGTACACCCAATATCGCTGTATTCTGCTCCTTCATTTCTCTTTCTCTTCATCCTTCTCCTTCATTCTTCTTTCGTCTTTATTCCAGTTTTGCATGCCCAATTGGTTGAGTTATTTTTCTGTGAACATTCGTCTTTTCAGTTTTTGCGGATCATCCGGTTATGGGTGCTTTACCTTTTGCAGAGTTCTCGAACTTCTGCTGCCAAGAGGCGACGGTTGATGTCTTACCAGCTTCGGGGCGTACTGAACCGTTTAGCACACGTTTTGTAGTTGGCGAGATGACGCTATTGGAGCCGATGGGATTTTTAGCACGTTTTCATGAGGCGAAATTGGCTTCACATTATCTGTGCTGCTCGAGCTCTTCATTGTGGATGCAGAATAAATCGAGTCCACGTTTCGTTTTTCGATTTTATTGACAATCCCGCCGAGGAGACCCATGTTCTCTTGCGTCGCGGGCGATGTTGAAGGCGCCATCGATCACAGAGTAAATGTTAACGGAATTCGATGGTGATGGTGACTCTTTGATGTCGGACATTCTTTGTCTCATCCTGCTGTTCGGAGTCTGAATTTGAAGTGTCCACTTGGGGAATAGGCGCAGAGATTTCTATATTTTTCATATTCTCCTTATCAATGATGGCCTTAACCTTCGGAGGATGTTTGTCCTCCTTCTTGAGGAACGAAGCAATTCGCTTGATGGTTCCTTGATCCTTAGATCGCGTGCTTAACTTGGGATCGGTATGCAGGGGAACTGGTGGCACGAGCGCCACTGCCGAGCATTGCGGAGGAGCAGTTGGAGCTGGTCGAGAGGGTGTTATCTCACCTGGCTGACTACACGTGGACAGGATGCGATATGATCGGACGCGGGTGTGACCCATGATTAGGTGGCGGTAGTGCTGGAGCTGTTCCATCATTGAATCTACGCAAGGTACTGGCTTCTCCTCTAAATCCCACCAATGCCAACAGGACCATTGATTCTATGAAGAACTTTTCTTTCAAAGACATCAAGGACTTTCTCATCCGCTTTTGAGACTGACCATGCCTCCGCGCCGTACAGAAGGACTGGGATGATCAGTGTCTTTCATAAGGATAGGCTTTCCAACTCAATCGCCTCTTGAGCCAATAGAAACAGCCGTTTTATCTCGGTACTGGTCTTGATCTTACTATTGACTACGGAGCCTAGATAGACAAAGTTCTGGACTATATCGAAGTTATAGCTGCCCCTAGTGACGGTCTGTCCAAGACGGCGATGTTGTATGTCCTTTCTTGAGGACAGCATATACTGCTTCGTTTTACCCTCTTTCCAGACATTAAGGGAAATTGTAAAGAATACAGGCAACACCAACACTTGCCACTTGTCTGCACGCGAAATAGCTGATACTGTCCTCTAATGATTTTTGCAGAAGCTGTCTAGATGAAGAAGATGAGCAAAAGGTGCAACACCTTCTCTGCAGCTGCCCTGCACTCGCCTTAGCTAGAAAAGCCACTCTAGGCTCCTACTACTTTGATAACATAAGCAATCTGAATAAAACACCAATCTAATCTCTACTGGAGATCACTGACAAATCTGGCTGGCTGTTGTACGAATCACGCCGCCCCGCCCTTCCTTGGTTTAGACCCACGTGGCACTATAACGGGCCTAGTTTGGTATTAGTACATTAAAGCCACTTACTATTTACCAACCTCCCTTGCCCTCATTCACCGCTAGTCCCATTTTATTAGCCTCCCCCTCATTGACGGCTCGCTGTGTTTTAATGTCATTGGCGCTAGTTAGACGATAGTTAGACGAACTTCTGGAACATAGTGCCTCTGGTATTGACGTTTATGTTTTGCACGATCTTCGCCGGAATGATGTTGAAGAAATCACATGACAGCCGGTCACCTTGTCTAAATCCTTTCTTTTACATAAAAGGTACCGAGAATTCATTACCTACAAAATTGATCATCTTCAAAATTCTTAGCAGGAAAGACAATACGAGACACGGCGTTATATAACTCGTCTCTCTCGTCTGTAAATCAACGGATAGGTGATCGGGTCGATTTTTATTTTCTACGGTACCGTAGTTTGAAGATCTGTTCGATGGCAGGCAGGCAACAGAGGTCACGATGGAACGGTCACGGCACGGGCCCGCGTAGATGACATCTTCCTTTTATATTCCCGATTTAAAGCGATTTAAAAATTTGATTTGAACCGGAAAATTATTTTTACAATAGAGATTACAAGTAGACTTACAAACTAAAGTCAAGGCTGTTGGTTGAACAAGAGGGGCTCAATTTTGATTTTTATTTCCTACAGTGGCTGGTGTTTGCATCGGGTTGTTCATATCCGTCTGTCTATGTTAGTCCTGTTGGGTCCAATATTCCCTTTGCCTGTAATGCTCGTTCTCAGACGCAGACTAAGCTGAATTCGTTAGTTCATTAGAGACTTCACCATGTCCTGAATTGTTTACCTCTCTCTGATACCATTCTTCTTCCAGTTACGCAGATTCCGGGTCGGGCTTTGTTCTTAACAAAATATTCTTTCCTTTTCACTTCCCATTCGCTGCCTGATGGTCTGATAATCTCAAATCTGATCGTGTGCACACGAGAAACGACAGTCTATCGTCTGTTTGACAGGCATATCTGATAGTGTTTCACACCTTCTTCTCTCAGACCGAGTCATGTGGACGCCCTACATTTCTATGACCTGACAGAACTAAGCAAGATTATCATCAGTCAACTTCAGCGCTTTATCAAAAGCTCTAAATGGTTCGCGGATTAGGATCTAATAGATCTTTATGGTAATACAACGGTCCTAACTTTGGCCTAAGTGTGGTTACCTTTAAGGTAGTCAGCCACTCTAACCTAACTTATCTGATAGTGTGAACGAGTATCTGTCAGATCAGGAGAAAACTTAGCTTTTCTGATTACAAGATGGCCATTTGCGAACATGTACAATTCTGAAAAGAACTTCTTGACATAAAGGGTGTTTTTTTTAGTTTTTATGCTCATGTTAAAGTTCGTCGTGCTGACAGTTTCGATACTAACTTTCATTATTCAATGCTCCACCACATTGCAGTCACTGACAATGCTCAAAGAGTACTCCTGTTTAAGAAAAACTTCTCAAGCTTCGCTGTACGGAGTCGGCTTAAGACTATCGGTCCCATCCACTCGTGAATGAACAATAGCATGCACAACACAAGGGGTTGATGCTAGCTTGGCTCAGGTCAACCTCGGACTGTCGCGCTTAACGTCCAAATCAGTGTGACTTCATCTAATAGACAATGTCGCTACACTCACATGTTTATTCATGCATATGTTACGTCTATTTTTTCACCAAAATGTGTTGGAGGCAAATTTCAAACGAACTTACCCAAATGAACCTATCATTTTCCAGAAATGAGACTGGGGGTAATTGGTGCCCCGTCGTCGAACAAACAATTTTAATAATCTCTCCATTTTCCATACCAACGGATGTTTGTTTTTTTAATGACGTCATTAATCGAATTATCATAATTTTTTCCCACAATTATGATAATTCGATATATATACATATTAAAATACATAATTTATGCTATTGACGCTGAACTACTAGAAACCGGCTTTATATTATTCACCCTGAAAATGCACTTAATGTACGTCCTAAAAGCAATTTCAGTCCCCGATTATCGATTGTCGCAATATATCTTCTTACCCGGAAGTTACAGTTTGCTAGCAAATGGGATAACGTATGCCACGAACATGGGGTTACGCTCCCTGTAGATAACCCTGTCTCACTGAAACAATCACTACAGAAACTACTTATAAAATACAGCCTGCCGATCTCGCTTTGATCAGAAGGTACGCCAAAGCCTGAATAGGTGCACTATTTGAAATACCAACACAATGAGAATACAATGTTATTAATCTTCAAGGCTCGGGGATTGCTGCTATATTTGATGAGTTTGCTTTGTGTGTACTTAGGACAAGAGAAGACATTCACCACTTCTTGGGCGTATGTCCCATTCCAAAAGAATCACAGGGAGCAATTTGGGGAGAGAACAAGCTGTCGTATACAGAAACTCTGGGTGCACTTAATGGAAACTACTGCAGGGCACTGCATCTCTATCTGAGATTAGCATTACGGTATAGGCAACAATGTTTACTTTAAATTGTATCAATTAATACAGGAATAAATACGAATGAAGAAATAAATGTCTTTTCTGGCTGACGGCAAATGCCAATGTTAACACAAATTTTGTATACTTTCTAAGAAAAAAGTTACGACTGGATGGCGTAGTTGGTAGAGTGCCTACCCCTGGTTAGCGAGGTCCCTGGCTTCGAGTCCTGGATGGTCCGAGGATGGCGTAGTTGGTAGAGTGCCTATCCCTGGTTAGCGGGGTCCCTGGTTCGAATCCCAGTCAAAGCAAAGTTAATACGATTTCATCTAGTTTTCAAATCTGGTCCAATCATTGTTTGCCGTCGGGATCAAATTAGTGGTAGTAGTCTGACTAGGAGTATCACAATGGAATATGGTCTAAGTGTGCTGGTGAATGCACTAGCAGCCCCCCTACCTAACCTAACCTAGGAAAAAAGTTAATGGAATAATAAAGATTTAAATTACTACTTTCTTCTACTACTTTATTCTTTTGATGTGTAAGACCTCTGTCTTTAGATTCTATTCATTGGTTTTTGTTGACATTTTACCACTGATGTAATGATGACTTACTGACTTACTTACTTACTTAGCAGGCCTACTACCCTTGGAGGCTCACAGCCTAGGATATCACTGCCTTCTATCGTTGACAGGCGGCTTTCGCGTCCGGGATGACTTGGTCCTTCCTCTACTTCTCGAACAAAGAGGCTCGTATTCGAAGATCTTCTTAGCTGGAGCATAGGTGTTCATGCGTGCATTCTTTTGTTTTGACAAACAGAAACAACAGCTGTTGCCAAGGGGAATTCTACGTTGGATCCCCACTGTGAAGTCTGAGGTAGACAAATTCCCTTACTGGAAATTGGCCTCCGTGGTGAAGTGCAAAAAGGTAGCAGCTTTTATGTGGACAGTAGATAGGTCCTATGTGGGTCGCCGTGGCGTAGTGGGTAAGTGCGTCGACTCCTACGCTGGCACCCTCTGCGTTCGATATCCGAATTTACCACCTTTGATAATTCCCGGCTTCGCCTCTTTCAAGTCACTGACAATGCTCAAAGAGTATTCCTGTCTAGAAAGAGCTTCTCAACTTCGCCGTTTGGAGTCGGCATTAAACTGTAGGTCTCTTCCACTCATGGAAGAACAATAGCACGTACAACACGAGTGGTTGCTGAGAAGCTAGGCCCAGGTCCCCGGACCATATTATTATTATTAGATAGGTCCTATATACACAAGCGCTCATTTTGCCATCCCGACCACCCTAAAGTTACTGAGGCTCAAACAGGGGCACATCAGGCCATGAAACAATCTGCCCATGTTCTCGCTCAGAAAGACAAGTTCGGATAGAGGGGCATTTTGCAGAATTCCGGAGAAAAATAATAGTGATATCTGCGGAAGTCGATATATTATATATGAAAGAACCAATGGTGAAACACAAGCCAAGGGTTATGCAAATTAAGAGTTTAAGGCCTGACCGTTGGCCGCAGTCACACTTAGGCCTTAGTAGGCCAATTGTGCTACCACGCGGATCTGATTGATCCTATTCCAAAAACCAGTTAGTAATTTTGATAAAGCGGTGGAGATGACTGAGACAGATTTTGATGCATTGAGGGCATTGCACACACCAACACCGACACCTCCATGTTGCCTGGACTCGGCTTTGTATACAGTGCATTACGCTTATAAGAAATTCTAAAATGCCCAAACTTCTGATTTCTTTTAACCGAGCTTTTCTTATAAGCGGAAAATGGATATAAGAAAAATGTTTCTTGTAAGAAAAAGTGGATACAATAAAAAATCGTTCTTTCAGGAAAGGAAACACCAGTACTGGCAATGATGTTGGGAATTCTTAACTGAACTCTAATTTGTTGTTGTCTTATTTAAGTTTTAATATTTATTATCTTCTTCAAGGTGTTTTTTTTTTATTTCTCATACAAGAAGCTTTGTTATTTCTCAAACTTTATTTATTTCTTTTAGATAATTTTATTTAAATAGAATTCGAATTGGCACTTTTACTTGAGGGTGATTAATTACATTAAAGGCAGTTATTAATCCTTAAGTAAAAGTTCACATGCGAATTCAATTTAAATAAATTTCAAAATAAACATTAATTGAACTTCCTTATAAATATCACTAACGTTGCCAACCAATTGCCAGCTTTTAATGATTATGGCTCGTTAATGGCTCTTAGTGGCTCGTTAACAGAATTTGGAAATATTTTTCTTACATCCATCTAAATTCAGACGGAATAAAGAAGGTCGGTGACATTACAACCGTTTCTTTTATCCGTGTTTTTCCTATAAACGTTTTTCTCTTAAACGATATATTTTGCATTGGGACAAGGTGTTTCATTCGGGGTTTCTTTTAAATGAGTTTTTCCTATAAGCGTTTGTTATAAGCGTAATGTACTGTACTTAATAAAGTTTTCCAACTCAGGGATTTTTATAGAAGCTGTTGATAATCTCGGTTTTTATTGGCAATGAAGTTACAATCCCCGAAAGTTTTTTTTTTAACTTGTGACTCGAGAAATGAAGCAATGACTTGAGTCAGACTGATATGCAGGCCGGAACTTCTCCAGCATGAACACGGGTACGGTCCAAGACCGAGTACAGTCAATTTTGTTCAGCATTTTTCTCTTATCTGTATTTTAATTTTGTTGCATGTAAATTTAGTTTAAATATTCTAGAATTAATCCCCACATTTATAAGTTCAGTAACTAAAAATTGGTAAATGAAAATGTATGTACGTCACTATCACGTTAAGTTAAAAAAATGTTATATTTTAAGCTCTGTACTTCTAAAAGAATGGAATATTCTTAATGTTAAGCGATAATAAGCAATAAATGAAATGAAATGAAATGAAATATGCGAATTCAAGGGCGTATCCATTAGTACCCGTGTTCAAGATTGCCAAGATAGCAACACTTTCCTGTAACCCCATCTGCCATCCGTCATCATATCGTCCGTACGTAAAGTGGAAGACGATTTAAAAGTATGTTCAGGGTGGGATCTTGTACAGAGGAGAGGGGGAAACCTTTGAACGGGGGGTACAAATAAACATTTTATGTGTGGTGTTCAAAGGTACCCCCATCTCTCTAATGCTCACCTGACTCAAACGTATGGCAACAAAACAGAAACTATCCAACAATTGGTTTCAATGCTGTACAAGAAAATAATCTGAATCACACTTGAAGCCGAGTCCATCAATCGATACACTCATCGTCCATAACGTCCTCAAATCCAGCAATCACATCACAATTAATTCCTCTAATCCAGCGAAGCAACTATTTGACACAGCTGCCATTTATTCTGTCAAACTGCCATGCATTCACTAAGCCACCACACATACTAGCCGACCGTCACTCGTACAAGATCATCGATCAATCTAAGGTATCCACCACAGTCGTCCGTTGGAACCATATCGACAATCTGTCAAAGCACTTAGTTAACCTATCGGACAATTAGCCGACACTATCAGCGGCCATTTAATTAAGAGCCTGATAGTGTATCAGTATCTCTCCAATTTTCGGTGGATTCGATATATTTGCGTTTTCTTATTGCCTTTGATATATTGTCAAAGTTATCTGGCTCTTGGCAGTTTAATGGGGCGCATTGAATATCTGACATCTGGGCTGGTGTTGACTGCTGCTGGGGGCGCATAGCAATTCCACAAATGCTTGCAATCTAGCAGCGCCATCTGCAGTGGATGGATGAGTCAAGTATGACTAAACCGCGTTTTGGGGGGGTCGTGACAAATGAAACACAAGAAGGGACCATTTTTCAAATAGATACAAACATTCAAGTTGTTGTCTTTATTTTGAAGAAATCATCTTACAATTTGCTTTGCACGTGAATGGCCAATACTCCGTCAGCGTCCTTTGTTGAAATCTGGATGTTAGCCCTTCCGTCGGAACCAACAACGACTCGCTTTCCGGTGCAAGACGACCCCGACTTTTGACCCGAAATGATATCGCAATAAGTACCCGCTGGCAGGCAGGTCTGTAGACTCTGGTTCAAATCATAGTTCTCCTGATTGAACGCAACGAAGCCCTTGTTTCCACGGCAGAATGCGATCTGATCACCGCCATTGTCCCACCAATTGCCAACGCCAGTTCCCTCGACGACATTCTTGAAGCCAACCATGTTGTAGATTTGTCGCCAGCGGTGCTCACAGGCCCATCCATTCCCGCACGAGCCGTCAGACTTGAAGACTGGCGACAGAATTGTATTGCCTCCGACGTTGGTTGGTGGGCCCTGGTCGCTGTTCGAAAACTCGTACGAGGACATGACGCGAGTGATGCCGTAGGGGTAGGCCAGCATGAAGGCGGTCGCCATCTTGTATCTCCTTGAAGACTTGTAGGTCAGAACGTTGGAGCCGCCGGCACCATGTCCGCGTTGGTTGTCGTGGTTGTCAACGAAAATCAGTGACCTATCTGACGGCAGGAATCCCCAGCCAGTGCCCCAGTTGACGAGCCATTTCAGTTTGTTCCCCTTGTTGAAAACCTTTCCGATCTCTGCCGAGTGACGGAACTCAGTGACAGCCCCCAGCCCAGTGTATTCTCCACGTCCGATGGCCTCTCCTCCCAAGTCAATTACCTCCTGGAAGATGAACGGGCGTGCACCGGCCGCGAAGCCTTGGTTTGTGTTGAGATTCTTCAGTCTGCCAAAGATCGCTTGCAAATCGCCCGGCCACATGTGCTTGCAGGCATCCACTCGGAAGCCAGCCACGCCGATGTCGATCAGTTTGTTCAAGAAGTCAACAATCTTGCTGCGCACCCACTCCTTGCCCTGATTCAGATCCTTCAGACCGTACAAGTGACAGTTGCGCACCTCATTAGCGTCGTTGTAGTTCTCAATCCCACACGATGAATGGAAGTCATGGAGTGAATATGGAACAGCCGGGAAACTGAGACTGCCTGGGTCGGCGACTGAACCGGCTGTGCCCTTAGCCGCTCCTCCACTCATGTGATTGATGACGGCGTCTGGGTAGATGCGCACTCCGACCTTGTTGCAACGTGTAACCATGTCTCGGAACTCCGACTCGGTGCCTGAGCGTGTGGTGAGGATGTATGAAATCGGCTGGTATCGCTCCCACCATGGCCGGCCGTTGATCACAGCGTTTTCATTTGGAGGTGACACCTAGAAATATAAACATTTCCAATAGGTCGGGGCCAGCAGCAGGATCGTGTGTCTTACCTGAACGCCAGCGTATCCCTTTGGTCCCAGAAAGTTCTCACACTCAGCGGCTATGTCGCCCCACTTCCACTCAAAGAGATGGACAATGGTGTTGCGACCGGTCCAGTGGTGGGTTTTGAGTTGGCCGTATGTCGCAGTTAAAAGCAAACACAAAATGCTTGCAATCTTGAGAATGTTCATAATTACACAGTCCTTGTGAGTGATGATCTGTGGTTTTTGGTTCCGATCGAATGATTTAAACTCTCATTCGTTGATTCGATGATTCCTGGTGTTCTAAAAATTGCTTTGAGAGAACTTTCCTTCTCTCTTCTTTTTCAGAATAAATTATTTAAATGCGAATCACTGAATTTTCAGCCGTTCTGTTGCACAGCTTCTTTGACACTCAGCCCAGACCGAGCTGCACGGTCCTCCTAGTTGATTTAATTTTTCGCTCGCAATTGATAATTTGGTTGCATGTGGGTGTTTTAAGAATTAGATTTGATGTCATTTCTTCAAGTTTAATTGGACCGCGGACAAAAGATTTTCAATACATTTAATGTGTGTCTCTAAAGAACGGAATTAATTAAACCACTTTAATTGCTGGGAGGGCAGTGCTGATAAATTTATTGTTCTTTTGCTTAATTGTGTGCATTGTATGGGTTGTTCATGTACACGAAATATGGAAATGCGTCGTTTTTAAACGATAAACTAATGGAGCGCTTTATTTGAAATGAGCTGACATTACCTATTAGTTCCGAATTTTGGTACAAAAAATTAACACAGTGATTCTTAAAAAGCGTTGAACGCACCCAATTGATGAAGAAAAAGGGGCTAAGGTTCGCCAGTAAGAAAAAAAAAAGTCACATGATCATTTTCACGGATGACAAAATAACAAATAAGCTAAAGTTAGCAAGAGATGCCTCTTAACTCATTCCGAATGTTAAAGGTGGATACCAGGCAGTCTATGCAAAGGTTTGGTTGCTTTTACCATATTTTTTGCTTTTGTACCATTTTTGCGAATGAAGTGTTAAAACCTCAGCGAAAAATTATCAAACGGATGTTTTAGGCAGCTTTGTTGCTGGCATAGGGTAAGCTCGGGCATGAACGCAGCCTTTATGAAAAAAGTTGGAATTGTTGAGCGATATTCCGTTGTCTCAATCGACTCAACCATAAACATAAACTACCATCTTGAGTGAAAGAGAGGGTGGCCAACGATCGGGTGAATCGGATCAAATCAGTCCTGGATCAAAGATGAGGAATAAAAATGAACCATTTTCTCAATCGACTCAACCATCAACATAAACTACCATCTTGAGTGAAAGAGAGGGTGGCCAACGATCGGGTGAATCGGATCAAATCAGTCTTTGGATCGCGAAAGGGTACGATCGTTGGTTTACCTGTTGTAGCTATATTTCTAACTTAATAGAATCGTGAACGAAGCCTCATTTAATATAATGAGACGTTATGATCTTCGGAAGCAATGTTTCAACTCTTTTTCCAGGTACACGAGCTTTTGTGATTTCTGGATATTAGAAGTAAATTTTAGTCATAGTTGTATAAGAGATATGTGAATAAAATAAATTAACTTTTTTTATTGTGAAATAATATAGGACTGCTCTTAAAATGTTAATATTTTCATTCCAGTTGTGTGAAAGTGAAACATTAAAAAAAAGAATAAAAGAATATAAAGAAAATGTTGGCATTTGTTAAATGCATATCTTTATTCCGCATCGGATAAATCTAGTCATTTCATATTTGACCAAGAACATTATGAAATGGAAGGAACAGACATTTTTGTGTACAAGCTTACAGATGATGACATTCTAAAAACCATTTTATTATGTGTTCAACAGTGAAAAAATGTACACAAAATTGCACAATGAAATATTTATTAAGCTCTGCACCTCTCAGTGGACTGTAAATGACAGATGGTAAATGAAATCTCTTTAGTCCGTTTATGTGCCCTCATTCCTGGCTATCCACCGCTATCCAACCCACTATGGGATAGGGTGTGGTTTTTGCTCGCTTGCTCTGGTGATCGTGATTCCTATTTGTGGGAACCCTTACGTATGTGCTCTGATGATGAGTTCATCTTCTCCGTCGGGACACCGCTACCCAGCGCGCCATAGAATGAGGTGCGATCTGCGTGCGTGCTTTGATGGTGATTTCACCTCTCGGTCGCGACCACCGCTATGGGTCTATCCTGACGAGGGTTGCTCTGCCGTAGTTGTTATGTACATCGTAGACGGCTCTCGTCTGGCTCCTTCTGTTTGTTCGGTGTCGGCTACCGTTGGCAGGTGATATACTATGTTGACATCTGGCTGCCCGCCGCCTGTCCTGAACATTATGCGAGGAAAGTCCACAGTGTTTCTACTCACATCTTTAACTATCTACGAAAAGCATCGTATTTAAAGAAATATATTCAAAAGCTGGTAAAAAAACGAGAAAGAATTGAAATTCAGACTTCTCGCTGTCGTTTAAAATCCAGAAGTAGTCCAACTTTCAGTTTTTAAATTTCTCTTGGGATATTTTTGACAATTCATACATATAATATGATTTTCTACTTTGAAGTTACCGTGTGTGATGTTCAGTGCGCTATGAGAAAGAGAATTGAGAGCGAATGTCCTCAGCAGAGATAATGGTTGCATATCTCTATATGCAACCTATGTTATGGAGAACAGCATTAGCGACTATCCACATTTACAATGCTTACACTAATAAAGTCTGCATTCGTCTATAGAATTGATTCGAGCGAACAATATTGGCGATTGGTCAGTGCGTAATTGATAGTAATTCAAGGGGTCTGTTAACAAATAAGAAAGTATATATCACAACGTCATTATTTTAAATCATACGGCCAGCATTTTCTCTCGTTTCTTCTTCTTCTTTACTTGGCGCTTCAGTCCGGGGTGGACTTGGGCCTCAACTAACAAGCCTCTCCAGCTAGCACGGTCTCTGGCTAGCTGTCTCCAGTGTCGCACTCCAAGTTGGTTGATATCCTTCTCCACCTGGGTTCGGAGTCGAAGACTCTTAGGGCCGGAGCTGAGTTGTCCATACGCTCTACATGGCCTAGCCATCTTAGGAGTTGGATCCGAAGACGCCTGACTAGACTCATTTCGCTGTACAGCCCGTACAGTTCGTGGTTGAATCTTCTCTTCCAGAAACCGTCAACGCAAACAGGACCAAAGATCGCACGCACAGCTTATCTCTTGAAGAGACCAAGGACTTCCTCATCCGCTTTTGAGATTGTCCATCAATGCCAGCAAACGCCTCACTGACGGCTTGCTGTGTTCTGCCAATCACGTCAATGTCGTCCGCGTATGCTAATAGTTGTACGGACTTCTGGAAGATCGTGCGTCTAGTGTTGGCGTGGGAGTCTTGCACGATCTTCTCCAGGATGATGTTTTTTTGACATTGAAGATCTCGGTGAGTTCGCTACCGACCTTGATGGAGCAGCGAGAATTCTCCGTCGTCATCCTGCACAACCTGACGAGTTTGGCAGGAATGTCAAAACTAGACATGGCGTTGTATAGCTCATCCCTATGCACGCTGTCATATGCGGCTTTGAAATCGACAAAAAGGTGGTGGGTGTCGATTTGCATTTCTTGGGTCTTTTCCAGTATCTGCCGTAGTGTGAAAATTTGGTCGATGGTATAATTCCCTGGCCTGAAGCCACACTGATATGGACCTATCAGGTTATTTATAAACGGCTTCAGGCGAGTACACAAAACGGCAGAGAAGATCTTGTAAGCGATGTTCAGGAGACCTATCCCTCTGTAGTTGGCGCAGTCAAAGGGGTCTCCTTTCTTGTGGATCGGGCAAACGATACTGACACATAAATTCATCCCATCTTGTATACATACTTGAGCAAGCAAAGCAACGAGAGTGAAAGAAAAGAGCGAGAGAGAGAGCAAAATCCCCGATTTCATCCCTTAACTTCCCTATTCTATTCCCGTGAGTTGAGAAAATGAGTAGTTGATAAACTCATCTGCCATTTCAAAACGCTTAAGTCGTTATAATAATTGAATGTGTTTGTGAGATAACTCAATTAATCAAATTAAAAAAAAAAAATCATTGGAATTCGTCTGTAATTATAGAAAATACAGACATTTAAAAATTATGTGTCAACTGTGCCCCAGTTTCCCCTACCAAAAAAAACAAACAGAAAGCTTGCAATTAGAGCTACATAGTTCCGGACGTTGTTAGTTCCCGGAACTATGTTCACTGTCGGAACTAATTCCAACCATTCCGGCATTCCCGACGAGATGTGAAACACTAACGCGTGCATTCATGTGCAAAGGAAGGTGAATTTTGCACACATATGTAGTTCACATGTATATATCTTCAAAAACGATGGTTGTCGTTTTCATATGTGTAGGTATGTTTCTTAGTCCTTTTATCAACATATAATATATTTCATAGACAAGCCAAACTGTCCTACATAACGACCATATAATATGGAACTACAAAGCTCCGTGAACATGTCTTCGGGAACCATTTCCGACTGTGCAAAAAAATCGATTCATATCCGTTTCCTCGTCGGGACTTGACACAAGTCTATTAGGTAGGTAGGTAGGTATATGTATGGGTGATCTTACGGCCCAATGGCCGTGGCTAACTAAGACCATGACCATGATTTATCCATAATAGAAAGAAAAATGTACTATTTACTACCGTGATACCTTCTTTTGTTATACTAAAACCATCCGTGAAAGGGCCCTTGCTATTGCTCCGATATCCAGACTAAGTCAACTAGTTTTCATTCTATTCCGGGCTTCTTCTTCCAGTTTTCTACGTACAGAGCTAAGCGGCGTGAGCGCGTAAGGAATTGCTCGGGTATCTCGGTAAGCTCGGATTCATTCTTTGTTAGACTGTCCGCTTTTGCGTTTAATTGGACGCCAGTATGCCCTGATACCCAGCATAGAGTGAAATTGTTTACCAACGAAGAGCTTAAAACTAATCGTAATAGAAAAATTAATTTTGCACACTGACTCGGTTCAAAGACGAGCGCATGGGGTGAGTGGTCACTTTAAGCACTAAGAGACTTCTTTCAAACCGATGTAAGGTGGGAGATAGCTTTGATGGGTGCTTGGCTATCAACGGTAAGCTTGTGACGTGGAAAAATATTTGGGTGTTGAAGCAGTCTGAAGGCTTTGAGAATGTTCAGGAATTCCGAGAACATACCCAACCGGCACCCAGACTCTTTGAGACTAATGACGCTTTGTTCTGTAGTATGTTGAATATGTGAGTCCAATGGTAGAAGATGAAGCATGATCGTCAAAGCCTATGACGAAGTCGATATATCCAAGAACTGTTAGTCTATTCCGAGGCCCACTACAAGACCGGCTCCATCGTCTTGACCATTCATTTGGTCCTGACCTTCCACAATTTTGTATTTGTTCTCTCATTTTACTCATCGAGAAGATCAAATGCGGTTTTTTGCTCCTGTTCAGCGCTTTTTGGGATATACACGGTCATGGAGTAGGATTGTGGTATATCTTTCAAGCCCCAGTTTGAGTGCTTCCAGATTTAGCCACTGTCTGCAGAGTTTCGCCGTCCACCAGAAGAATCGCATGCTTAAAATGAATACCCTGGACACGCCTCTTCCACAACAGCGAAGTTACCTTCTTTGATCTGGTCGCTTCCTTGATTGCCAGGACCTTGAAAAACACTGCCGTAATAAGGAATTCTGATGGAGCAGTATGAGTAATATTTCGGGTAAAATATATAATAAAAAAAGCGCTTATGCTCTTTAACATCTTCGATCCAAGCACGTTCGCGTGGATGGATGCCGGGTTGATGTTGATGAGTTCAGATAAGAGCGATTCCTTAAGAGCAAGAAAGTCCATTACGGCTTAATATATGAGCAGAAAACCCATCGGGCACAAATGGGGTCTACAACCCTACATGACAAATTGATTTTACTGCTGTGATCAGACCCATCCTCTTATACGGCGAAGCAGTAGGATGACCCATACTCGGCACAATTCTCAATTAAGAAAGGTAAAAGGCAAGGCGGACTCCAACCGATATTAAACCCTCCACTGCTAGGAATTAATGGTAAGCAATTAGCAACCAACTGTGCAATACGATTAAGTGTTTTTTAATGGCTATCAGCGAAGTTCTGTCCTGGCTGAGGTGGAACGTGGTTTCCGCCCGCGATATCTGTATCTTTACGGATAGCCGGGCAGCAATTAAATCCCTAACATCTTCTGACCCACATGATCCACTAAAGAGGTCGCAGGGGTAATCCCTGCACGAGAGATCTCCAGGCAAATCGATCCTCCGCCATCGACTCTCTCGGGTTGTGACCAAGCGTAACCAGGCGAGCTTTTGGACTTGGTCCAACTACCTCATCCTGGGTCTGCCAAGTGATCGCCCACCTGATGGAATCGCATTCAAGGCCCGCCTCGGAAGTCGTGATGGTGGGAAAATTAGTGCTACGTGACCAAACCAACGAAGTATAGCTCTTTCCGTTCGAAGTAGTTATAAACGGACGTGCATCTCTTGAAGACCAACAGTCAAACAGTTTCACATTCGGCTGTGTGGGTGCCAGGACATAGAGACATAAGGGAAACTGAGAAGCTGACAAACTCGCAAAAATCTCCTCAACATTGCCAGATGACGGAACCTTTCGTGACATCGGCACTCTCCTAGCTGCCTTCAAGTTACAACTCAATAGTCAAATTAGACTAGAAGTCAAAGCCAGATGGAATACAGATGGAAGCTGTTGAGGTGAGGATGATGAGGAAAGCGCGAAACACCTTCTCTGCAGCTGCAGCCACTCTCGGCTCCTGCTTCCTTGATAACCTAAGTGATCTGACAGAAACACCAATCAAATCGCTACTGCATTGACAAATCTGCCTGGCTGTTGTACTTTCTACTTACTTAAATTCCGTATCCCCTCACGGGTCTTGGGGCCTCTACTACTCCTACGCGCAATCGTGTGCGGTTTCTCGCAATGAGTTTCCAACTCTTCCTCAGCTGTCGGAACGCCTTCTCTATTGTTCTGCGCCATGTGCTTCTCAGTCGACCCGCTCTGCTGCCGTCTTGGGTTAGTGAGTTCCACTGCATCGCATGTTTTGCTATGAAACTGTCGCCTTTTCGAATGATATGACCAATCCACTGCCACTTGCGCCGTTTAATAGTGGTGCATATAGGTTTCTGGCCCGTACTCTGGTGGGCTGTTCGCTTGAGATACGGTTCGGCCAGAAAATCCTTAGAATGTTTCGTAGGCACCAGTTCACATCGATGAATAACAAGTGGAGTGGCGACCGATATTCTGAGCATTGCTCGATGATGATACGCAAGGTATTGATGGTCGACACAGGAGGATCAACTGCGGAAACCTGCTTGTTCTTCATCAAGTGTGCCTTCCAGATGTTCCTTAATTCGCCCTAGTACTGTAATCGCTATTATCTTCAAATCATGCATATATATCTCCAATTTTAGCACTGCATTAGGTTTCCTTTCTTTGGAAGCTTGGCGATTATTCCTTTCTTACCCTCCTAGGGAAAACTTTCAGCCTCCCGAGCTGGCTGTTTAGGAATCATTGATTTTAGGTTTTCATTGAGTTAACTCTGCATTCCACCAATGCGGTCTAGGCATCTTGTCAGATGATTTCAGTCGACAAGCTGCTTCCATTGCCTTTTTGTGAGAGTCCGTAATTAAATCTACCAGGTTATTAAACTCACTGCTATTGTGAGGTGTTGCATACAGCTTAACACAGCTTCTCTAAATCAACGCATTACCGCAATAACGTCACAAATATTGGACAGAGTCGTCGTTGAATGAACGTGCTATTCCATGCATAATGGCATCAGCTTCCAAATAAGCCCAGATTCATTGCGGTATCTATCATTGTTGTTCTTTTATTTAATGTATTTTCCCTTGGGTCTTATCGGGTCTCCCATTGTCTGAACATGTTTAATACAGTCTTTGCTGTCCCTTCCAACCATAGCTCGCCCACTTATTTTTTTCATCAAAAAGACTTCCTCTCAAGCAGAATAACTTTCGCCGATAAACATAAAATTGTGTGGAAATGCAAGATATATCTATCTTATTCGCCAATCTCATCTTAGCCACTTCAGTAACCAGTTTATTCTGGCTGATAGATATCCCCGATCAACAACCACCACAGTACGTGCAACCGAACCGAGGATGAACCGAGAAGAAACACCACTCCTCACGCGGGCACAAAGTCACCACCCATCTGCGTGGCCACGATATAAAAATACTCCAGCTGTCCAATAATTAACTCAGCCGATAAGTCGACATTCGCATCAAATCCAACTCAGAATCAACAAATTTTTATAATTTATGGCTGGGTTTTCCTTATCATCATCTGCACATCTCCGGCCACCAGCGGGTACATTGCCCACACGTTTCGCAGTCGCAGAAGATCCCCCGTCTGCCCCCTCGCCCATCTGTAGTGTCGCAAAAACTTACCCCACTTAGTGACAACCAGTGGATATCTTATCACACCAGGTTGCCAACGATAACGTCTTGCCGCCTGCTCCTTCTCGGAGAGATAGCCAGCGACCTGCGAAACGACGTCACAGGGCCTCAATGGCCAGCTCACCAAATAAATACCGGACCATTGTTCGGGTGGGACATTAGAAGTCATTTGACCATGACATACTTCAAAGTGCTAGCTCTGCTGTTGGTAGCCGCAGCGGCCCACGGCCAGTACAACCCCAACTACTGGGGTGGCCGCAACACCATTGTCCATCTGTTCGAATGGAAGTGGGACGACATCGCCGCCGAGTGCGAGAACTTCTTGGGACCAAAGGGATTCGCTGGCGTTCAGGTATGAATCACAACCGCGAGCTGCTCGTATGGGCTCCAGTCTAAATCACTGCCGTCCCTGTCCCTGTAGGTATCGCCGCCAAATGAAAACGCCGTGATCAGCAGTCGCCCATGGTGGGAGCGTTACCAGCCAATTTCGTACATCCTCACCACTCGTTCCGGTACCGAGTCGCAGTTCCGCAGCATGGTGACCCGCTGCAACAAGGTCGGAGTACGCATCTACCCAGATGTTGTGTTCAACCACATGGCCGCCTCCTCCAACTCAGTCGGCACAGCCGGATCGACCGCAAACCCTGACAGCAAGAGCTTCCCAGCAGTGCCCTTCTCGTCCCTTGACTTCAACCCAACCTGCTCCATCAACAACTACAACGACGCCAATCAAGTGCGCAACTGCGAGCTGGTAGGACTCAAGGACTTGAACCAAGGCAAGGAATGGGTTCGTGACAAGATTGTCGAGTTCTTGAACAAGCTGATTGAGATTGGAGTTGCTGGCTTCCGTGTCGACGCCTGCAAGCACATGTGGCCCGGCGATTTGCAAGTGAGATCCGCACGATGAACTGTTAATTTGAACCACCGTTACGAGTGTACATATTTCAATTTCTAGGTGATTTTCAACCGATTGAACAATCTGAACACGAACCAAGGGTTCGCAGCTGGTTCCCGTGCATTCATCTTCCAGGAGGTCATTGACTTGGGTGGCGAGTCCATCAGTCGCGACGAATACACCGGACTTGGGGCTGTTACTGAGTTCCGTCACTCGGCAGAGATCGGTAGGGTGTTCAACAACAACGATAAGCTTAAGTACCTCGTCAACTGGGGCACTGGCTGGGGATTCCTGGCATCAGACAAGTCACTGATTTTCGTCGACAACCACGACAACCAGCGCGGACATGGTGCCGGTGGCTCCAACGTCTTGACCTACAAGTCTTCAAGGAGATACAAGATGGCAACCGCCTTCATGTTGGCCTACCCCTACGGCATCACTCGCATCATGTCTTCATTCGAATTCACCAACACCGATCAGGGTCCACCCACAAACGACGGTGGAGCTACAATCAAGTCGCCAACCTTCAACACTGACGGCTCGTGCGGAGGTGGATGGGCTTGCGAGCATCGTTGGCGTCAAATCTACAACATGGTTGGCTTCAGGAACGTAGTCGAAGGACAGGCACTCAGCAACTGGTGGGACAACGGTAACAACCAGATCGCTTTCTCCCGCGGCAACAAGGGCTTCATCGCCATCAACCAAGACACATACAATCTGAGTCAGTCCCTTCAGACTGGCCTGCCAGCCGGTACCTATTGCGACGTCATCTCGGGTGCTAAGTCCGGATCAAGCTGCACTGGAAAGCAAGTCGTGGTTGGCTCCGATGGCAAGGGCACAGTCTCAATTTCGACTGGCGACGCTGACGGTGTGTTGGCCATTCATGTTGGAGCTAAGTTGTAAATTGCTTAGATTTGTTTGTTGCAACACATTAACGTATTTAACTTAACCTAACTATCTGCTTTGTGAAAATACATTTTTATTCTTCGATATCTCTGAAAGTCGTATTATTTTATGTCTTAATGCACATCGATGTCAACAAAACTTCGTTTCCAAAATTTCTCGTCTTTGAGTCTTACAGCTCAATTATTGGCGGACAGCGTGCTTGAAATAATTTCATTCGAATGTGTTCGGCGAAGCGGATTTTCGGTGATTTTTTGTTAACCTTCAAAAATTTGCATCTACTTGCGTACTTCTCAGGGCTGAAGCTGCCTTTCACTGTCGACGATTTCGATCACACCGCTTCCAGTCATCAATACCAAGCCTTAAGCCATAGGATCTGTCTTCCTTTCCTTTTCGAACCTGGAGGCTTGGAAGACACTTTTAGCGGATTGGTGTTCATGCGCACGTTGCGGTCAAGCCAGTGCAGTCGATGAATTTTTGCTTTCCCCCACTACATCCACATCTTGGGACAGCTCATAGGGTTCGCTGTTGTTTCTTATCCCCTATTTACCTTCCTCGCAGAAGAAACCATATATCTGAATTTTTCTGTCGAAGGTAGCAAGAATCAGCTCTGCAGTATTGCTTTTCGTCAAGATTTCGGCTTCAGAGTTGTGTAGAGTATGAGCTTGGTCAGGAGTTTTTAGCCCAATTGGTTTGACAAACCGAAGTAAAACCGGTTGTCGAGGGCGGTTCTACGTCGGATCTCCGCAATCATGTCGTAGCTTGTTTCGTGTTGTGTAGTTTGCGCAGTTCACGCTTACCCCGAGGTAGACAAACTCCTTTTCTACCTCGAAATTGTAGCCGTCGATCGTGTTATTTTGTCCTAGGTGAAGAGCGAGGGGTTATTTTTTTGGTCGAGAGCATATACTTTGTTTTATCCTCACTCACCTTAAGGCAAAGTTGCCTCTTCCTCAATTCCTCTGAAGGCTTCCAGTACGAAACGTTGGGAACGCGCGACAATGTCGATGTCATCTACATAACCCAGTTCCACTGACTTGTAGGAGATAGCGCTTTCTGTGTTCACTGTTGCCGGCCGCACCATCTTGAAGAATTACAAGACAACGCATCTCCTTGCCGAAATCCGGTGTAGATTTCAAATGGCTCGGAAGTCCTCGTAGTGCGATACAACCGGATCATTTTTTCCTGGGATCCAATATTCGGCCATCGCACCGAATAACTCCTTGCGAGTGTGACCATGTTTGGTCTATCTTCGATTTGCGGGGCCGGAAGCCGCACTGGTACGTACCGATCAGTGCGGTACACAGAACGGCTTTAGACGTTCACACAGTACGCTGGATAGGAACTTGTAGGCGACGTTGAGCAGCGATATACTTCTGTAGTAATTGCAAGAGGTAGATTCCAGTCGTAGGGCATGCTTTCGTCCTCTCAAATTCTACAGATGATCTGGTGCATGCTCCCTACCAGAACATCGCCACCGGCCTTGAAGAGCTCTGCTGGTAAGCCATCTGAGCCTGCAGCTTTGTTGTTCTTTAGCCTTTTAATACTTGTGCCGACTTGTTCAAAGCTAGGTGGGAGGACTACTTCATCGACTGGAGTTGGGATTTCTTGATTCCATATTACTCTCTCCTGGTCAGGCCAGTTAAGCAGCTGTTGGAAGTGCTGCTTAAACACATTCACTATTCCCTGCGGGTCAGTCACCAGTTTACCCCTACAGTTTTGAAGAGCCTGGGTGCCTTTCCTAAAGCCAGCGGTTAGGCTTTTGGCTTTTTTGTAGAAGGCCCGTATTTTATGCTTGTCCCTAGACTCCTCGATATCCTTGAGCTGCGATGCTGAGAGAGACCTTTTCTTCAGGCCTAGAAGCTTTTTCTCCTTCCTTCTTCTAGCCCGGTACTTCTCCTGCGCTGCTCTAGTTTTTCGTTGCAGCGCCTTTTGGTATACCTCGTCAGTTGCATGTTTCTTCTGCTCACACTCGGCATCATACCACGGGTTCCTCGTCGGAGATGGTAGGTAGCCCAAAGTGGTTTCGGCTACCTCTTTGATGGCCGAGTGGCAATGCAACCACATCTCGTATGACGTGGGCATCTCGGAGAGTCTCTCACTCAGTGGCTCTTCGTAGGCTCTGGCAATGTCTGGTGTGCTCAGGCATCCAATGTCAAAACCTCACTTTGTTGGCTGGTGCAGCTTTCTGACTTTGGACAGTCGAGCTCTGAATCTTGCTGCTACGAGGAAATGATCAAAGTCGACGATTGCCCCCCTGAATGTTCGCACATCCAGGATATTCGACGCCTGCCTTGCGTCAATGAGTACATGGTCAATTTGCTTGGCGGTTCGACCGTCCGGAGATTGCCAGGTTGGCGTGTGGAGTCTTTTGCGAGGGAACCTCGTGCTGCTTATCACCATATTACGTGCTGTCCCAAAGTCTGTGAGTCGGAAGCCGTTATCTGTTGGGGTGCCGTAGAGGCTGTGCTTTCCGATCACACCGCCAAAGATGTTTTCCTTACCGATTTTGGCACTGAATGCTATTGTATGTGGCTTTAATTTGCCTAAGGGTGTACATTCAATCATTCCGATTTGCTGGCCGGAAGTTGGTACACAGATGGATGGAGTACATATTGATTCAAGTATTAATGGTGGTGGCCGTGGCGTCAACCTCTATGCAACTTTACCACGCAGTCTGGGTTCTATTCCCGGATTCGGGGAACGATGCTATGCAAAATTACCCAAAAATTCAGATGTCCAGAAACGCATCGGATTCTGTTAAGACACACACGAAAGTACGTCCAAGAATAATTTTCACGGTCCCACCTCTTTCGAGTGACTACGAATGCTCAAAGAGTAATAACTGTCTAGAAAAAGCTTCTTAAACTTGGCCGTTCGGAGTCGGCATTAAGCTGTCCCTTCAACTCGTGAGATAACAATGGCACGATAGCACAGTATTATTATTACTGAACGGCACAATTAAAAAGACTCTCGGTAACAAAATGTACATGATGGTAGGTATTTAATCCCAATGATTAAACTACTGTCCGGAAAGAAGTCTTAAGAGTCTTAAGAGGCACACCACAAGGGAGTGTCCTATCTCCTATACTCTAGAACATCGTTGTTGACGGTCTACTTAAAAGAATAAGCTCGATCGGGTGTAAGCATATGCGAATAATATTGCACTAGCCGTCACAGGAAAGTTCCCCAGTACTATCAGAGACCTGATGGAATCATCTCTCAAAGTCATTGCGAAATGGACAGACGATGTCCCTCTGGATGTAAATACATCCAAAACGGAACTTGTAATGTTCACGATAAGATATAATATCCCTAGTATAGCCCGCGAAAGAACTTACTCTCACGGGCACACATTATTACTACAAAATTCGAACATCCCTTAATAAACAGATTACTTGACGCATTTCATGGACTTCGTCATGAAGCACACTACGTTAATCCCCACGAGAAAAGAATGGGACGAAGATAAGATCTGTAACCCAGCCGCATAAATTTACTCCGACGGGTCCAATTCGGAAGAAGGTAAAGGGTCAGGCATTTAAGGCACTTCGCCAGAGATCTCTATGGCAAGCCGGTTACCAAACCACTACAGTGTATTCTAAGCGGGAATAACAGTTGTTCAAAAGGCAGCCATCTATCAATGAGCCCAATCAACGAACGATCTATTGTTTTATACAAAGACAGTCAGGGAGCCATTTAAGCTCTAGAAATACCATTGGGAAAACTCTGCCGTCTATCTCTAATGGAGATAGTGGGCAGATGCAATCTCAGCCTATACTGGGTCCCCGGGCACAAGGGTATTCCGGGCCATGACAGAGCTGATGAACTTGTAAGAAAATGGGCCGGGCATGACAGTGGCCCTAGATCAGGAGACAAATCCCAGCCCGAAAACAATAAAATGGCGGTTGATGACGATTATGATAAGATAACATCAACTGGAAATAAATGAACACTTTCAGGACGAAAGCGATGTGGCCTGAGCTAAGCCATAGAAGGACTGATTACCTCCTGAAGTTAGACAGGAAGGTTATCAGTAAAGTGCCTAACTGGCCACTGTCTTATATTCAATCAAGCCAGGAGATTTGGGGCACCTTAAAATTACATCTACAGAGGCTGTAGGGATGAAGAAGAAGACGAAACAATACTACTTTACCTCGGAGCATGCCTTGTACTTGCGGAAACCAGAAGTTAACTGCTGGGCGAAAACCACCTTGAGGATCTGAGTAACATAGAACTAATACAATATCCTACAATTTCTTATATAATATAATATATAATAGGTTCGTAGGTTCGTAGCCCACTAAGCTACGACGACTCTTAATGGCTTAAAGCCCTTAATGGCTAAAGCCCTTAAATGGCTATAAAAATGAGCCAGAAGAAATCAAGAATAACCAACCAATCCAAAGAAAGGAATACAAAAAATCCCAAGAGGAAAATCAACAAGCTCAAAGGGTAAAGAGGATGGTTCAAAGTGAGCATGTTTTCTCTAAAATCCTACCTACCCAAAGAAAAAAGAAGGAAGCAAGATATCCAAAAGAGATTACGCGATGAAATGGGACCCAATGTGGATGAATCAAAACAAGGATTTGGAAAAACCCACGATAGAAACACATCGACAAGATTTTTTCCAGAGCCAGTTGCCATAGCTCCTATAATTGGAGTCAATATGGAGGTGATAGAAGGCTTCAAAGTAATACATAACGTAACCTCTCTGAACATGTTCTGCAGCCAAAATTCACTTAGACTCGTCTGGGTCCCGGCTCACCAGGGGATCGCTGGAAATGATATCGCCGTTGAACTTGATAGACAAGGATCAGAGGAGATATTCTCAGGACCTGAACCTGTGGTTGGACTACCTGCGTCTGTATTTCTCGATGTTTTGGCCTCTTGAATTCAATCGCAGGTGGCATGACTGTCAAGGATGCGGACAGACCAAGCACATGCTCACTTATGTCTGTAAGAAATCAGCGGCATTCTTGTTATCACTTGACAGGAAAGATTGATGATGACTTACATGAGTGCTAACGGGACAATACACCATCGCACCACCCTCTGTATTAAAAACCTCACAAAAAAAAGGTCAGCAGCAGCATATATTTATTTCCGTTGTCTAGGTCAGCTTGAATACTCGTAATTCTTCGGCGTTTTAATTAAAGGTAGAATAACTAACGAAGTAACAGTCCTTAAAGTCTTACAAGTGAGCACTGCATTGGATAGATGGTGGGATCCAAAGGAGGCTAAGACTTTGTACGAAATAATAATTATATAAATAAAATATAAGTATACCGAAAAACATCGTAATGGCTATATGACACTACGTTTTTTCCGTATTTTTCATGACTTGAATGAGACACAGGTGTGAAAATAGTCTTAATTGAAATTGTCATTGAGTGAGAGTGCATTTGCAATAGCCTCATAAATTGGAAAACGTCAAAGACAATTTATTGAAAATTGTAACCCATTCAAATAATTCAGCTGCTGTACAGTTCATTCCTTTTCTTCTGGGATTCTCTGTTGGAAAACCAAATAAAGGGTTTTCCAATAGGGACTTGACAACATTGAATTTAATTTGTGAACGTATTCTATCTGCCAATTTATTCAGTAAACTCAACATTTTCATCACACGAACGAGCTACGTGTGCAAATCATAAAAATTTTCAACCGAAATTTGGACTCGGTGACGGCAACTTTAACAGCCTTAACTGTCCACTTTCGACGAAGCTTATTTTTGGCTCAATGGGCTCGTTAATAAGCAAACTATGTGTTATTGGTCGCGTGAAAATCCACATGTGCTGAATCACCACTTCATCCACAAAAAAAAAATCACTGTTTGATGCGGTTTGCATGCCGGCGGCGTTCTTGGGCCGTATTTTTTCGTCAACGATAACGATCGTCACGTTACTGCGAATGGTCAACGTTATCGCGTCATGATTATCTGTTATTTTTTGCCCGAAGGATGGTGCCACAAGCCACACAGCACACGTTACAATCGATTTATTGAAGAGTTAGCATGGTGAGCGTGTTATAGCAAGAAATGGGCCAGTCGATTGGCCTCCTCGTTCGTGCTATTTAACCCCACTCATTGGTTTATGCCAACAAGCCGGCGACGTTGGAAGAACTCAGAGCTAACATTGAACGCGAAACATCTAGCGGTCACTTCGGCCGAAATATTTGGCCAAGTCGTTGAAAATTGCGTCTTATCAATCGACCGATGCAAATGTGCCAATATGAACGAAGTCGAGTTACATTCTTAAATGTTTTGATCGTACTTCAAGCCGATAATAAAAATTCTGAAATATCTCAAATGGTTTGTCTTCTCTTTCCACAAAAGACGCGCTGTGCCTTTTCTGTAAGAATGCAATTTAATTAATTAAAAATAAGAAAAACGCAGTGTCATATAGGCATAAGCACAAACCGATTTTCGGTAAAACCACCCTTTTTTCTCATTCTTTCAGATTGCCTGGAACGTCTCAAGCTTCAACGCCGCAATGATACGTCTATTCGCTTCGGTAACCCTCATTTTGTGGCTGTCAACAGCGCTGTGCGAAGCGCAATTGAATCCAAATTACGTAAAGGACCGCAACACAATCGTTCACCTATTTGAATGGAAGTGGACCGACGTCGCTGCTGAATGCGAGAATTTCCTCGCACCGAAAGGATACGCAGGAGTGCAGGTACAGTCCCTTCTTCAGTGATCTTGAGCGTTATTCAATTCAGTTCATCGCGATTTCAGGTTTCTCCACCAAATGAGAACGTTGTCATCAACAAGAGGCCATGGTGGGAGCGATATCAACCGATGTCGTACATTTTGACTACACGATCGGGAAATGAAAGCGAATTCCGGAACATGGTCACCCGCTGCAACAACGTTGGTGTGCGCATCTATCCCGATGTGGTGTTCAATCATATGGCAGCGGCAAGCGGTGTTGGCACCGCAGGCTCCACCGGGGATCCTAGCAAAAAGTCATTCCCCGCAGTGCCGTATGCCGCCAAGGACTTTCACCCCACGTGCACCGTGAACAACTACAGCGACCCGTTTAATGTGCGCAATTGTGAGCTGGTGGGATTGAAGGACTTGGATCAAAGTACAGACTGGGTGAGGAACAAGATAGTCGACTACTTGAATAAGCTGATTGACATCGGCGTGGCTGGTTTCCGCGTGGACGCTTGCAAGCATATGTGGCCGGCTGATCTAAAGGTGAGTGCCCACACTTTCCATTTCTAAATTTAGCGTTCACATGAGTTCCCCGTTCCATAGGCCATCTTCGGCAGGCTGTCGAACTTAAACACAAAACATGGGTTTCCAGCTGGAGCCAAGCCATTCATATTCCAAGAAGTCATAGACCTCGGCGGTGAGGGAGTGACCAGCGCCGAGTACACCGGCATGGGAGCAGTCACCGAGTTCCGGCACTCCGCCGAAATAGGAAGGGTGTTCAATAAGAGGAAACAGCTTAAGTGGCTCACTAGCTGGGGGCCCGAGTGGGGCTTCATGGACTCCAAAGTGGCTCTGGTCTTCGTCGACAACCACGATAACCAACGTGGCCATGGCGCTGGCGGCAGTGACGTGTTAACGTACAAAAACCAAAAGAAGTACAAAATGGCGACTGCGTTCATGCTGGCGCATCCGTATGGGATCTCGCGGGTCATGAGCTCGTTTGACTTCAACAACACAGACCAGGGACCGCCGAGTTCCGATGGGGGCAAGACAATTGCATCGCCCAGCTTCAATCCCGATGGGTCCTGTGGCAGTGGGTGGATTTGTGAGCACCGCTGGCGTCAGGTGTACAACATGATTGGCTTCAAGAACGTCGTTGGCGATGCGCCTATAAAGAACTGGTGGGACAATGGTGCGGATCAGATTGCCTTCTCGCGCGGCGACAAGGGTTTCGTGGCGTTTAATCAGGACAAAGTGGACTTGAATCAGACCATCAGTACAGGCCTGCCAACAGGCAACTACTGTGATGTCATCTCTGGTAACAAGACCGGTCCTGCGTGCACTGGGAAACGGGTGGCGGTGGTGAACGGCAAAGCGACTGTCCTCATTGGAGCTAACGATCCTGAGGGCGTTGTGGCTATTCATATTGGAACTAAATTGTAACTTAATTCAAATAAAGGCTTTTTGTATGGACTAGAGTAGTTGGACTTTTATTGAAGTTGGGCTTTAGACGAGCTAATGAGGTAAGCTAGGTAAGCGTATTCGCTTGTTGTGGACTGAATATCTCATAAAAGCGTAATTAGTGTGGTGATTCCAATTCAAATTTCAAAAAGGAAGTCGTTGTGTGGATGCATTTCCTTCCCCAGTTGTCATACGTAATATGCGGCTCATGCCAAGTGCTCATACATTTGTTTATTTTCCAAAACACACGACACTTCCTACCCAGGGCAGGGAAAGGCTCAAACGTCAGCGTCAGTCAGAATTCGTGCGTGTATTAACGGAATCTGAAGCGTTGGAGCGCATTTCAGGACATCTGAATTTTCGGGTAATTTTGCGTATTTGTGCGTGGTCTCAGAATACTCCACATACGCCGTGTGGTCCCAGAATACTCCACTTACGCCTTGTGGCCTGAGTATACTCCACATACTCCGTGTGGTCTCAGAATACTCTACGTACGCCGTGTGGTCTCAGTATAGTCCACATTCGCCTTGTGGCCTGAGTATAGTCCACATACGCGGTGTGGTCTCCGATTACTCCACATACGACCTGTGGCCTGAGAATACTCCCCATACGCCGTGTGGTCTCAGAATACTCCACATTCGCCTTGTGGCCTGAGTATAGTCCACATACGCGGTGTGGTCTCCGATTACTCCACGTACGCCGAGTGGACTCAGAATACTCCACATACGCCGTGTGGCCTGAGTATAGTCAAAATACGCTGTGTGGTCTGCGAGTACTCCACATACGCCCTGTGGTCTGAGAATACTCCTCATACGCCGTGTGGTCTCAGAATACTCCACATACGCCTTGTGGCCTGAGTATAGTCCACATACGCGGTGTGGTCTCCGATTACTCCACATACGCCGAGTGGACTCAGAATACTCCACATACGCCGTGTGGTCTG
This sequence comes from Eristalis intricaria, assembly GCA_964034865.1. NCBI lineage: Eukaryota > Metazoa > Arthropoda > Insecta > Diptera > Syrphidae > Eristalis > Eristalis intricaria. The sequence goes on along the minus strand of OZ035874.1, from coordinate 27,834,542 downwards.
AGTATAGTCAACATACGCGGTGTGGTCTCAGAATACTCCACATACGCCCTGTGGTCTCAGAATACTCCACATACGCCGTGTGGCCTGAGTATAGTCCACATACGCCGTGTGGTCTCAGAATATTCCACATACGCCGAGTGGACTCAGAATACTCCACATACGCCGTGTGGCCTGAGTATAGTCCACATACGCCGTGTGGTCTCAGAATATTCCACATACGACTTGTGGCCTGAGAATACTCCCCATACGCCGTGTGGTCTCCCAATACTCCACATACGCCTAGTGGTCTGAGTATAGTCCACATACGCGGTGTGGTCTCCGATTACTCCACATACGCCGAGTGGACTCAGAATACTCCACATACGCCGTGTGGTCTCGGAATACCCCACATACGCCGTGTGGCCTGAATATAGTCAACATACGCTGTGTGGTCTGCGAGTACTCCACATACGCCATGTGGTCTGTGAGTACTCCACATACGCCGTGTGGTCTCAGAATACTCAACATACGCCGTGTGGCCTGAGTATAGTCCACATACGCCGTGTGGTCTGAGGATACTCCACATACGCCGTGTGGCCTCGGAATACTCTACGTACGCCGTGTGGTCTCAGTATAGTCCACATACGCCGTGTGGTCTGTGAGTACTCCACATACGCCCTGTGGTCTGAGAATACTCCTCATACACCGTTGGTCTCAGAATACTCCACATACGCCCTGTGGTCTCAGAATACTCCACATACGCCGTGTGGCCTGAGTATAGTCCACATACGCCGTGTGGTCTCAGAATATTCCACATACGCCGAGTGGACTCAGAATACTCCACATACGCCGTGTGGCCTGAGTATAGTCCACATACGCCGTGTGGTCTCAGAATATTCCACATACGACTTGTGGCCTGAGAATACTCCCCATACGCCGTGTGGTCTCCCAATACTCCACATACGCCTAGTGGTCTGAGTATAGTCCACATACGCGGTGTGGTCTCCGATTACTCCACATACGCCGTGTGGTCTCAGAATACTCCACATACGCCGTGTGGTCTCAGAATACTCCACATACGCCGTGTGGCCTGAGCATACTCCACAGACGCCGTGTGGTGTCAGAATACTCCACATACGCTGTGTGGCCTGAGCATACTCCACATACGATTTGTGGCCTGAGAATACTCCCCATACGCCGTGTGGTCTCAGAATACTCCACATACGCCGTGTGGTCTCAGAATACTCCAGATACGCTGTGTGGCCTGAGCATACTCCACATACGCCGTGTGGTCTCAGAATACTCCACATACGCCGTGTGGTCTCAGAATACTCCACATACGCCGTGTGGCCTGAGTATAGTCCACATACGCCGTGTGGTCTCAGAGTACTCCACATACGCCGTGTGGCCTGAGCATACTCCAAATACGACTTGTGGCCTGAGAATACTCCCCATACGCCGTGTGGTCTCAGAATACTCCACATTCGCTGTGTGGCCTGAGCATACTCCACATACGACTTGTGGCCTGAGAATACTCCCCATACGCCGTGTGGTCTCAGAATACTCCACATACGCCTAGTGGCCTGAGTATAGTCAACATACGCCGTGTGGTCTGCGAGTACTCCACATACGCCGTGTGGTCTGCGAGTACTCCACATACGCCCTGTGGTCTGAGAATACTCCTCATACGCCGTGTGGTCTCCGAATGCTTTACATTCTCCGTGTGGTCCCACAATACTCTACATACGTCGTGTGGTCTCAGAATACTCCACATACGCCGAGTGCACTCAGAATACTCCACATACGCCCTGTGGCTTTAGTATAGTCCACATACGCAGTGTGGTCTCCGAATACTCCACATACGCCTTGTGGCCTGAGTATAGTCAACATACGCGGTGTGGTCTGCGAGTACTCCACATACGCCGTTTGGTCTGCGAGTACTCCACATACGCCGTGTGGTCTGTGAGTACTCCACATACGCCGTGTGGTCTCAGAATACTCTACGTACGCCGTGTGGTCTCAGTATAGTCCACATACGCCGTGTGGTCTCAGAATACTCTACGTACGCCGTGGGGTCTCAGTGTAGTCCACATACGCCGTGTGGTCTGCGAGTACTCCACATACGACCTGTGGCCTGAGTATAGTCCACATACGCCGTGTGGTCTGCGAGTACTCCACATACGCCGTGTGGTCTGCGAGTACTCCACATACGCCCTGTGGTCTGAGAATACTCCTCATACGCCGTGTGGTCTCCGAATGCTTTACATTCTCCGTGTGGTCCCACAATACTCTACATACGCTATGTGATCTCAGAATACTCCACATACGACTTGTGGCCTGAGAATACTCCCCATACGCCGTGTGGTCTCAGATTACTCCACATACGCCGTTTGGTCTGTGAGTACTCCACATACGCCGTGTGGCCTGAGTATAGTCCACATACGCCGTGTGGTCTGAGAATACTCCACATACGCCGTGTGGTCTCAGAATACTCTACGTACGCCGTGGGGTCTCAGTGTAGTCCACATACGCCGTGTGGTCTGCGAGTACTCCACATACGACCTGTGGCCTGAGTATAGTCCACATACGCCGTGTGGTCTGCGAGTACTCCCCATACGCCGTGTGGTCTGCGAGTACTCCACATACGCCGTGTGGTCTGCGAGTACTCCACATACGACCTGAGGCCTGAGAATACTCCTCATACGCCGTGTGGTCTCCGAATGCTTTACATTCTCCGTGTGGTCCCACAATGCTCTACATACGCCATGTGGTCTCAGAATACTCCACATACGCCGTGTGGCCAGAGTATAGTCCACATACGCAGTGTGGTCTGAGAATACTCCACATACGCCGTGTGGTCTCAGAATACTCTACGTACGCCGTGTGGTCTCAGTATAGTCCACATATGCGGTGTGGTCTGCGAGTACTCCACATACGACCTGTGGCCTGAGAATACTCCCCATACGCCGTGTGGTCTCAGAATACTCCACATACGCCGTGTGGCCTGAGTATAGTCCACATACGCAGTGTGGTCGCCGAATACTCCACATACGCCGTCTGGTCTCAGAATGGTTCACATTCTCCGTGTGGTCCCACTATACTCTACATACGCCGTGTGGTCTCAGAATACTCCACATACGCCGTGTGGTCTTAGAATGCTGCAACATACGCCGTGTGGCCTGAGTATAGTCAACATACGCTGTGTGGTCTGCGAGTACTCCACATACGCGGTGTGGTCTGTGAGTACTCCACATACGCCCTGTGGTCTGAGAATACTCCTCATACGCCGTGTGGTCTCCGAATGCTTTACATTCTCCGTGTTGTCCCACAATACTCTAGATACGCCGTGTGGTCTCAGAATACTCCACATACGCCGAGTGGACTCAGAATACTCCACATACGCCGTGTGGCCTGAGTATAGTCCACATACGCCGTGTGGTCTGACAATACTCCACATACGACGTGTGGCCTGAGTATAGTCAACATACGCTGTGTGGTCTGCGAGTACTCCACATACGCCGTGTGGTCTGCGAGTACTCCACATACGACCTGAGGCCTGAGAATACTCCCCATACACCGTGTGGTCTCAGAATACTCCACATACGCCGTGTGGTCTCAGAATACTCCACATACGCCGTGTGGCCTGAGTATAGTCCACATACGCCGTGTGGTCTGAGAATACTCCACATACGCCGTGTGGTCTCAGATTACTCTACGTACGCCGTATGGTCTCAGTATAGTCCACACCCGCCGTGTGGTCTGCGAGTACTCCACATACGCCGTGTGGTCTGCGAGTACTCCACATACGACCTGAGGCCCGAGAATACTCCCCATACGCCGTGTGGTCTCAGAATAATCCACATACGCCGTGTGGCCTGAGCATACTCCACAGACGCCGTGTGATCTCAGAATACTCCACATACGCCGTGTGGTCTGCGAGTACTCCACATACGCCCTGTGGCCTGCGAATACTCCCCATACGCCGTGTGGTCTCAGAATACTCCACATACGCCTTGTGGCCCGAGTATAGTCCACATACGCGGTGTGGTTTCCGAATACTCCACATACGCCGTGCGGTCTCAGAATACTCCACATACGCCGTGTGGCCTGAGAATACTCCTCATACGCCGTGCGGTCTCAGAATACTCCACATACGCCCTGTTTTCCTGAGTATAGTCCACATACGCCGTGTGGTCTCCGAATACTCCACATACGCCGTGTGGTCTCAGAATGCTTTACATTCTCCGTGTGGTCCCACTATACTCTACATACGCCGTGTGGTCTCAGAATACTCCACATACGCCGTGTGGCCTGAGTATAGTCAACATGCGCTGTGTGGTCTGCGAGTACTCCACATACGCCGTGTGGTGTGTGAGTACTCCACATACGCCCTGTGGTATGAGAATACTCCTCATACTCCGTGCGGTCTCAGAATACTCCACATACGCCCTGTTTTCCTGAGTATAGTCCACATACGCCGTGTGGTCTCCGAATACTCCACATACGCCGTGTGGTCTCAGAATGCTTTACATTCTCCGTGTGGTCCCACTATACTCTACATACGCCGTGTGGTCTCAGAATACTCCACATACGCCGTGTGGCCTGAGTATAGTCAACATACGCTGTGTGGTCTGCGAGTACTCCACATACGACCTGTGGCCTGAGAATACTCCCCAGACGGCGTGTGGTCTCAGAATACTCCACATACGCCTTGTGGCCTGAGTATAGTCCACATACGCAGTGTGGTCTCAGAATACTCCACATACGCCGAGTGGACTCAGAATACTCCACATACGCCGTGTGGCCTGAGTATAGTCCACATACGCCGTGTGGTCTGACAATACTCCACATACGACGTGAGGCCTGAGTATAGTCAACATACGCTGTGTGGTCTGCGAGTACTCCACATACGCCGTGTGGTCTGTGAGTACTCCACATACGCCCTGTGGTCTGAGAATACTCCTCATACGCCGTGCGGTCTCCGAATGCTTTACATTCTCCATGTGGTCCCACAATACTCTACATACGCCGTGTGGTCTCAGAATACTCCACATACGCCGTCTGGTCTCAGAATGCTTCACATTCTCCGTGTGGTCCCACTATACTCTACATACGCCGTGTGGTCTCAGAATACTCCCCATACGCCGTGTGGTCTCAGAATACTCCACATACGCCTTGTGGTCTCAGAATGCTTCACAATCTCCGTGTGGTCCCACTATACTCTACATACGCAGTGTGGTCTCAGAATACTCCACATACGCCGTGTGGCCTAAGTATAGTCAACATCCGCTGTGTGGTCTGCGAGTACTCCACATACGCGGTGTGGTCTGTGAGTACTCCACATACGCCCTGTGGTCTGAGAATACTCCTCATATGCCGTGTGGTCTCCGAATGCTTTACATTCTCCGTGTGGTCCCACAATACTCTACATACGCCGTGTGGTCTCAGAATACTCCACACACGCCGAGTGGACTCAGAATACTCCACATACGCCGTGTGGCCTGAGTATAGTCCACATACGCAGTGTGGTCTCCGAATACTCCACATACGCCGTGTGGCCTGAGTATAGTCAACATACGCTGTGTGGTCTGCGAGTACTCCACATACGACCTGTGGCCTGAGAATACTCCCCATACGCCGTGTGGTCTCAGAATAATCCACATACGCCGTGTGGCCTGAGTATAGTCCACATACGCCGTGTGGTCTGAGAATACTCCACATACGCCCTGTGGTCTCAGAATACTCTACGTACCCCCTGTGGTCTCAGTATAGTCCACATACGCCGTGTGGTCTGCGAGTACTCCACATACGACCTGTGGTCTGAAAGTACTCCCCATACGCCGTGTGCTCTCAGAATACTTTACATTCTCCGTGTGGTCCCACAATACTCTACATACGCCGTGTGGTCTCAGAATACTCCACATACGCCGTGTGGCCTGAGAATACTCCCCATACGCCGTGTGGTCTGAAAATAATCCACATACGCAGTGTGGTCTCCTAATACTCCACATACGCCGTGTGGCCTGAGTATAGTCAACATACGCTGTGTGGTCTGCGAGTACTCCACATACGCCGTGTGGTCTGTGAGTACTCCACATACGCCCTGTGGTCTGAGAATACTCCTCATACGCCGTGTGGTCTCCGAATGCCTTACATTCTCCGTGTGGTCCCACAATACTCTACATACGCCGTGTGGTCTCAGAATACTCCACATACGCCGAGTGGACTCAGAATACTCCACATACGCCTTGTGGCCTGAGTATAGTCCACATACGCAGTGTGGTCTCCGAATACTCCACATACGCCGTGTGGTCTCAGAATGCTTTACATTCTCCGTGTGGTCCCACTATACTCTACATACGCCGTGTGGTCTCAGAATACTCCACATACGCCGTGTGGCCTGAGTATAGTCAACATACGCTGTGTGGTCTGCGAGTACTCCACATACGCCATGTGGTCTGTGAGTACTCCACATACGCCCTGTGGTCTGAGAATACTCCTCATACGCCGTGTGGTCTCCGAATGCTTTACATTCTCCGTGTGGTCCCACAATACTCTACATACGCCGTGTGGTCTCAGAATACTCCACATACGCCGAGTGGACTCAGAATACTCCACATACGCCGTGTGGCCTGAGTATAGTCCACATACGCAGTGTGGTCTCCGAATACTCCACATACGCCGTGTGGCCTGAGTATAGTCAACATACGCTGTGTGGTCTGCGAGTACTCCACATACGACCTGTGGCCTGAGAATACTCCCCATACGCCGTGTGGTCTCAGAATAATCCACATACGCCGTGTGGCCTGAGTATAGTCCACATACGCCGTGTGGTCTGAGAATACTCCACATACGCCCTGTGGTCTCAGAATACTCTACGTACCCCCTGTGGTCTCAGTATAGTCCACATACGCCGTGTGGTCTGCGAGTACTCCACATACGACCTGTGGTCTGAAAGTACTCCCCATACGCCGTGTGCTCTCAGAATACTTTACATTCTCCGTGTGGTCCCACAATACTCTACATACGCCGTGTGGTCTCAGAATACTCCACATACGCCGTGTGGCCTGAGAATACTCCCCATACGCCGTGTGGTCTGAAAATAATCCACATACGCAGTGTGGTCTCCTAATACTCCACATACGCCGTGTGGCCTGAGTATAGTCAACATACGCTGTGTGGTCTGCGAGTACTCCACATACGCCGTGTGGTCTGTGAGTACTCCACATACGCCCTGTGGTCTGAGAATACTCCTCATACGCCGTGTGGTCTCCGAATGCCTTACATTCTCCGTGTGGTCCCACAATACTCTACATACGCCGTGTGGTCTCAGAATACTCCACATACGCCGAGTGGACTCAGAATACTCCACATACGCCTTGTGGCCTGAGTATAGTCCACATACGCAGTGTGGTCTCCGAATACTCCACATACGCCGTGTGGTCTCAGAATGCTTTACATTCTCCGTGTGGTCCCACTATACTCTACATACGCCGTGTGGTCTCAGAATACTCCACATACGCCGTGTGGCCTGAGTATAGTCAACATACGCTGTGTGGTCTGCGAGTACTCCACATACGCCATGTGGTCTGTGAGTACTCCACATACGCCCTGTGGTCTGAGAATACTCCTCATACGCCGTGTGGTCTCCGAATGCTTTACATTCTTCGTGTGGTCCCACAATACTCTACATACGCCGTGTGGTCTCAGAATACTCCACATACGCCTTGTGGTCTCAGAATACTTTACATTCTCCGTGTGGTCCCACAGTACTCTACATACGCCGTGTGGTCTCAGAATACTCCACATACGCCGTGTGGCCTGAGAATACTCCTCATACGCCGTGTGGTCTCCGAATGCTTTACATTCTTCGTGTGGTCCCACAATACTCCCCATACGCCGTGTGGTCTGAAAATAATCCACATACGCAGTGTGGTCTCCGAATACTCCACATACGCCGTGTGGCCTGAGTATAGTCAACATACGCTGTGTGGTCTGCGAGTACTCCACATACGCCGTGTGGTCTGTGAGTACTCCACATACGCCCTGTGGTCTGAGAATACTCCTCATACGCCGTGTGGTCTCCGAATGCTTTACATTCTTCGTGTGGTCCCACAATACTCTACATACGCCGTGTGGTCTCAGAATACTCCACATACGCCGTGTGGCCTGAGTATAGTCCACATACGTAGTGTGGTCTGCGAGTACTCCACATACGCCGTGTGGTCTGTGAGTACTCCACATACGCCGAATGAACTCAGAATACTCCACATACGCCGTGAGGCCTGAGTATAGTCCACATACGCAGTGTGGTCTCCGAATACTCCACATACGCCGTGTGGCCTGAGTATAGTCAACATACGCTGTGTGGTCTGCGAGTACTCCACATACGCCGTGTGGTCTGTGAGTACTCCACATACGCCGAGTGGACTCAGAATACTCCCCATACGCCGTGTGGTCTGAAAATAATCCACATACGCAGTGTGGTCTCAGAATACTCCACATACGCCGTGTGGCCTGAGTATAGTCCACATACGTAGTGTTGTCTCCGAATACTCCACATACGCCGTGTGGCCTGAGTATAGTCCACATACGCAGTGTGGTCTCCGAATACTCCACAAACGCCGTGTGGCCTGAGTATAGTCCACATACGCCGTGTGGTCTGAGAATACTCCACATACGCCGTGTGGTCTCAGAATACTCCACATACGCCGTGTGGTCTGCGAGTACTCCACATACGACCTGTGGCCTGCGAATACTCCCCATACGCCGTGTGGTCTCAGAATACTCCACATACGCCGAGTGGACTCAGAATACTCCACATACGCCGTGTGGCCTGAGCATACTCCACAGACGCCGTGTGATCTCAGAATACTCCACATTCGCCGTGTGGTCTCAGAATGCTTTACATTCTCCGTGTGGTCCCACAATATTCAACATACGCTGTGTGGTCTCAGAATAATCCACATACGCCGAGTGGACTCAGAATACTCCACATACGGCGTGTGGCCTGAGCATACTCCACACACGCCGTGTGGTCTCAGAATACTTCACATACGCCGTGTGGCCTGAGTATAGTCAACATACGCTGTGGGGTCTGCGAGTACTCCACATACGCTGTGTGGTCTGTGAGTACTCCACATACGCCCTGTGGTCTGAGAATACTCCTCATACGCCGTGTGGTCTCAGAATACTCCACATACGCCGTGTGGACTCAGAATACTCCACATACGCCGTGTGGCCTGAGCATACTCCACAGACGCCGTGTGGTCTCAGAATACTTCACATACGCCGTGTGGCCTGAGTATGGTCAACATACGCTGTGGGGTCTGCGAGTACTCCACATACGCCGTGTGGTCTGTGAGTACTCCACATACGCACTGTGGTCTGAGAATACTCCTCATACGCCGTGTGGTCTCATAATACTCCACATACGCTGTGTGGACTCAGAATACTCCACATACGCCGTGTGGGCTGAGCATACTCCACAGACGCCGTGTGATCTCAGAATACTCCACATTCGCCGTGTGGTCTCAGAATGCTTCACATTCTCCGTGTGGTCCCACAATACTCAACATACGCCGTGTGGTCTCAGAATACTCCACATACGCCGAGTGGACTCGGAATACTCCACATACGCCGTGTGGCCTGAGCATACTCCACAGACGCCGTGTGGTCTCAGAATACTTCACATACGCCGTGTGGCCTGAGTATAGTCAACATACGCTGTGGGGTCTGCGAGTACTCCACATACGCCGTGTGGTCTGTGAGTACTCCACATACGCCCTGTGGTCTGAGAATACTCCTCATACGCCGTGTGGTCTCAGAATACTTCACATACGCCGTGTGGCCTAAGTATAGTCAACATACGCTGTGGGGTCTGCGAGTACTCCACATACGCCGTGTGGTCTGTGAGTACTCCACATACGCCCTGTGGTCTGCGAATACTCCTCATACGCCGTGTGGTCTGAGAATACTCCTCATACGCCCTGTGGTCTGAGAATACTCCTCCTATGCCGTGTGGTCTCAGAATACTCCACATACGCCGTGTGGACTCAGAATACTCCACATACGCCGTGTGGCCTGAGCATACTCCACAGACGCCGTGTGATCTCAGAATACTCCACATTCGCCGTGTGGTCTCGGAATACTCCACATACGCCGTGTGGCCTGAGTATAGTCCACATACGCCGTGTGGTCTGAGAATAATCCACATACGCCGTGTGGTCTCAGAATACTCCACATACGCCATGTGGCCTGAGTATAGTCAACATACGCTGTGGGGTCTGCGAGTACTCCACATACGCCGTGTGGTCTGTGAGTACTCCACATACGCCCTGTGGTCTGAGAATACTCCTCATACGCCGTGTGGTCTCAGAATACTTCACATACGCCGTGTGGCCTGAGTATAGTCAACATACGCTGTGGGGTCTGCGAGTACTCCACATACGCCGTGTGGTCTGTGAGTACTCCACATACGCCCTGTGGTCTGCGAATACTCCTCATACGCCGTGTGGTCTGAGAATACTCCTCATACGCCCTGTGGTCTGAGAATACTCCTCCTATGCCGTGTGGTCTCAGAATACTCCACATACGCCGTGTGGACTCAGAATACTCCACATACGCCGTGTGGCCTGAGCATACTCCACAGACGCCGTGTGATCTCAGAATACTCCACATTCGCCGTGTGGTCTCGGAATACTCCACATACGCCGTGTGGTCTGCGAGTACTCCACATACGCCCTGTGGCCTGCGAATACTCCCCATACGCCGTGTGGTCTCAGAATACTCCACATACGCCGAGTGGACTCAGAATACTCCACATACGCCGTGTGGCCTGAGCATACTCCACAGACGCCGTGTGATCTCAGAATACTCCACATTCGCCGTGTGGTCTCAGAATGCTTTACATTCTCCGTGTGGTCCCACAATATTCAACATACGCTGTGTGGTCTCAGAGTAATCCACATACGCCGAGTGGACTCAGAATACTCCACATACGGCGTTTGGCCTGAGCATACTCCACAGACGCCGTGTGGTCTCAGAATACTTCACATACGCCGTGTGGCCTGAGTATAGTCCACATACGCCGTGTGGTCTGAGAATAATCCACATACGCCGTGTGGTCTCAGAATACTCCACATTCGCCGTGTGGTCTCGGAATACTCCACATACGCCGTGTGGCCTGAGTATAGTCCACATACGCCGTGTGGTCTGAGAATAATCCACATACGCCGTGTGGTCTCAGAATACTCCACATACGCCGTGTGGTCTGCGAGTACTCCACATACGCCCTGTGGCCTGCGAATACTCCCCATACGCCGTGTGGTCTCAGAATACTCCACATACGCCGAGTGGACTCAGAATACTCCACATACGCCGTGTGGCCTGTGCATACTCCACAGACGCCGTGTGATCTCAGAATACTCCACATTCGCCGTGTGGTCTCGGAATACTCCACATACGCCGTGTGGCCTGAGTATAGTCCACATACGCCGTATGGTCTGAGAATAATCCACATACGCCGTGTGGTCTCAGAATACTCCACATACGCCATGTGGTCTGCGAGTACTCCACATACGCCCTGTGGTCTGAGAATACTCCTCATACGCCGTGTGGTCTCAGAATACTCCACATACGCCGTGTGGACTCAGAATACTCCACATACGCCGTGTGGCCTGAGCATACTTCACAGACGCCGTGTGGTCTCAGAATACTTCACATACGCCGTGTGGTCTGTGAGTACTCCACATACGCCCTGTGGTCTGAGAATACTCCTCATACGCCATGTGGTCTCCGAATGCTTTACATTCTCCGTGTGGTCCCACAATACTCTACATACGCCGTGTGGTCTCGGAATACTCCACATACGCCGTGTGGCCTGAGTATAGTCCACATACGCCGTGTGGTCTGCGAGTACTCCACATACGCCGAGTGGACTCAGAATACTCCACATACGCCGTATGGTCTCAGAATACTCCACATACGCTGTGTGGCCTGAGTATAGTCCACATACGCCGTGTGGTCTGCGAGTACTCCACATACGCCGTGTGGTCTGCGAGTACTCCACATACGCCGAGTGGACTCAGAATACTCCACATACGCCGTGTGGCCTGAGCATACTCCACAGACGCCGTGTGGTCTCAGAATACTTCACATACGCCGTGTGGCCTGAGTGTAGTCATATACGCTGTGTGGCATGCGAGTACTCCACATACGCCCTGTGGTCTGAGAATACTCCTCATACGCCGTGTGGTCTCAGAATACTCCACATACGCTGTGTGGCCTGAGTATAGTCCACATACGCCGTGTGGTCTGCGAGTACTCCACATACGCCGAGTGGACTCAGAATACTCAACATACGCCGTGTGGCCTGAGCATACTCCACAGACGCCGTGTGGTCTCAGAATACTTCACATACGCCGTGTGGCCTGAGTGTAGTCATATACGCTGTGTGGCATGCGAGTACTCCACATACGACCTTTGGCCTGAGAATACTCCTCATACGCCGTGTGGTCTCAGAATACTCCACATACACCGTGTGGCCTGAGTATAGTCCACATACGCAGTGTGGTCTCAGAATACTCCACATACGCTGTGTGGCCTGAGTATAGTCCACATACGCCGTGTGGTCTGCGAGTACTCCACATACGCCGAGTGGACTCAGAATACTCCACATACGCCCTGTGGTCTGAGAATACTCCTCATACGCCGTGTGGTCTCAGAATACTCCACATACGCCGTGTGGCCTAAGTATAGTCAACATACGCTGTGTGGTCTGCGAGTACTCCACATACGCGGTGTGATCTGTGAGTACTCCACATACGACCTGTGGCCTGAGAATACTCCCCATACGCCGTGTGGTCTCAGAATACTCCACATACGCCGAGTGGACTCAGAATACTCCACATACGCCGTGTGGCCTGAGTATAGTCCACATACGCCGTGTGGTCTGAGAATACTCCACATACGCCCTGTGGTCTCAGAATACTCTACGTACGCCGTGTGGTCTCAGTATAGTCAACATACGCCGTGTGGTGTGCGAGTACTCCACATACGACCTGTGGCCTGAGAATACTCCCCATACGCCGTGTGGTCTCAGAATACTCCACATACGCCGAGTGGACTCAGAATTCTCCACATACGCCGTGTGGCCTGAGTATAGTCCACATACGCCGTGTGGTCTGAGAATAATCCACATACGCCGAGTGGACTCAGAATACTCCACATACGCCGTGTGGCCTGAGCATACTCCACAGACGCCATGTGATCTCAGAATACTCCACATTCGCCGTGTGGTCTCAGAATGCTTCACATTCTCCGTGTGGTCCCACTATACTCTACATACGCCGTGTGGTCTCAGAATACTCCACATACGCCTTGTGGCCTGAGTATAGTCCACATACGCTGTGTGGTCTCCGAATACTCCACATACGCCGTGTGGTCTCAGAATGCTTCACATTCTCCGTGTGGTCCCACAATACTCTACATACGCCGTGTGGTCTCAGAATACTCCACATACGCCGTGTGGCCTGAGTATAGTCCACATACGCCGTGTGGTCTGAGAATAATCAACATACGCCGTGTGGTCTCAGAATACTCCACATACGCCGTGTGGTCTGCGAGTACTCCACATACGCCCTGTGGCCTGCGAATACTCCCCATACGCCGTGTGGTCTCAGAATACTCCACATACGCCGTGTGGACTCAGAATACTCCACATACTCCGTGTGGCCTGAGCATACTCCACAGACGCCGTGTGATCTCAGAATACTCCACATTCGCCGTGTGGTCTCAGAATGCTTCACATTCTCCGTGTGGTCCCACAATACTCTACATACGCCGTGTGGTCTCAGAATACTCCACATACGCCGTGTGGCCTGAGTATAGTCCACATACGCCGTGTGGTCTGAGAATAATCAACATACGCCGTGTGGTTTCAGAATACTCCACATACGCCGTGTGGTCTGCGAGTACTCCACATACGCCCTGTGGCCTGCGAATACTCCCCATACGCCGTGTGGTCTCAGAATACTCCACATACGCCGTGTGGACTCAGAATACTCCACATACTCCGTGTGGCCTGAGCATACTCCACAGACGCCGTGTGATCTCAGAATACTCCACATTCGACGTGTGGTCTCAGAATGCTTCACATTCTCCGTGTGGTCCCACAATACTCTACATACGCCGTGTGGTCTCAGAATACTCCACATACGCCGTGTAGCCTGAGTATAGTCCACATACGCCGTGTGGTCTGAGAATAATCAACATACGCCGTGTGGTCTCAGAATACTCTACATACGCCGTGTGGTCTCAGAATACTCCACATACGCCGTGTGGCCTGAGTATAGTCCACATACGCCGTGTGGTCTGAGAATAATCAACATACGCCGTGTGGTCAGAGAATACTTCACATACGCCGTGTGGTCTGCGAGTATTCCACATACGCCCTGTGGCCTGCGAATACTCCCCATACGCCGTGTGGTCTCAGAATACTCCACATACGCCGTGTGGTCTCAGAATACTTCACATACGCCGTGTGGCCTGAGTATAGTCAACATACGCTGTGGGGTCTGCGAGTACTCCACATACGCCGTGTGGTCTGTGAGTACTCCACATACGACCTGTGGTCTGAGTATACTCCTCATACGCCGTGTGGTCTCAGAATACTCCTCATACGCCGTGTGGCCTGAGTATAGTCAACATACGCTGTTTGGTCTGTGAGTACTCCACATACGCCCTGTGGTCTGAGAATACTCCTCATACGCCATGTGGTCTCCGAATGCTTTACCTTCTCCGTGTGGTCCCACAATACTCTACATACGCCGTGTGGTCTCGGAATACTCCACATACGCCGTGTGGCCTGAGTATAGTCCACATACGCCGTGTGGTCTGAGAATAATCCACATACGCCGTGTGGTCTCAGAATACTCCACATACGCCGAGTGGACTCAGAATACTCCACATACGCCGTGTAGCCTGAGCATACTCCACAGACGCCGTGTGATCTCAGAATACTCCACATTCGCCGTGTGGTCTCAGAATGCTTCACATTCTCCGTGTGGTCCCACTATACTCTACATACACCGTGTGGTCTCAGAATACTCCACATACGCCGTGTGGTGTGCGAGTACTCCACATACGCCCTGTGGCCTGCGAATACTCCCCATACGCCGTGTGGTCTCAGAATACTCCACATACGCCTTGTGGCCTGAGTATGGTCCACATACGCGGTGTGGTTTCCGAATACTCCACATACGCCGTGTGGTCTCAGAATACTCCACATACGCCGTGTGGCCTGAGTATAGTCCACATACGCTGTGTGGTCTCCGAATACTCCACATACGCCGTGTGGCCTGAGTATAGTCAACATACGCTGTGTGGTCTGCGAGTACTCCACATACGACCTGTGGCCTGAGAATACTCCTCATACGATGTGTGGTCGATGCTTTACATTCTCCGTGTGGTCCCACAAAACTCTACATACGCCGTTTGGTCTCAGAATACTCCACATATGCCGTGTGGCCTGAGTATAGTCCACATACGCAGTGTGGTCTCAGAATACTCCACATACGCTGTGTGGCCTGAGTATAGTCCACATACGCCGTGTGGTCTGCGAGTACTCCACATACGCCGAGTGGACTCAGAATACTGCACATACGCCCTGTGGTCTGCGAGTACTCCACATACGACCTGAGGCCTGAGAATACTCCACATACGCCGTGTGGTCTGTGAGTACTCCACATACGCCGTGTGGCCTGAGTATAGTCAACATACGCTGTGTGGTCTGCCAGTACTTCACATACGCCGTGTGGTTTGTGAGTACTCCACATACGCCCTGTGGTCTGAGAATACTCCACAGACGCCGTGTGGTTTCAGAATACTCCACATACGCTGTGTGGCCTGAGTATAGTCCACATACGCCGTGTGGTCTGCGAGTACTCCACATACGCCGAGTGGACTCAGAATACTCCACATACGCCGTGTGGCCTGAGCATACTCCACAGACGCCGTGTGGTCTCAGAATACTTCACATACGCCGTGTGGTCTGTGGGTATTCCACATACGCCCTGTGGTCTGAGAATACTCCCCATACGCCGTGTGGTCTCGGAATACTCCACATACGCCGTGTGGTCTCAGAATACTCCACATACGCTGTGTGGCCTGAGTATAGTCCACATACGCCGTGTGGTCTGCGAGTACTCCACATACGCCGTGTGGTCTGCGAGTACTCCACATACGACCTGAGGCCTGAGAATACTCCCCATACGCCGTGTGGTCTCAGAATACTCCACATACGCCGTGTGGCCTGAGTATAGTCCACATACGCTGTGTGGTCTCCGAATACTCCACATACGCCGTGTGGCCTGAGTATAGTCAACATACGCTGTGTGGTCTGCGAGTACTCCACATACGACCTGTGGCCTGAGAATACTCCTCATACGATGTGTGGTCGATGCTTTACATTCTCCGTGTGGTCCCACAATACTCTACATACGCCGTTTGGTCTCAGAATACTCCACATATGCCGTGTGGCCTGAGTATAGTCCACATACGCAGTGTGGTCTCAGAATACTCCACATACGCTGTGTGGCCTGAGTATAGTCCACATACGCCGTGTGGTCTGCGAGTACTCCACATACGCCGTGTGGTCTGCGAGTACTCCACATACGACCTGAGGCCTGAGAATACTCCCCATACGCCGTGTGGTCTCAGAATACTCCACATACGCCGTGTGGCCTGAGTATAGTCCACATACGCTGTGTGGTCTCCGAATACTCCACATACGCCGTGTGGCCTGAGTATAGTCAACATACGCTGTGTGGTCTGCGAGTACTCCACATACGACCTGTGGCCTGAGAATACTCCTCATACGATGTGTGGTCGATGCTTTACATTCTCCGTGTGGTCCCACAATACTCTACATACGCCGTTTGGTCTCAGAATACTTCACATACGCCGTGTGGCCTGAGTATAGTCAACATACGCTGTGGGGTCTGCGAGTACTCCACATACGCCGTGTGGTCTGTGAGTACTCCACATACGACCTGTGGTCTGAGTATACTCCTCATACGCCGTGTGGTCTCAGAATACTCCTCATACGCCGTGTGGCCTGAGTATAGTCAACATACGCTGTTTGGTCTGTGAGTACTCCACATACGCCCTGTGGTCTGAGAATACTCCTCATACGCCATGTGGTCTCCGAATGCTTTACCTTCTCCGTGTGGTCCCACAATACTCTACATACGCCGTGTGGTCTCGGAATACTCCACATACGCCGTGTGGCCTGAGTATAGTCCACATACGCCGTGTGGTCTGAGAATAATCCACATACGCCGTGTGGTCTCAGAATACTCCACATACGCCGAGTGGACTCAGAATACTCCACATACGCCGTGTAGCCTGAGCATACTCCACAGACGCCGTGTGATCTCAGAATACTCCACATTCGCCGTGTGGTCTCAGAATGCTTCACATTCTCCGTGTGGTCCCACTATACTCTACATACACCGTGTGGTCTCAGAATACTCCACATACGCCGTGTGGTGTGCGAGTACTCCACATACGCCCTGTGGCCTGCGAATACTCCCCATACGCCGTGTGGTCTCAGAATACTCCACATACGCCTTGTGGCCTGAGTATGGTCCACATACGCGGTGTGGTTTCCGAATACTCCACATACGCCGTGTGGTCTCAGAATACTCCACATACGCCGTGTGGCCTGAGTATAGTCCACATACGCTGTGTGGTCTCCGAATACTCCACATACGCCGTGTGGCCTGAGTATAGTCAACATACGCTGTGTGGTCTGCGAGTACTCCACATACGACCTGTGGCCTGAGAATACTCCTCATACGATGTGTGGTCGATGCTTTACATTCTCCGTGTGGTCCCACAAAACTCTACATACGCCGTTTGGTCTCAGAATACTCCACATATGCCGTGTGGCCTGAGTATAGTCCACATACGCAGTGTGGTCTCAGAATACTCCACATACGCTGTGTGGCCTGAGTATAGTCCACATACGCCGTGTGGTCTGCGAGTACTCCACATACGCCGAGTGGACTCAGAATACTGCACATACGCCCTGTGGTCTGCGAGTACTCCACATACGACCTGAGGCCTGAGAATACTCCACATACGCCGTGTGGTCTGTGAGTACTCCACATACGCCGTGTGGCCTGAGTATAGTCAACATACGCTGTGTGGTCTGCCAGTACTTCACATACGCCGTGTGGTTTGTGAGTACTCCACATACGCCCTGTGGTCTGAGAATACTCCACAGACGCCGTGTGGTCTCAGAATACTCCACATACGCTGTGTGGCCTGAGTATAGTCCACATACGCCGTGTGGTCTGCGAGTACTCCACATACGCCGAGTGGACTCAGAATACTCCACATACGCCGTGTGGCCTGAGCATACTCCACAGACGCCGTGTGGTCTCAGAATACTTCACATACGCCGTGTGGTCTGTGGGTATTCCACATACGCCCTGTGGTCTGAGAATACTCCCCATACGCCGTGTGGTCTCGGAATACTCCACATACGCCGTGTGGTCTCAGAATACTCCACATACGCTGTGTGGCCTGAGTATAGTCCACATACGCCGTGTGGTCTGCGAGTACTCCACATACGCCGTGTGGTCTGCGAGTACTCCACATACGACCTGAGGCCTGAGAATACTCCCCATACGCCGTGTGGTCTCAGAATACTCCACATACGCCGTGTGGCCTGAGTATAGTCCACATACGCTGTGTGGTCTCCGAATACTCCACATACGCCGTGTGGCCTGAGTATAGTCAACATACGCTGTGTGGTCTGCGAGTACTCCACATACGACCTGTGGCCTGAGAATACTCCTCATACGATGTGTGGTCGATGCTTTACATTCTCCGTGTGGTCCCACAATACCCTACATACGCCGTTTGGTCTCAGAATACTCCACATATGCCGTGTGGCCTGAGTATAGTCCACATACGCAGTGTGGTCTCAGAATACTCCACATACGCTGTGTGGCCTGAGTATAGTCCACATACGCCGTGTGGTCTGCGAGTACTCCACATACGCCGAGTGGGCTCAGAATACTGCACATACGCCCTGTGGTCTGAGAATACTCCTCATACGCCGTGTGGTCTCAGAATACTCCACATACGCCGAGTGGACTCAGAATTCTCCACATACGCCGTGTGGCCTGAGTATAGTCCACATACGCCGTGTGGTCTGAGAATAATCCACATACGCCGAGTGGACTCAGAATACTCCACATACGCCGTGTGGCCTGAGCATACTCCACAGACGCCGTGTGATCTCAGAATACTCCACATTCGCCGTGTGGTCTCAGAATGCTTCACATTCTCCGTGTGGTCCCACTATACTCTACATACGCCGTGTGGTCTCAGAATACTCCACATACGCCTTGTGGCCTGAGTATAGTCCACATACGCCGTGTGGTCTGCGAGTACTCCACATACGCCGTGTGGTCTGCGAGTACTCCACATACGCCGTGTGGTGTGCGAGTACTCCACATACGCCGTGTGGTCTGCGAGTACTCCACATACGCCGAGTGGACTCAGAATACTCCACATAAGCCGTGTGGCCTGAGCATACTCCACAGACGCCGTGTGGTCTCAGAATACTTCACATACGCCGTGTGGCCTGAGTGTAGTCATATACGCTGTTTGGCATGCGAGTACTCCACATACGCCGTGTGGTCTCAGAATACTCCACATACACCGTGTGGCCTGAGTATAGTCCACATACGCAGTGTGGTCTCCGAATACTCCACATACGCTGTGTGGCCTGAGTATAGTCCACATACGCCGTGTGGTCTGCGAGTACTCCACATACGACCTGTGGCCTGAGAATACTCCCCATACGCCGTGTGGCCTGAGCATACTCCACAGACGCCGTGTGGTCTCAGAATACTTCACATACGCCGTGTGGCCTGAGTGTAGTCATATACGCTGTGTGGCATGCGAGTACTCCACATACGACCTGTGGCCTGAGAATACTCCTCATACGCCGTGTGGTCTGTGAGTACTCCACATACGCCCTGTATTCTGAGAATACTCCACATACGCCGTGTGGTCTGTGAGTACTCCACATACGCCGTGTGGTCTGTGAGTACTCCACATACGCCCTGTGGTCTGAGAATACTCCTCATACGCCGTGTGGTCTCCGAATGCTTTACATTCTCCGTGTGGTCCCACAATACTCTACATACGCCATGTGGTCTCAGAATACTCCACATACACCGTGTGGCCTGAGTATAGTCCACATACGCAGTGTGGTCTCAGAATACTCCACATACGCTGTGTGGCCTGAGTATAGTCCACATACGCCGTGTGGTCTGCGAGTACTCCACATACGCCGAGTGGACTCAGAATACTCCACATACGCCCTGTGGTCAGAGAATACTCCTCATACGCCGTGTGGTCTCAGAATACTCCACATACGCCGTGTGGCCTAAGTATAGTCAACATACGCTGTGTGGTCTGGGAGTACTCCACATTCGACCTGTGGCCTGAGAATACTCCCCATACGCCGTGTGGTCTCAGAATACTCCACATACGCCGAGTGGACTCAGAACACTCCTCATACGCCGTGTGGCCTGAGTATAGTCCACATACGCCGTGTGGTCTGAGAATACTCCACATACGCCCTGTGGTCTCAGAATACTCTACGTACGCCGTGTGGTCTTAGTATAGTCAACATACGCCGTGTGGTGTGCGAGTACTCCACATACGACCTGTGGCCTGAGAATACTCCCCATACGCCGTGTGGTCTCAGAATACTCCACATACGCCGAGTGGACTCAGAATTCTCCACATACGCCGTGTGGCCTGAGTATAGTCCGCATACGCCGTGTGGTCTGAGAATAATCCACATACGCCGAGTGGACTCAGAATACTCCACATACGCCGTGTGGCCTGAGCATACTCCACAGACGCCGTGTGATCTCAGAATACTCCACATACGCCGTGTGGTCTCAGAATACTCCAGAATACTATGCCTTGTGGCCTGAGTATAGTCCACATACGCCGTGTGGTCTCAGAATTCTTCACATTCTCCGTGTGGTCCCACAATACTCTACATACGCCGTGTGGTCTCAGAATACTCCACATACGCCGTGTGGCCTGAGTATAGTCCACATACGCCGTGTGGTCTGAGAATAATCAACATACGCCGTGTGGTCTCAGAATACTCCACATACGCCGTGTGGTCTGCGAGTACTCCACATACGCCCTGTGGCCTGCGAATACTCCCCATACGCCGTGTGGTCTCAGAATACTCCACATACGCCGTGTGGACTCAGAATAATCCACATACTCCGTGTGGCCTGAGCATACTCCCCATACGCCGTGTGGTCCCACAATACTCTACATACGCCGTGTGGTCTCAGAATACTCCACATACGCCGTGTGGCCTGAGTATAGTCCACATACGCCGTGTGGTCTGAGAATAATCAACATACGCCGTGTGGTCTCAGAATACTCTACATACGCCGTGTGGTCTCAGAATACTCCACATACGCCGTGTGGCCTGAGTATAGTCCACATACGCCGTGTGGTCTGAGAATAATCAACATACGCCGTGTGGTCTCAGAATACTCCACATACGCCGTGTGGACTCAGAATACTCCACATACTCCGTGTGGCCTGAGCATACTCCACAGACGCCGTGTGATCTCAGAATACTCCACATACGCCGTGTGGTCTGAGAATAATCAACATACGCCGTGTGGTCTCAGAATACTCCACATACGCCGTGTGGTCTGCGAGTACTCCACATACGCCCTGTGGCCTGCGAATACTCCCCATACGCCGTGTGGTCTCAGAATACTCCACATACGCCGTGTGGTCTCAGAATACTTCACATACGCCGTGTGGCCTGAGTATAGTCAACATACGCTGTGGGGTCTGCGAGTACTCCACATACGCCGTGTGGTCTGTGAGTACTCCACATACGCCCTGTGGTCTGAGAATACTCCTCATACGCCGTGTGGTCTCAGAATACTCCACATACGCCGTGTGGACTCAGAATACTCCACATACGCCGTGTGGCCTGAGCATACTCCACAGACGCCGTGTGATCTCAGAATACTCCACATTCTCCGTGTGGTCCCACAATATTCAACATACGCTGTGTGGTCTCAGAATAATCCACATACGCCGAGTGGACTCAGAATACTCCACATACGCCGTGTGGCCTGAACATACTCCACAGACGCCGTGTGGTCTCAGAATACTTCACATACGCCGTGTGGCCTGAGTATAGTCAACATACGCTGTGGGGTCTGCGAGTACTCCACATACGCCGTGTGGTCTGTGAGTACTCCACATACGACCTGTGGTCTGAGAATACTCCTCATACGCCGTGTGGTCTCAGAATACTCCTCATACGCCGTGTGGCCTGAGTATAGTCAACATACGCTGTGTGGTCTGTGAGTACTCCACATACGCCCTGTGGTCTGAGAATACTCCTCATACGCCATGTGGTCTCCGAATGCTTTACATTCTCCGTGTGGTCCCACAATACTCTACATACGCCGTGTGGTCTCGGAATACTCCACATACGCCGTGTGGCCTGAGTATAGTCCACATACGCCGTGTGGTCTGAGAATAATCCACATACGCCGTGTGGTCTCAGAATACTCCACATACGCCGTGTGGTCTGCGAGTGCTCCACATACGCCCTGTGGCCTGCGAATACTCCCCATACGCCGTGTGGTCTCAGAATACTCCACATACGCCGAGTGGACTCAGAATACTCCACATACGCCGTGTGGCCTGAGCATACTCCACAGACGCCGTGTGATCTCAGAATACTCCACATTCGCCGTGTGGTCTCAGAATGCTTCACATTCTCCGTGTGGTCCCACTATACTCTACATACACCGTGTGGTCTCAGAATACTCCACATACGCCGTGTGGTGTGCGAGTACTCCACATACGCCCTGTGGCCTGCGAATACTCCCCATACGCCGTGTGGTCTCAGAATACTCCACATACGCCTTGTGGCCTGAGTATGGTCCACATACGCGGTGTGGTTTCCGAATACTCCACATACGCCGTGTGGTCTCAGAATACTCCACATACGCCGTGTGGCCTGAGTATAGTCAACATACGCTGTGTGGTCTGCGAGTACTCCACATACGCCGTGTGGTCTGTGAGTACTCCACATACGCCGTGTGGCCTGAGTATAGTCAACATACGCTGTGTGGTCTGCCAGTACTCCACATACGCCCTGTGGTCTGAGAATACTCCTCATACGCCATGTGGTCTCCGAATGCTTTACATTCTCCGTGTGGTCCCACAATACTCTACATACGCCGTGTGGTCTCGGAATACTCCACATACGCCGTGTGGCCTGAGTATAGTCCACATACGCCGTGTGGTCTGAGAATACTCCACAGACGCCGTGTGGTCTCAGAATACTCCACATACGCTGTGTGGCCTGAGTATAGTCCACATACGCCGTGTGGTCTGCGAGTACTCCACATACGCCGAGTGGACTCAGAATACTCCACATACGCCGTGTGGCCTGAGCATACTCCACAGACGCCGTGTGGTCTCAGAATACTTCACATACGCCGTGTGGTCTGAGTGTAGTCAACATATGCTGTGGGGCATGCGAGTACTCCACATACGCCGTGTGGTCTGTGGGTATTCCACATACGCCCTGTAGTCTGAGAATACTCCTCATACGCCGTGTGGTCTGCGAGTACTCCACCTACGCCGTGTGGTCTGCGAGTACTCCACATACGACCTGAGGCCTGAGAATACTCCCCATACGCCGTGTGGTCTCGGAATACTCCACATACGCCGTGTGGTCTCAGAATACTCCACATACGCTGTGTGGCCTGAGTATAGTCCACATACGCCGTGTGGTCTGCGAGTACTCCACCTACGCCGTGTGGTCTGCGAGTACTCCACATACGACCTGAGGCCTGAGAATACTCCCCATACGCCGTGTGGTCTCAGAATACTCCACATACGCCGTGTGGCCTGAGTATAGTCCACATACGCTGTGTGGTCTCCGAATACTCCACATACGCCGTGTGGCCTGAGTATAGTCAACATACGCTGTGTGGTCTGCGAGTACTCCACATACGACCTGTGGCCTGAGAATACTCCTCATACGATGTGTGGTCGATGCTTTACATTCTCCGTGTGGTCCCACAATACTCTACATACGCCGTTTGGTCTCAGAATACTCCACATATGCCGTGTGGCCTGAGTATAGTCCACATACGCAGTGTGGTCTCAGAATACTCCACATACGCTGTGTGGCCTGAGTATAGTCCACATACGCCGTGTGGTCTGCGAGTACTCCACATACGCCCTGTGGTCTCAGAATACTCTACGTACGCCGTGTGGTCTCAGTATAGTCAACATACGCCGTGTGGTGTGCGAGTACTCCACATACGACCTGTGGCCTGAGAATACTCCCCATACGCCGTGTGGTCTCAGAATACTCCACATACGCCGAGTATACTCAGAATACTCCACATACGCCGTGTGGCCTGAGTATAGTCCACATACGCCGTGTGGTCTGAGAATAATCCACATACGCCGAGTGGACTCAGAATACTCCACATACGCCGTGTGGCCTGAGCATACTCCACATACGCCGAGTGGACTCAGAATACTCCACATACGCCGTGTGGCCTGAGCATACTCCACAGACGCCGTGTGGTCTCAGAATACTTCACATACGCCGTGTGGTCTGAGTGTAGTCAACATATGCTGTGGGGCATGCGAGTACTCCACATACGCCGTGTGGTCTGTGGGTATTCCACATACGCCCTGTAGTCTGAGAATACTCCTCATACGCCGTGTGGTCTGCGAGTACTCCACATACGACCTGAGGCCTGAGAATACTCCCCATACGCCGTGTGGTCTCGGAATACTCCACATACGCCGTGTGGTCTCAGAATACTCCACATACGCCGTGTGGCCTGAGTATAGTCCACATACGCTGTGTGGTCTCCGAATACTCCACATACGCCGTGTGGCCTGAGTATAGTCAACATACGCTGTGTGGTCTGCGAGTACTCCACATACGACCTGTGGCCTGAGAATACTCCTCATACGATGTGTGGTCGATGCTTTACATTCTCCGTGTGGTCCCACAATACTCTACATACGCCGTGTGGTCTCAGAATACTCCACATACGCCGTGTGGCCTGAGTATAGTCCACATACGCCGTGTGGTCTGAGAATAATCAACATACGCCGTGTGGTCTCAGAATACTTCACATACGCCGTGTGGTCTGCGAATACTCCACATACGCCCTGTGGCCTGCGAATACTCCCCATACGCCGTGTGGTCTCAGAATACTCCACATACGCCGTGTGGACTCAGAATACTCCACATACTCCGTGTGGCCTGAGCATACTCCACAGACGCCGTGTGATCTCAGAATGCTCCACATTCGCCGTGTTGTCTCAGAATACTCCACATACGCCTTGTGGCCTGAGTATAGTCCACATACGCCGTGTGGTCTGCGAGTACTCCACATACGACCTGTGGCCTGAGAATACTCCCCATACGCCGTGTGGTCTCAGAATACTCCACATACGCCGTGTGGCCTGAGTATAGTCAACATACGCTGTGTGGTCTCCGAATACTCCACATACGCCGTGTGGTCTCAGAATGCTTCACATTGTCCGTGTGGTCCCACAATACTCTGCATACGCCGTGTGGTCTCAGAATACTCCACATACGCCGTGTGGCCTGAGTATAGTCCACATACGCCGTGTGGTCTGAGAATAATCAACATACGCCGTGTGGTCTCAGAATACTCCACATACGCCGTGTGGTCAGCGAGTACTCCACATACGCCCTGTGGCCTGCGAATACTCCCCATACGCCGTGTGGTCTCAGAATACTCCACATACGCCGTGTGGACTCAGAATACTCCACATACTCCGTGTGGCCTGAGCATACTCCACAGACGCCGTGTGATCTCAGAATACTCCACATACGCCGTTTGGCCTAAATATAGTCAACATACGCTGTGTGGACTGCGAGTACTCCACATACGCGGTGTGGTCTGTGAGTACTCCACATACGACCTGTGGCCTGAGAATACTCCCCATACGCCGTGTGGTCTCAGAATACTCCACATACGCCGAGTGGACTCAGAATACTCCACATACGCCGTGTGGTCTCAGAATACTCCACATACGCCGAGTCGACTCAGAATACTCCACATACGCCGTGTGGCCTGAGTATAGTCCACATACGCGGTGTGGTTTCCGAATACTCCACATACGCTGTGCGGTCTCAGAATACTCCACATACGCCGTGTGGCCTGAGTATAGTCAACATACGCTGTGTGGTCTCCGAATACTCCCCATACGCCGTGCGGTCTCAGAATACTCCACATACGCCGTGTGGCCTGAATATAGTCAACATACGCTGTGTGGTCTCCGAATACTCCACATACGCCGTGTGGCCTGAGTATAGTCCACATACGCAGTGTGGTCTCCGAATACTCCACATACGCCGTGTGGCCTGAGTATAGTCAACATACGCTGTGTGGTCTGCGAGTACTCCACATACGACCTGTGGCCTGAGAATACTCCCCATACGCCGTGTGGTCTCAGAATACTCCACATACGCCGAGTGGACTCAGAATACTCCACATACGCCGTGTGGCCTGAGTATAGTCCACATACGCCGTGTGGTCTGAGAATACTCCACATACGCCCTGTGGTCTCAGAATACTCTACGTACGCCGTGTGGTCTCAGTATAGTCAACATACGCCGTGTGGTGTGCGAGTACTCCACATACGACCTGTGGCCTGAGAATACTCCCCATACGCCGTGTGGTCTCAGAATACTCCACATACGCCGAGTGGACTCAGAATACTCCACATACGCCGTGTGGCCTGAGTATAGTCCACATACGCCGTGTGGTCTGAGAATACTCCACATACGCCCTGTGGTCTCAGAATACTCTACGTACGCCGTGTGGTCTCAGTATAGTCAACATACGCCGTGTGGTGTGCGAGTACTCCACATACGACCTGTGGCCTGAGAATACTCCCCATACGCCGTGTGGTCTCAGAATACTCCACATACGCCGAGTGGACTCAGAATACTCCACATACGCCGTGTGGCCTGAGCATACTCCACAGACGCCGTGTGATCTCAGAATACTCCACATTCGCCGTGTGGTCTCAGAATGCTTCACATTCTCCGTGTGGTCCCACTATACTCTACATACGCCGTGTGGTCTCAGAATACTCCACATACGCCTTGTGGCCTGAGTATAGTCCACATACGCTGTGTGGTCTCCGAATACTCCACATACGCCGTGTGGTCTCAGAATGCTTCACATTCTCCGTGTGGTCCCACAATACTCTACATACGCCGTGTGGTCTCAGAATACTCCACATACGCCGTGTGGCCTGAGTATAGTCCACATACGCCGTGTGGTCTGAGAATAATCAACATACGCCGTGTGGTCTCAGAATACTCCACATTCGCCGTGTGGTCTCAGAATGCTTTACATTCTCCGTGTGGTCCCACAATACTCTACATACGCCGTTTGGTCTCAGAATACTCTACATATGCCGTGTGGCCTGAGCAAAGTCCACATACGCAGTGTGGTCTCAGAATACTCCACATACGCCGTGTGGCCTGAGTATAGTCCACATACGCCGTGTGGTCTGAGAATAATCAACATACGCCGTGTGGTCTCAGAATACTCCACATACGCCGTGTGGTCTGCGAGTACTCCACATACGCCGTGTGGTCTCAGAATGCTTTACATTCTCCGTGTGGTCCCACAGCCGTGTGATCTCAGAATACTCCACATACGCCGTTTGGTCTCAGAATACTCTACATACGCCGTTTGGCCTAAGTATAGTCAACATACGCTGTGTGGTCTGCGAGTACTCCACATACGACCTGTGGCCTGAGAATACTCCCCATACGCCGTGTGGTCTCAGAATACTCCACATACGCCGTGTGGCCTGAGTATAGTCCACATACGCCGTGTGGTCTGAGAATACTCCACATACGCCGAGTGGACTCAGAATACTCCACATACGCCGTGTGGTCTCAGAATACTCCACATACTCCGTGTGGCCTGAGCATACTCCACAGACGCCGTGTGATCTCAGAATACTCCACATTCGCCGTGTGGTCTCAGAATGCTTTACATTCTCCGTGTGGTCCCACAGCCGTGTGATCTCAGAATACTCCACATACGCCGTTTGGTCTCAGAATACTCTACATACGCCGTTTGGCCTAAGTATAGTCAACATACGCTGTGTGGTCTGCGAGTACTCCACATACGACCTGTGGCCTGAGAATACTCCCCATACGCCGTGTGGTCTCAGAATACTCCACATACGCCGTGTGGCCTGAGTATAGTCCACATACGCCGTGTGGTCTGAGAATACTCCACATACGCCGAGTGGACTCAGAATACTCCACATACGCCGTGTGGTCTCAGAATACTCCACATACGCCGTGTGGCCTGAGTATAGTCCACATACGCCGTGTGGTCTGAGAATAATCCACATACGCCGTGTGGTCTTAGAATGCTTCACATTCTCCGTGTGGTCCCACTATACTCTACATACGCCGTGTGGTCTCAGAATACTCCACATACGCCTTGTGGCCTGAGTATAGTCCACATACGCGGTGTGGTTTCCGAATACTCCACATACGCTGTGCCGTCTCAGAATAGTCCACATACGCCGTGTGGCCTGAGTATAGTCAACATACGCTGTGTGGTCTCCGAATACTCCACATACGCCTTGTGGCCTGAGTATAGTCCACATACGCGGTGTGGTTTCCGAATACTCCACATACGCTGTGCGGTCTCAGAATACTCCACATACGCCGTGTGGCCTGAGTATAGTCAACATACGCCGTGTGGTCTTCGAATACTCCACATACGCCGTGTGGCCTGAGTATAGTCAACATACGCTGTGTGGTCTCCGAATACTCCACATACGCCGTGTGGCCTGAGTATAGTCAACATACGCTGTGTGGTCTGCGAGTACTCCACATACGACCTGTGGCCTGAGAATACTCCTCATACGCCGTGTGGTCGATGCTTTACATTCTCCGTGTGGTCCCACAATACTCTACATACGCCGTTTGGTCTCAGAATACTCCCCATACGCCGTGTGGTCTCAGAATACTCCACATACGCCGAGTGGACTCAGAATACTCCACATACGCCGTGTGGCCTGAGTATAGTCCACATACGCCGTGTGGTCTGAGAATACTCCACATACGCCCTGTGGTCTCAGAATACTCTACGTACGCCGTGTGGTCTCAGTATAGTCAACATACGCCGTGTGGTGTGCGAGTACTCCACATACGACCTGTGGCCTGAGAATACTCCCCATACGCCGTGTGGTCTCAGAATACTCCACATACGCCGAGTGGACTCAGAATACTCCACATACGCCGTGTGGCCTGAGTATAGTCCACATACGCCGTGTGGTCTGAGAATAATCCACACACGCCGAGTGGACTCAGAATACTCCACATACGCCGTGTGGCCTGAGCATACTCCAGAGACGCCGTGTGATCTCAGAATACTCCACATTCGCCGTGTGGTCTCAGAATACTCCACATATGCCTTGTGGCCTGAGTATAGTCCACATACGCCGTGTGGTCTGCGAGTACTCCACATACGACCTGTGGCCTGAGAATACTCCCCATACGCCGTGTGGTCTCAGAATACTCCACATACGCCGTGTGGCCTGAGTATAGTCAACATACGCTGTGTGGTCTCCGAATACTCCACATACGCCGTGTGGTCTCAGAATGCTTCACATTCTCCGTGTGGTCCCACAATACTCTACATACGCCGTGTGGTCTCAGAATACTCCACATTCGCCGTGTGGTCTCAGAATGCTTCACATTCTCCGTGTGGTCTCAGAATACTCCACATTCGCCGTGCGGTCTCAGAATGCTTCACATTCTCCGTGTGGTCTCACTATACTCTACATACGCCGAGTGGTCTCAGAATACTCCACATACGCCTTGTGGCCTGAGTATAGTCCACATACGCTGTGTGGTCTCCGAATACTCCACATACGCCGTGTGGTCTCAGAATACTCCATATATGCCTTGTGGCCTGAGTATAGTCCACATACGCCGTGTGGTCTGCGAGTACTCCACATACGACCTGTGGCCTGAGAATACTCCCCATACGCCGTGTGGTCTCAGAATACTCCACATACGCCGTGTGGCCTGAGTATAGTCAACATACGCTGTGTGGTCTCCGAATACTCCACATACGCCGTGTGGTCTCAGAATGCTTCACATTCTCCGTGTGGTCCCACAATACTCTACATACGCCGTGTGGTCTCAGAATACTCCACATACGCCGTGTGGCCTGAGTATAGTCCACATACGCCGTGTGGTCTGAGAATAATCAACATACGCCGTGTGGTCTCAGAATACTCCACATACGCCGTGTGGTCTGCGAGTACTCCACATACGCCCTGTGGCCTGCGAATACTCCCCATACGCCGTGTGGTCTCAGAATACTCCACATACGCCGTGTGGACTCAGAATACTCCACATACTCCGTGTGGCCTGAGCATACTCCACAGACGCCGTGTGATCTCAGAATACTCCACATTCGCCGTGTGGTCTCATAATGCTTTACATTCTCCGTGTGGTCCCACAATACTCTACATACGCCGTTTGGTCTCAGAATACTCTACATATGCCGTGTGGCCTGAGTAAAGTCCACATACGCAGTGTGGTCTCAGAATACTCCACATACGCCGTGTGGCCTGAGTATAGTCCACATACGCCGTGTGGTCTGAGAATAATCAACATACGCCGTGTGGTCTCAGAATACTCCACATACGCCGTGTGGTCTGCGAGTACTCCACATACGCCCTGTGGCCTGCGAATACTCCCCATACGCCGTGTGGTCTCAGAATACTCCACATACGCCGTGTGGACTCAGAATACTCCACATACTCCGTGTGGCCTGAGCATACTCCACAGACGCCGTGTGATCTCAGAATACTCCACATTCGCCGTGTGGTCTCATAATGCTTTACATTCTCCGTGTGGTCCCACAATACTCTACATACGCCGTTTGGTCTCAGAATACTCTACATATGCCGTGTGGCCTGAGTAAAGTCCACATACGCAGTGTGGTTTCAGAATACTTCACATACGCTGTGTGGTCTGCGAGTACTCCACATACGCCGAGTGGACTCAGAATACTCCACATACGCCCTGTGGTCTGAGAATACTCCTCATACGCCGTGTGGTCTCAGAATACTCCACATACGCCGTTTGGCCTAAGTATAGTCAACATACGCTGTGTGGTCTGCGAGTACTCCAAATACGACCTGTGGCCTGAGAATACTCCCCATACGCCGTGTGGTCTCAGAATACTCCACATACGCCGTTTGGCCTAAGTATAGTCAACATACGCTGTGTGGTCTGCGAGTACTCCAAATACGACCTGTGGCCTGAGAATACTCCCCATACGCCGTGTGGTCTCAGAATACTCCACATACGCCGTGTGGTCTGAGAATACTCCACATACGCCGTGTGGTCTCAGAATACTCTACGTACGCCGTGTGGTGTGCGAGTACTCCACATACGACCTGTGGCCTGAGAATACTCCCCATACGCCGTGTGGTCTCAGAATACTCCACATACGCCGAGTGGACTCAGAATACTCCACATACGCCGTGTGGCCTGAGTATAGTCCACATACGCCGTGTGGTCTGAGAATAATCCACATACGCCGAGTGGACTAAGAATACTCCACATACGCCGTGTGGCCTGAGCATACTCCACAGACGCCGTGGGATCTCAGAATACTCCACATTCGCCGTGTGGTCTCAGAATGCTTCACATTCTCCGTGTGGTCCCACTATACTCTACATACGCCGTGTGGTCTCAGAATACTCCACATACGCCTTGTGGCCTGAGTATAGTCCACATACGCCGTGTGGTCTGCGAGTACTCCACATACGACCTGTGGCCTGAGAATACTCCCCATACGCCGTGTGGTCTCAGAATACTCCACATACGCCGTGTGGCCTGAGTATAGTGAACATACGCTGTGTGGTCTCCGAATACTCCACATACGCCGTGTGGTCTCAGAATGCTTCACATTCTCCGTGTGGTCCCACAATACTCTACATACGCCGTGTGGTCTCAGAATACTCCACATACGCTGTGTGGCCTGAGTATAGTCCACATACGCCGTGTGGTCTCAGAATGCTTCACATTCTCCGTGTGGTCCCACTATACTCTACATACGCCGTGTGGTTTCCGAATACTCCACATACGCTGTGCGGTCGCAGAATACTCCACATACGCCGTGTGGCCTGAGTATAGTCAACATACGCTGTTTGGTCTCCGAATACTCCACATACGCCGTGTGGTCTCAGAATACTCCACATACGCCTTGTGGCCTGAGTATAGTCCACATACGCCGTGTGGTCAGCGAGTACTCCACATACGCCCTGTGGCCTGCGAATACTCCCCATACGCCGTGTGGTCTCAGAATACTCCACATACGCCGTGTGGACTCAGAATACTCCACATACTCCGTGTGGCCTGAGCATACTCCACAGACGCCGTGTGATCTCAGAATACTCCACATACGCCGTGTGGCCTGAGTATAGTCAACATTCGCTGTGTGGTCTCCGAATACTCCACATACGCCGTGTGGTCTTAGAATACTCCACATACGCCTTGTGGCCTGAGTATAGTCCACATACGCGGTGTGGTTTCCGAATACTCAACATACGCTGTGTGGTCTCCGAATACTCCACATACGCCGTGTGGTCTCAGAATACTCCACATACGCCGTGTGGCCTGAGTATAGTCAACATACGCTGTGTGGTCTCCGAATACTCCACATATGCCGTGTGGTCTCAGAATACTCCACATACGCCGTGTGGCCTGAGTATAGTCAACATACGCTGTGTGGTCTCCGAATACTCCACATACGCCGTGTGGTCTCAGAATACTCCACATACGCCGTGTGGCCTGAGTATAGTCAACATACGCTGTGTGGTCTCCGAATACTCCACATACGCTGTGTGGCCTGAGTATAGTCCACATACGCCGTGTGGACTCAGAATACTCCACATACGCCGTGTGGCCTGAGCATACTCCACAGACGCCGTGTGGTCTCAGAATACTCCACATACGCCGAGTGGACTCAGAATACTCCACATTCGCCGTGTGGACTCAGAATACTCCACATACGCTGTGTGGCCTGAGTATACTCCACAGACGCCGTGTGATCTCAGAATACTACACATTCGCCGTGTGGCCTGAGTATAGTCAACATACGCTGTGGGGTCTGCGAGTACTCCACATTCGCCGTGTGGCCTGAGCATACTCCACATACGCCGTGTGGTCTGCGAGTACTCCACATACGTCTTGTGGTCTCAGAATACTCCACATACGCCGTGTGGTCTGCGAGTACTCCACATACGCCCTGTGGCCTGCGAATACTCCCCATACGCCGTGTGGTCTCAGAATACTCCACATACGCCTTGTGGCCTGAGTATGGTCCACATACGCAGTGTGGTTTCCGAATACTCCACATACGCCGTGCGGTCTCAGAATACTCCACACACGCCGTGTGGCCTGAGTATAGTCAACATACGCTGTGTGGTCTCCGAATACTCCACATACGCTGTGTGGCCTGAGTATAGTCCACATACGCCGTGTGGTCTGCGAGTACTCCACATACGCCGAGTGGACTCAGAATACTCCACATACGCCGTGTGGTCTCAGAATACTTCACATACGCCGTGTGGCCTGAGCATACTCCACATACGCCGTGTGGTCTGCGAGTACTCCACATACGCCCTGTGGCCTGAGAATACTCCCCATACGCCGTGTGCTCTCAGAATACTCCACATACGCCGAGTGGACTCAGAATACTCCACATACGCCGTGTGGCCTGAGCATACTCCACAGACGCCGTGTGATCTCAGAATACTCCACATTCGCCGTGTGGTCTCAGAATGCTTTACATTCTCCGTGTGGTCCCACAATATTCTACATACGCTGTGTGGTCTCAGAATACTCCACATACGCCGTGTGGTCTCAGAATACTCCACATACGCTGTGTGGCCTGAGTTTAGTCCACATACGCCGTGTGGTCTGCGAGTACTCCACATACGCAGAGTGGACTCAGAATACTCCACATACGCCGTGTGGTCTCAGAATACTTCACACACGCCGTGTGGCCTGAGTGTAGTCAACATACGCTGTGCGGCATGCGAGTACTCCACATACGCCATGTGGTCTGTGGGTATTCCAAATACGCCCTGTGGTCTGAGAATACTCCTCATACGCCGTGTGGTCTCCGAATGCTTTACATTCTCCGTGTGGTCCCACAATACTCTACATACGCCGTTTGGTCTCAGAATACTCCTCATACGCCGTGTGGTCTCAGAATACTCCACATACGCCGTGTGGCCTGAGTATACTCCACAGACGCCGTGGGGTCTCAGAATACTCCACATTCGCCGTGTGGCCTGAGCATACTCCACATACGCCGTGTGGTCTGCGAGTACTCCACATACGCCCTGTGGCCTGAGAATACTCCACATACGCCGTGTGGTCTCAGAATACTCCACATACGTCGTGTGGTCTGAGTATAGTCAACATACGCTGTGTGGTCTGCGAGTACTCCACATACGCCGTGTGGCCTGTGAGTACTCCACATACGCCGTGTGGCCTGAGTATAGTCAACATACGCTGTGTGGTCTGCGAGTACTCCACATACGCCGTGTGGTCTGTGAGTACTCCACATACGCCGTGTGGCCTGAGTATAGTCAACATACGCTGTGTGGTCTGCGAGTACTCCACATACGCCGTGTGGTTTGTGAGTACTCCACACACGCCCTGTGGTCTGAGAATACTCCTCATACGCCGTGTGGTCTCAGAATGCTTCACATTCTCCGTGTGGTCCCACTATACTCTACATACGCCGTGTGGTCTCAGAATACTCCACATACGCCGTGTGGCCTGAGCATACTCCACAGACGCCGTGTGGTCTCAGAATACTCCACATTCGCCGTGTGGCCTGCGCATACTCCACATACGCCGTGTGGTCTGAGAATACTCCACATACGCCGTGTGGTCTCAGAATACTCCACATACGTCGTGTGGTCTGAGTATAGTCAACATACGCTGTGTGGTCTGGGAGTACTCCACATACGCCGTGTGGCCTGTAAGTACTCCACATACGCCGTGTGGCCTGAGTATAGTCAACATACGCTGTGTGGTCTGCGAGTACTCCACATACGCCGTGTGGTCTGCGAGTACTCCACATACGCCCTGTGGCCTGAGAATACTCCACATACGCCGTGTGGTCTCAGAATGCTTCACATTCTTCGTGGGGTCCCACTATACTCTACATACGCCGTGTGGTCTCAGAATACTCCACATACGTCGTGTGGTCTGAGTATAGTCAACATACGCTGTGTGGTCTGCGAGTACTCCACATACGCCGTGTGGTCTCAGAATACTCCACATACGCCGTGTGGCCTGAGTATAGTCCACATACGCCGTTTGGTCTGAGAATACTCCACATACGCCGTGTGGCCTGAGTATAGTCAACACACGCCGTGTGTTCTGAGCAAACTCCACATACGCCGTGTGGTCTCAGAATGCTTCACATTCTCCGTGTGGTCCCACAATACTCTACATATGCCGTGTGGTCCCAGAATACTCCACATATGCCGTGTGGCCTGAGCATACTCCACAGACGCCGTGTGGTCTCAGAATACTCCACATTCGCCGTGTGGCCTGAGAATACTCCACATACGCCGTGTGGTCTCAGAATGCTTCACATTCTTCGTGGGGTCCCACTATACTCTACATACGCCGTGTGGTCTCAGTATACTCCACATACGTCGTGTGGCCTGAGTATAGTCAACATACGCTGTGTGGTCTGCGAGTACTCCACATACGCCGTGTGGTCTCAGAATACTCCACATACGTCGTGTGGTCTGAGTATAGTCAACATACGCTGTGTGGTCTGCGAGTACTCCACATACGCCGTGTGGTCTCAGAATACTCCACATACGCCGTGTGGCCTGAGTATAGTCCACATACGCCGTTTGGTCTGAGAATACTCCACATACGCCGTGTGGCCTGACTATAGTCAACATACGCTGTGTGGTTTGCGAGTACTCCACATACGCCGTGTGGTCTCGGAATACTCCACTTATGCCGTGTGGCCTGAGTATAGTCAACACACGCCGTGTGTTCTGAGCAAACTCCACATACGCCGTGTGGTCTCAGAATGCTTCACATTCTTCGTGGGGTCCCACTATACTCTACATACGCCGTGTGGTCTCAGTATACTCCACATACGTCGTGTGGCCTGAGTATAGTCAACATACGCTGTGTGGTCTGCGAGTACTCCACATACGCCGTGTGGTCTCAGAATACTCCACATTCGCCGTGTGGCCTGAGAATACTCCACATACGCCGTGTGGTCTCAGAATGCTTCACATTCTTCGTGGGGTCCCACTATACTCTACATACGCCGTGTGGTCTGTGAGTACTCCACATACGTCGTGTGGCCTGAGTATAGTCAACATACGCTGTGTGGTCTGCGAGTACTCCACATACGCCGTGTGGTCTCAGAATACTCCACATTCGCCGTGTGGCCTGAGAATACTCCACATACGCCGTGTGGTCTCAGAATACTCCACATACGCCGAGTGGCCTGAGTATAGTCAACACACGCCGTGTGTTCTGAGCAAACTCCACATACGCCGTGTGGTCTCAGAATGCTTCACATTCTCCGTGTGGTCCCACTATACTCTACATACGCCGTGTGGTCTCAGAATGCTTCACATTCTCCGTGTGGTCCCACAATACTCTACATACGCCGTGTGGTCTCAGAATACTCCACATTCGCCGTGTGGCCTGAGCATACTCCACATACGCCCTGTGGTCTGCGAGTACTCCACATACGCCCTGTGGCCTGCGAATACTCCCCATACGCCGTGTGCTCTCAGAATACTTTACGTACGCCGTGCGGTCTCAGAATGCTTCACATTCTCCGTGTGGTCCCACAATACTCTACATACGCCGTGTGGTCTCAGAATACTCCACATTCGCCGTGTGGCCTGAGCATACTCCACATACGCCCCGTGGTCTGTGAGTACTCCACAAACGCCCTTTGGCCTGAGAATACTCCCCATACGCCGTGTGGTCTCAGAATACTCCACATTCGCCGTGTGGCCTGAGCATACTCCGCATACGCCCCGTGGTCATTGAGTACTCCAGATACGCCCTGTGGCCTGAGAATACTCCCCATTCGCCGTGTGCTCTCAGAATACTCTACGTACGCCGTGTTGTCTCAGAATACTCTACGTACGCCGTGTGGTCTCAGAATACTCCACATTCGCCGTGTGGCCTGAGCATACTCCACATACGCCCTGTGGTCTGCGAGTACTCCACATACGCCCTGTGGCCTGCGAATACTCCCCATACGCCGTGTGGTCTCAGAATACTCCACATACGCCGAGTGAACTCAGAATACTCCACATTCGTCGTTTGGCCTTAGCATACTCCACATACGCCGTGTGGTCTGCGAGTAATCCACATACGCCCTGTGGCCTGAGAATACTCCCCATACGCCGTGTGCTCTCAGAATACTCTACGTACGCCGTGTTGTCTCAGAATACTCTACGTACGCCGTGTGGTCCCACAATACTCTACATACGCCGTGTGGTCTCAGAGTACTCCACAGACGCCGAGTGGACTCAGAATACTCCACATACGCCGTTTGGCCTGAGTATAGTCAACACACGCTGTGTGGTCTGCGAGTACTGCACATAAGCCTTGTGGTGTCAGAATGCTTTACATTCTCCGTGTGGTCCCACAATACTCTACATACGCCGTGTGGTCTCAGAATACTCCACATTCGCCGTGTGGCCTGAGCATACTCCGCATACGCCCCGTGGTCATTGAGTACTCCACATACGCCCTGTGGCCTGAGAATACTCCCCATACGCCGTGTGCTCTCAGAATACTCTACGTACGCCGTGCGGTCTCAGAATGCTTAACATTCTCCGTGTGGTCCCACAATACTCTACATACGCCGTGTGGTCTCAGAATACTCCACATTCGCCGTGTGGCCTGAGCATACTCCACATACGCCCTGTGGTCTGCGAGTACTCCACATACGCCCTGTGGCCTGCGAATACTCCCCATACGCCGTGTGGTCTCAGAATACTCCACATACGCCGAGTGAACTCAGAATACTCCACATTCGTCGTGTGGCCTTAGCATACTCCACATACGCCGTGTGGTCTGCGAGTAATCCACATACGCCCTGTGGCCTGAGAATACTCCCCATACGCCGTGTGCTCTCAGAATACTCTACGTACGCCGTGTTGTCTCAGAATACTCTACGTACGCCGTGTGGTCCCACAATACTCTACATACGCCGTGTGGTCTCAGAGTACTCCACAGACGCCGAGTGGACTCAGAATACTCCACATACGCCGTTTGGCCTGAGTATAGTCAACACACGCTGTGTGGTCTGCGAGTACTGCACATAAGCCTTGTGGTGTCAGAATGCTTTACATTCTCCGTGTGGTCCCACAATACTCTACATACGCCGTGTGGTCTCAGAATACTCCACATTCGCCGTGTGGCCTGAGCATACTCCGCATACGCCCCGTGGTCATTGAGTACTCCACATACGCCCTGTGGCCTGAGAAGACTCCCCATACGCCGTGTGCTCTCAGAATACTCTACGTACGCGGTGCGGTCTCAGAATGCTTAACATTCTCCGTGTGGTCCCACAATACTCTACATACGCCGTGTGGTCTCAGAATACTCCACATTCGCCGTGTGGCCTGAGCATACTCCACATACGCCCCGTGGTCATTGAGTACTCCACATACGCCCTGTGGCCTGAGAATACTCCCCATACGCCGTGTGCTCTCAGAATACTCTAC
The DNA here is from genome assembly GCA_964034865.1 of Eristalis intricaria. NCBI lineage: Eukaryota > Metazoa > Arthropoda > Insecta > Diptera > Syrphidae > Eristalis > Eristalis intricaria. The sequence continues at coordinate 27,795,581 of OZ035874.1, read as the reverse complement.
GTACGCCGTGTGGTCTCAGAGTACTCCACAGACGCCGAGTGGACTCAGAATACTCCACATACGCCGTGTGGCCTGAGTATAGTCAACACACGCTGTGTGGTCTGCGAGTACTGCACATATGCCTTGTGGTGTCAGAATGCTTTACATTCTCCGTGTGGTCCCACAATACTCTACATACGCCGTGTGGTCTCAGAATACTCCACATTCGACGTGTGGCCTGAGCATACTCCGCATACGCCCCGTGGTCATTGAGTACTCCACATACGCCCTGTGGCCTGAGAATACTCCCCATACGCCGTGTGCTCTCAGAATACTCTACGTACGCGGTGCGGTCTCAGAATGCTTAACATTCTCCGTGTGGTCCCACAATACTCTACATACGCCGTGTGCTCTCAGAATACTCTACGTACGCGGTGCGGTCTCAGAATGCTTAACATTCTCCGTGTGGTCCCACAATACTCTACATACGCCGTGTGGTCTCAGAATACTCCACATTCGCCGTGTGGCCTGAGCATACTCCACATACGCCCCGTGGTCTGTGAGTACTTCACATACGCCCTTTGGCCTGAGAATACTTCCCATACGCCGTGCGGTCTCCGAATACTCCATATACGCCGTGTGGTTTCAGAATACTCCACATACACCGTGTGGCCTGAGTATAGTCAACATACGCTGTGTGGTCTGCGTGTACTCCACATACGCCGTGTGGTCTGTGAGTACTCCACATACGCCCTGTGGCCTGAGAATACTCCCCATACGCCGTGTGCTCTCAGAATACTCTACGTACACCGTGTTGTCTCAGAATACTCCACATACGCCGAGTGAACTCAGAATACTCCACATACGCCCCGTGGTCATTGAGTACTCCACATACGCCCTGTGGCCTGAGAATACTCCCCATACGCCGTGTGCTCTCAGAATACTCTACGTACGCCGTGTGGTCTCAGAGTACTCCACAGACGCCGAGTGGACTCAGAATACTCCACATTCGCCGTGTGGCCTGAGCATACTCCACATACGCCGTGTGGTCTGCGAGTACTCCACATACGCCCTGTGGCCTGAGAATACTCCCCATACGCCGTGTGCTCTCAGAATACTCTACGTACACCGTGTTGTCTCAGAATACTCCACATACGCCGAGTGAACTCAGAATACTCCACATACGCCGTGTGGTCTGCGAGTACTCCACATACGCCCTGTGGCCTGAGAATACTCCCCATACGCCGTGTGCTCTCAGAATACTCTACGTACGCGGTGCGGTCTCAGAATGCTTAACATTCTCCGTGTGGTCCCACAATACTCTACATACGCCGTGTGGTCTCAGAATACTCCACATTCGACGTGTGGCCTGAGCATACTCCGCATACGCCCCGTGGTCATTGAGTACTCCACATACGCCCTGTGGCCTGAGAATACTCCCCATACGCCGTGTGCTCTCAGAATACTCTACGTACGCGGTGCGGTCTCAGAATGCTTAACATTCTCCGTGTGGTCCCACAATACTCTACATACGCCGTGTGGTCTCAGAATACTCCACATTCGCCGTGTGGCCTGAGCATACTCCACATACGCCCCGTGGTCTGTGAGTACTTCACATACGCCCTTTGGCCTGAGAATACTTCCCATACGCCGTGCGGTCTCCGAATACTCCATATACGCCGTGTGGTTTCAGAATACTCCACATACACCGTGTGGCCTGAGTATAGTCAACATACGCTGTGTGGTCTGCGTGTACTCCACATACGCCGTGTGGTCTGTGAGTACTCCACATACGCCCTGTGGCCTGAGAATACTCCCCATACGCCGTGTGCTCTCCGAATACTCTACGTACGCCGTGTGGTCTCAGAGTACTCCACAGACGCCGAGTGGACTCAGAATACTCCACATACGCCGTGTGGCCTGAGTATAGTCAACACACGCTGTGTGGTCTGCGAGTACTGCACATATGCCTTGTGGTGTCAGAATGCTTTACATTCTCCGTGTGGTCCCACAATACTCTACATACGCCGTGTGGTCTCAGAATACTCCACATTCGCCGTGTGGCCTGAGCATACTCCACATACGCCCCGTGGTCTGTGAGTACTTCACATACGCCCTTTGGCCTGAGAATACTCCCCATACGCCGTGTGGTCTCCGAATACTCCATATACGCCGTGTGGTCTCAGAATACTCCACATACACCGTGTGGCCTGAGTATAGTCAACATACGCTGTGTGGTCTGCGTGTACTCCACATACGCCGTGTGGTCTGTGAGTACTCCACATACGCCCTGTGGTCTGAAAATACTCCTCATACGCCGTGTGGTCTCAGAATACTCTACGTACGCCGTGTGGTCTCAGTATAGTCCACATACGCCGTGTGGCCTGAGTATAGTCCACAAACGCCGTGTGGTCTGAGAATAATCCACATAAGCCGTGTGGCCTGAGTATAGTCCACATACGCCGTGTGGTCTGAGAATACTCCACATACGCCGTGCGGTCTCAGAATACTCCACATACGCCGTGTGGCCTGAGTAAAGTCAACATACGCTGTGTGGTCTGCGAGTACTCCACATACGCCGTGTGGTGTGTGAGCACTCCACATACGCCCTGTGGTCTGAGAAAACTCCTCATACGCCGTGCGGTCTCAGAATACTCCACATACGCCTTGTGGCCTGAGTATAGTCCACATACGCCGTGTGGTCTGAGAATACTCCACATACGCCGTGTGGTCTCCGAATACTCCACATACGCCGTGTGGCCTGAGTATAGTCAACATACGCTGTGTGGTCTGCGAGTACTCCACATACGCCGTGTGGTGTGTGAGTACTCCACATACGCCCTGTGGTCTGAGAAAACTCCTCATACGCCGTGCGGTCTCAGAATAGTCCACATACGCCTTGTGGCCTGAGTATAGTCCACATACGCCGTGTGGTCTGAGAATACTCCACATACGCCGTGTGGTCTCCGAATACTCCACATACGCCGTGTGGTCTCAGAATGCTTCACATTCTCCGTGTGGTCCCACTATACTCTACATACGCCGTGTGGTCTCAGAATACTCCACATACGCCGTGTGGCCTGAGTATAGTCAACATACGCTGTGTGGTCTCAGAATACTCCACATACGCCGCCCGGTCTCAGAATGCTTCACATTCTCCGTGTGGTCCCACTATACTCTATACACGCCGTGTGGTCTCAGAATACTCCACATACGCCGTGTGGTCTTAGAATGCTGCAACATACGCCGTGTGGCCTGAGTATAGTCCACATACGCCGTGTGGTCTGAGAATACTCCACATACGCCGTGTGGTCTCCGAATACTCCACATACGCCGTGTGGCCTGAGTATAGTCAACATACGCTGTGTGGTCTGCGAGTACTCCACATACGCCGTGTGGTGTGTGAGTACTCCACATACGCCCTGTGGTCTGAGAAAACTCCTCATACGCCGTGTGGTCTCAGAATACTCCACATACGCCTTGTGGCCTGAGTATAGTCCACATACGCCGTGTGGTCTGAGAATACTCCACATACGCCGTGTGGTCTCCGAATACTCCACATACGCCGTGTGGTCTCAGAATGCTTCACATTCTCCGTGTGGTCCCACTATACTCTACATACGCCGTGTGGTCTCAGAATACTCCACATACGCCGTGTGGTCTTAGAATGCTGCAACATACGCCGTGTGGTCTGAGTATAGTCCACATATGCAGTGTGGTCTCAGAATACTCCACATACGCCGTCCGGTCTCAGAATGCTTCACATTCTCCGTGTGGTCCCACTATACTCTACACACGCCGTGTGGTCTCAGAATACTCCACATACGCCGTGTGGTCTTAGAATGCTGCAACATATGCCGTGTGGTCTGAGTATAGTCCACATACGCCGTGTGGCCTGAGTATAGTCAACATACGCTGTGTGGTCTGCGAATACTCCACATACGCCGTGTGGTCTCAGAATACTCCACATATGCTGTGTGGCCTGAGTATAGTCCACATACGCCGTGTGGTCTGCGAGTACTCCACATACGCCGTGTGGTCTGCGAGTACTCCACATACGCCGTGTGGTCTGTGTGTACTCCCCATACGCCGAGTGGTCTCAGAATAATCCACATACGCCGTGTGGCCTGAGTATAGTCCACATACGCCGTGTGGTCTGAGAATACTCCACATACGCCCTGTGGTCTCAGAATACTCCACATACGCCGTGTGGCCTGAGTATAGTCAACATACGCTGTGTGGTCTGCGAATACTCCACATACGCCGTGTGGTCTGTGAGTACTCCACATACGCCCTGTGGTCTGAGAATACTCCTCATACGCCGTGTGGTCTCCGAATGCTTTACATTCTCCGTGTGGTCCCACAATACTCTACATACGCCGTGTGGTCCCAGAATACTCCACATACGCCGTGTGGCCTGAGTATAGTCAACATACGCAGTGTTGTCTCCGAATACTCCACATACGCGGTGTGGTCTGTGAGTACTCCACATACGCCCTGTGGTCTGAGAATACTCCTCATACGCCGTGTGGTCTCCGAATGCTTTACATTCTTCGTGTGGTCCCACAATACTCTACATACGCCGTGTGGTCTCAGACTACTCCACATACGCCGAGTGGACTCAGAATACTCCACATACGCCGTATGGCCTGAGTATAGTCCACATACGCAGTGTTGTCTCCGAATACTCCACATACGCCGTGTGGCCTGAGTATAGTCAACATACGCTGTGTGGTCTGCGAGTACTCCACATACGCCGTGTGGTCTGTGAGTACTCCACATACGCCCTGTGGTCTGAGAATACTCCTCATACGCCGTGTGGTCTCCGAATGCTTTACATTCTCCGTGTGGTCCCACAATACTCTACATACGCCGTGTGGTCTCAGAATACTCCACATACGCCGAGTGGACTCAGAATACTCCACATACGCCGTATGGCCTGAGTATAGTCCACATACGCAGTGTTGTCTCCGAATACTCCACATACGCCGTGTGGTCTCAGAATACTCCATATATGCTGTGTGGCCTGAGTATAGTCCACATACGCCATGTTGTCTCCGAAAACTCCACATACGCCGTGTGGTCTCAGAATGCTTCACATTCTCCGTGTGGTCCCACTATACTCTACATACGTCGTGTGGTCTCAGAATACTCCACATACGCCGTGTGGCCTAAGTATATTCAACATACGCTGTGTGGTCTCCGAATACTCAACATACGCCGTGTGGAATGAGTGTAGTCAACATACGCTGTGGGGCATGCGAGTACTCCACATACGCGGTGTGTTCTGTGAGTACTCCACATAGGCCATGTGGGCTCAGAATACTCCTCATACGCCGTGTGGTCTCCGAATACTCCACATACGCCGTGTGGCCTGAGTGTAGTCAACATACGCTGTGGGGCATGCGAGTACTCCACATACGCGGTGTGGTCTGTGAGTACTCCACATACGCCCTGTGGTCTGAGAATACTCCTCATACGCCGTTTGGTCTCAGTGGACTCAGAATACTCCACATATGCCGTGTGGCCTGAGTATAGTCCACATACGCAGTGTGGTCTCCGAATACTCCACATACGCCGTGTGGCCTGAGTATAGTCAACATACGCTGTGTGGTCTGCGAGTATTCCACATACGACCTGTGGCCTGAGAATACTCCCCATACGCCGTGTGGTCTCAGAATACTCCACATACGCCTTGTGGTGTCAGAATACTTTACAATCTCCGTGTGGTCCCACAATATTCTACATACGCTGTGTGGTCTCAGAATAATCCACATACGACGTGTGGCCTGAGTATAGTCCACATACGCCGTGTGGTCTGAGAATACTCCACATACGCCCTGTGGTCTCAGAATACTCTACGTACGCCGTGTGGTCTCAGAATACTCCACATACGCCGAGTGGACTCAGAATACTCCACATATGCCGTGTGGCCTGAGTATAGTCCACATACGCAGTGTGGTCTCCTAATACTCCACATACGCCGTGTGGCCTGAGTATAGTCAACATACGCTGTGTGGTCTGCGAGTACTCCACATACGCCCTGTGGCCTGAGAATACTCCCCATACGCCGTGTGGTCTCAGAATACTCCACATACGCCTTGTGGTCTCAGAATACTTTACATTCTCCGTGTGGTCCCACAATATTCTACATACGCCGTGTGGTCTGAGAATAATCCACATACGCCGTGTGGTCTCAGAATACTCCACATACGCCGTGTGGTCTGCGAGTACTCCACATACGCCCTGTGGCCTGCGAATACTCCCCATACGCCGTGTGGTCTCAGAATACTCCACATACGCCGAGTGGACTCAGAATACTCCACATACGCCGTGTGGCCTGAGCATACTCCACAGACGCCGTGTGATCTGTGAGTACTCCACATACGCCCTGTGGTCTGAGAATACTCCTCATACGCCGTGTGGTCTCAGAATACTCCACATACTTCGTGTGGCCTGAGTATAGTCAACATACGCTGTGTGGTCTGTGAGTACTCCACATACGCCCTGTGGTCTGAGAATACTCCTCATACGCCATGTGGTCTCCGAATGCTTTACATTCTCCGTGTGGTCCCACAATACTCTACATACGCCGTGTGGTCTCGGAATACTCCACATACGTGTGGTCTGCGAGTACTCCACATACGCCCTGTGGCCTGCGAATACTCCCCATACGCCGTGTGGTCTCAGAATACTCCACATACGCCGAGTGGACTCAGAATACTCCACATACGCCGTGTCGCCTGAGTGTAGTCAACATACGCTGTGGGGTCTGCGAGTACTCCACAAACGCCGTGTGTTCTGTGAGTACTCCACATACGCCCTGTGGTCTCAGAATACTCCTCATACGCCGTGTGGTCTCAGAATACTCCACATACGCCGTGTGGCCTGAGTGTAGTCAACATACGCTGTGGGGTCTGCGAGTACTCCACAAACGCCGTGTGTTCTGTGAGTACTCCACATACGCCCTGTGGTCTGAGAATACTCCTCATACGCCATGTGGTCTCCGAATGCTTTACATTCTCCGTGTGGTCCCACAATACTCTACATACGCCGTGTGGTCTCGGAATACTCCACATACGCCGTGTGGTCTGCGAGTACTCCACATACGCCCTGTGGCCTGCGAATACTCCCCATACGCCGTGTGGTCTCAGAATACTCCACATACGCCGAGTGGACTCAGAATACTCCACATACGCCGTGTGGTCTGCGAGTACTCCACATACGCCCTGTGATCTCAGAATACTCTACATTCGCCGTGTGGTCTCAGAATGCTTTACATTCTCCGTGTGGTCCCACAATATTCTACATACGCTGTGTGGTCTCGGAATAATCCACATACGCCGAGTGGACTCAGAATACTCCACATACGCCGTGTGGCCTGAGCATACTCCACAGACGCCGTGTGATCTCAGAATACTCCACATTCGCCATGTGGTCTCAGAATACTCCACATACGCCGTGTGGTCTGCGAGTACTCCACATACGCCCTGTGGCCTGCGAATACTCCCCATACGCCGTGTGATCTCAGAATACTCTACATTCGCCGTGTGGTCTCAGAATGCTTCACATTCTCCGTGTGGTCCCACTATACTCTACATACGCCGTGTGGTCTCAGAATACTCCACATACGCCGTGTGGCCTGCGAGTACTCCACATACGCCGAGTGGACTCAGAATACTCCACATACGACCTGTGGCCTGAGAATACTCCACATACGCCGTGTGGTCTCAGAATACTCCACATACGCCGAGTGGACTCAGAATACTCCACATACGCCGTGTGGTCTGCGAGTACTCCACATACGCCCTGTGGCCTGCGAATACTCCCCATACGCCGTGTGGTCCCAGAATACTCCACATACGCCGAGTGGACTCAGAATACTCCACATACGCCGTGTGATCTCAGAATACTCTACATTCGCCGTGTGGTCTCAGAATGCTTTACATTCTCCGTGTGGTCCCACAATACTCTACATAGGCCGTGTGGTCTCAGAATACTCCACATACGCCTTGTGGTCTCAGAATACTTTACATTCTCCGTGTGGTCCCACTATACTCTACATACGCCGTGTGGTCTCAGAATACTCCACATACGGCTTGTGGCCTGAGTATAGTCCACATACGCGGTGTGGTTTACGAATACTCCACATACGCCGTGTGGCCTGAGTAGAGTCCACATATGCCGTGTGGTCTGTGAGTACTCCACATACGCCGTGTGGCCTGAGTATAGTCCACATACGCCGAGTGGACTCAGAATACTCCACATACGTCGTGTAGTCTCAGAATGCTTCACATTCTCCGTGTGGTCCCACTATACTCTACATACGCCGTGTGGTCTCAGAATACACCACATACGGCTTGTGGCCTGAGTATAGTCCACATACGCGGTGTGGTTTCCGAATACTCCACATACGCCGTGCGGTCTCAGAATACTCCACATACGCCGTGTGGCCTGAGCATACTCCACAGACGCCGTGTGATCTCAGAATACTTCACATACGCCGTGTGGCCTGAGTGTAGTCAACATACGCTGTGGGGCATGCGAGTACTCCACATACGCCGTGTGGTCTGTGAGTACTCCACATACGCCCTGTGGTCTGAGAATACTCCTCATACGCCGTGTGGTCTCAGAATGCTTCACATTCTCCGTGTGGTCCCACAATACTCTACATAGGCCGTTTGGTCTCAGAATACTCCACATACGCCGTGTGGCCTGAGCATACTCCACAGACGCCGTGTGGTCTCAGAATACTCCACATTCGCCGTGTGGCCTGAACATACTCCACATACGCCGTGTGGTCTGCTTGTACTCCATATACGCTCTGTGGCCTGAGAATACTCAACATACGCCTTGTGGCCTGAGTATTGTCCACAAATACGGCTTGGCTCCGAATACTCCACATCAACGTGTGGTCTCAGAATGCTTTACATTCTCCGTGTGGTCCCACAATACTCTACATAGGCCGTTTGGTCTCAGAATACTCCACATACGCCGAGTGGACTCAGAATACTCCACATATGCCGTGTGGCCTGAGTATAGTCCACATACGCAGTGTGGTCTCAGAATACTCCATATACGCCGTGTGGCCTGAGTAGAGTCCACATATGCCGTGTGGTCTGTGAGTACTCCACATACGCCGTGTGGCCTGAGTATAGTCAACATACGCCGTGTGGTTTGTGAGTACTCCACATACGCCCTGTGGTCTGAGAATACTCCTCATACGCCGTGTGGTCTCAGAATGCTTCACATTCTCCGTGTGGTCCCACACTACTCTACATAGGCCGTTTGGTCTCAGAATACTCCACATACGCCGTGTGGCCTGAGCATACTCCACAGACGCCGTGTGGTCTCAGAATACTCCACATTCGCCGTGTGGCCTGAACATACTCCACATACGCTGTGTGGTCTGCTTGTACTCCATATACGCTCTGTGGCCTGAGAATACTCAACATACGCCTTGTGGCCTGAGTATTGTCCACAAATACGGCTTGGCTTCGAATACTCCACATCAACGTGTGGTCTCAGAATGCTTTACATTCTCCGTGTGGTCCCACAATACTCTACATAGGCCGTTTGGTCTCAGAATACTCCACATACGCCGTGTGGCCTGAGTATAGTCAACATACGCTGTGTGGTCTGCGAGTACTCCACATACGCCGTGTGGTATGTGAGTACTCCACATACGCCGTGTGGCCTGAGTATAGTCAACATACGCCGTGTGGTTTGTGAGTACTCCACATACGCCCTGTGGTCTGAGAATACTCCTCATACGTCGTGTAGTCTCAGAATGCTTCACATTCTCCGTGTGGTCCCACTATACTCTACATACGCCGTGTGGTCTCAGAATACTCCACATACGGCTTGTGGCCTGAGTATAGTCCACATACGCGTTGTGGTTTCCGAATACTCCACATACGCCGTGCGGTCTCAGAATACTCCACATACGCCGTGTGGCCTGAGCATACTCCACAGACGCCGTGTGGTCTCAGAATACTTCACATACGCCGTGTGGCCTGAGTGTAGTCAACATACGCTGTGGGGCATGCGAGTACTCCACATACGCGGTGTGTTCTGTGAGTACTCCACATACGCCGTGTGGTCTCAGAATGCTCCACATTCTCCGTGTGGTCCCACTATACTCTACATACGTCGTGTGGTCTCAGAATACTCCACATACGCCGCGTGGCCTAAGTATAGTCAACATACGCTGTGTGGTCTCCGAATACTCCACATACGCCGTGTGGCCTGAGTGTAGTCAACATACGCTGTGGGGCATGCGAGTACTCCACATACGGGGTGTGTTCTGTGAGTACTCCACATACGCCGTGTGGTCTCAGAATACTCCACATACGCCGTGTGGCCTGAGTGTAGTCAACATACGCTGTGGGGCATGCGAGTACTCTACATACGCCGTGTGGTCTGTGAGTACTCCACATACGCCCTGTGGTCTGAGAATACTCCTCATACGCAGTTTGGTCTCAGAATACTCCACATACGCCGAGTGGACTCAGAATACTCCACATATGCCGTGTGGCCTGAGTATAGTCCACATACGCAGTGTGGTCTCAGAATACTCCACATACGCCGTGTGGCCTGAGTAGAGTCCACATATGCCGTGTGGTCTGTGAGTACTCCACATACGCCGTGTGGCCTGAGTATAGTCCACATACGCCGTGTGGTCTCAGAATACTCCACATACGCCTTGTGGTCTCAGAATACTTTACATTCTCCGTGTGGTCCCACAATATTCTACATACGCTGTGTGGTCTCAGAATAATCCACATACGACGTGTGGCCTGAGTATAGTCCACATACGCCTTGTGGTCTCAGAATACTTTACATTCTCCGTGTGGTCCCACAATATTCTACATACGCAGTGTGGTCTCAGAATACTCCACATACGCCGTGTGGCCTGAGTAGAGTCCACATATGCCGTGTGGTCTGTGAGTACTCCACATACGCCGTGTGGCCTGAGTATAGTCCACATACGCCGTGTGGTCTCAGAATACTCCACATACGCAGTGTGGTCTCAGAATACTCCAGATACGACGTGTGGCCTGAGTAGAGTCCACATATGCCGTGTGGTCTGTGAGTACTCCACATACGCCGTGTGGCCTGAGTATAGTCCACATACGCCTTGTGGTCTCAGAATACTTTACATTCTCCGTGTGGTCCCACAATATTCTACATACGCAGTGTGGTCTCAGAATACTCCACATACGCCGTGTGGCCTGAGTAGAGTCCACATATGCCGTGTGGTCTGTGAGTACTCCACATACGCCGTGTGGCCTGAGTATAGTCCACATACGCCGTGTGGTCTCAGAATACTCCACATACGCCTTGTGGTCTCAGAATACTTTACATTCTCCGTGTGGTCCCACAATATTCTACATACGCTGTGTGGTCTCAGAATAATCCACATACGCCGTGTGGCCTGAGCATACTCCACAGACGCCGTGTGGTCTCAGAATACTTCACATACGCCGTGTGGCCTGAGTGTAGTCAACATACGCTGTGGGGCATGCGAGTACTCCACATACGCCGTGTGGTCTGTGAGTACTCCACATACGCCCTGTGGTCTGAGAATACTCCTCATACGCAGTTTGGTCTCAGAATACTCCACATACGCCGAGTGGACTCAGAATACTCCACATATGCCGTGTGGCCTGAGTATAGTCCACATACGCAGTGTGGTCTCCGAATACTCCACATACGCCGTGTGGCCTGAGTATAGTCAACATACGCTGTGTGGTCTGCGAGTATTCCACATACGACCTGTGGCCTGAGAATACTCCCCATACGCCGTGTGGTCTCAGAATACTCCACATACGCCTTGTGGTCTCAGAATACTTTACATTCTCCGTGTGGTCCCACAATATTCTACATACGCTGTGTGGTCTCAGAATAATCCACATACGCCGTGTGGCCTGAGTATACTCCACAGACGCCGTGTGGTCTCAGAATATTTCACATACGCCGTGTGGCCTGAGTGTAGTCAACATACGCTGTGGGGCATGCGAGTACTCCACATACGCGGTGTGTTCTGTGAGTACTCCACATACGCCCTGTGGTCTCAGAATACTCCTCATACGCCGTGTGGTCTCAGAATACTCCACATACGCCGTGTGGCCTGAGTGTAGTCAACATACGCTGTGGGGCATGCGAGTACTCCACATACGCGGTGTGGTCTGTGAGTACTCCACATACGCCCTGTGGTCTGAGAATACTCCTCATATGCCGTTTGGTCTCAGAATACTCCACATACGCCGAGTGGACTCAGAATACTCCACATATGCCGTGTGGCCTGAGTATAGTCCACATACGCAGTGTGGTCTCAGAATACTCCACATACGCCGTGTGGCCTGAGTAGAGTCCACATATGCCGTGTGGTCTGTGAGTACTCCACATACGCCGTGTGGCCTGAGTATAGTCCACATACGCCGTGTGGTCTCCGAATACTCCATATACGCCTTGTGGTCTCAGAATACTTTACATTCTCCGTGTGGTCCCACAATATTCTACATACGCTGTGTGGTCTCAGAATAATCCACATACGACGTGTGGCCTGAGTATAGTCCACATACGCAGTGTGGTCTCAGAATACTCCACATACGCCGTGTGGCCTGAGTAGAGTCCACATACGCCGTGTGGTCTGTGAGTACTCCACATACGCCGTGTGGCCTGAGTATAGTCCACATACGCCGTGTGGTCTCCGAATACTCCACATACGCCGTGTGGCCTGAGTATAGTCAACATACGCTGTGTGGTCTGCGAGTATTCCACATACGACCTGTGGCCTGAGAATACTCCCCATACGCCGTGTGGTCTCAGAATACTCCACATACGCCTTGTGGTCTCAGAATACTTTACATTCTCCGTGTGGTCCCACAATATTCTACATACGCTGTCTGGTCTCAGAATAATCCACATACGCCGTGTGGCCTGAGTATACTCCACAGACGCCGTGTGGTCTCAGAATATTTCACATACGCCGTGTGGCCTGAGTGTAGTCAACATACGCTGTGGGGCATGCGAGTACTCCACATACGCGGTGTGTTCTGTGAGTACTCCACATACGACCTGTGGTCTCAGAATACTCCTCATACGCCGTGTGGTCTCAGAATACTCCACATACGCCGTGTGGCCTGAGTGTAGTCAACATACGCTGTGGGGCATGCGAGTACTCCACATACGGGATGTGTTCTGTGAGTACTCCACATACGCCCTGTGGTCTCAGAATACTCCTCATACGCCGTGTGGTCTCAGAATACTCCACATACGCCGTGTGGCCTGAGTGTAGTCAACATACGCTGTGGGGCATGCGAGTACTCCACATACGCGGTGTGGTCTGTGAGTACTCCACATACGCCCTGTGGTCTGAAAATACTCCTTATACGCCGTTTGGTCTCAGAATACTCCACATACGCCGAGTGGACTCAGAATACTCCACATATGCCGTGTGGCCTGAGTATAGTCCACATACGCAGTGTGGTCTCCGAATACTCCACATACGCCGTGTGGCCTGAGTAGAGTCCACATATGCCGTGTGGTCTGTGAGTACTCCACATACGCCGTGTGGCCTGAGTATAGTCCACATACGCCGTGTGGTCTCCGAATACTCCACATACGCCGTGTGGCCTGAGTATAGTCAACATACGCTGTGTGGTCTGCGAGTATTCCACATACGACCTGTGGCCTGAGAATACTCCCCATACGCCGTGTGGTCTCAGAATACTCCACATACGCCTTGTGGTCTCAGAATACTTTACATTCTCCGTGTGGTCCCACAATATTCTACATACGCTGTGTGGTCTCAGAATAATCCACATACGCCGTGCGGCCTGAGTATAGTCCACATACGCCGTGTGGTCTGAGAATACTCCACATACGCCCTGTGGTCTCAGAATACTCTACGTACGCCGTGTGGTCTCAGAATACTCCACATACGCCTTGTGGTCTCAGAATACTTTACATTCTCCGTGTGGTCCCACAATACTCTACATAGGCCGTTTGGTCTCAGAATACTCCACATACGCCGAGTGGACTCAGAATACTCCACATATGCCGTGTGGCCTGAGTATAGTCCACATACGCCGTGTGGTCTCAGAATAATCCACATACGCCGTGTGGTCTCAGAATACTCCACATACGCCGTGTGGTCTGCGAGTACTCCACATACGCCCTGTGGCCTGCGAATACTCCCCATACGCCGTGTGGTCTCAGAATACTCCACATACGCCGAGTGGACTCAGAATACTCCACATACGCCGTGTGGCCTGAGCATACTCCACAGACGCCGTGTGATCTGTGAGTACTCCACATACGCCGTGTGGTCTGCGAGTACTCCACATACGCCGAGTGGACTCAGAATACTCCACATACGCCGTGTGGCCTGAGCATACTCCACAGACGCCGTGTGGTCTCAGAATACTTCACATACGCCGTGTGGCCTGAGTGTAGTCAACATACGCTGTGGGGCATGCGAGTACTCCACATACGCCGTGTGGTCTGTGGGTATTCCACATACGCCTTGTGGTCTGAGAATACTCCTCATACGCCATGTAGTCTCAGAATACTCCACATACGTCGTGTAGTCTCAGAATGCTTCACATTCTCCGTGTGGTCCCACTATACTCTACATACGCCGTGTGGTCTCAGAATACTCCACATACGCCGTGCGGTCTCAGAATACTCCACATACGCCGTGTGGCCTGAGTATAGTCAACATACGCTGTGTGGTCTGCGAGTACTCCACATACGCCGTGTGGTCTGTGAGTACTCCACAAACGCCGTGTGGCCTGAGTATAGTCAACATACGCTGTGTGGTCTGCGAGTACTCCACATACGCCGTGTGGTATGTGAGTACTCCACATACGCCGTGTGGCCTGAGTATAGTCAACATACGCCGTGTGGTTTGTGAGTACTCCACATACGCCGTGTGGTCTGTGAGTACTCCACATACGCCCTGTGGTCTGAGAATACTCCTCATACGCCGTGTATTCTCAGATTGCTTCACATTCTCCGTGTGGTCCCACTATACTCTACATACGCCGTGTGGTCTCAGAATACTCCACATACGCCGTGTGGCCTGAGTATAGTCAACATACGCTGTGTGGTCTGCGAGTACTCCACATACGCCGTGTGATATGTGAGTACTCCACATACGCCGTGTGGCCTGAGTATAGTCAACATACGCCGTGTGGTTTGTGAGTACTCCACATACGCCGTGTGGTCTGTGAGTACTCCACATACGCCCTGTGGTCTGAGAATACTCCTCATACGCCGTGTGGTCTCCGAATGCTTTACATTCTCCGTGTGGTCCCACAATACTCTACATACGCCATGTGGTCTCAGAATACTCCACATACGCCGAGTGGACTCAGAATACTCCACATACGCCGTGTGGTCTCAGAATACTCCACATACGCCGTGTGGCCTGAGTATAGTCAACATACGCTGTGTGGTCTGCGAGTACTCCACATACGCCGTGTGATATGTGAGTACTCCACATACGCCGTGTGGCCTGAGTATAGTCAACATACGCCGTGTGGTATGTGAGTACTCCACATACGCCGTGTGGCCTGAGTATAGCCCACATACGCTGTGTGGTCTGCGAGTACTCCACATACGACCTGTGGCCTGAGAATACTCCCCATACGCCGTGTGGTCTCAGAATACTCCACATACGCCTTGTGGTCTCAGAATACTTCACATTCTCCGTGTGGTCCCACTATACTCTACATACGCCGTGTGGTCTCAGAATACTCCACATACGCCGTGTGGCCTGAGTATAGTCAACATACGCTGTGTGGTCTGCGAGTACTCCACATACGCCGTGTGATATGTGAGTACTCCACATACGCCGTGTGGCCTGAGTATAGTCAACATACGCCGTGTGGTATGTGAGTACTCCACATACGCCGTGTGGCCTGAGTATAGCCCACATACGCTGTGTGGTCTGCGAGTACTCCACATACGACCTGTGGCCTGAGAATACTCCCCATACGCCGTGTGGTCTCAGAATACTCCACATACGCCTTGTGGTCTCAGAATACTTTACATTCTCCGTGTGGTCCCACAATATTCTACATACGCTGTGTGGTCTCAGAATAATCCACATACGCCGTGTGGTCTCAGAATACTCCACATACGCCGTGTGGTCTGCGAGTACTCCACATACGCCCTGTGGCCTGCGAATACTCCCCATACGCCGTGTGGTCTCAGAATACTCCACATACGCCGAGTGGACTCAGAATACTCCACATACGCCGTGTGGCCTGAGCATACTCCACAGACGCCGTGTGATCTGTGAGTACTCCACATACGCCCTGTGGTCTCAGAATACTCCTCATACGCCGTGTGGTCTCAGAATACTCCACATACGCCGTGTGGCCTGAGTGTAGTCAACATACGCTGTGGGGTCTGCGAGTACTCCACATACGCCCTGTGGTCTGAGAATACTCCTCATACGCCGTGTGGTCTCAGAATGCTTCACATTCTCCGTGTGGTACCACTATACTCTACATACGCCGTGTGGTCTTAAAA
The DNA here is from genome assembly GCA_964034865.1 of Eristalis intricaria. Taxonomy (NCBI): domain Eukaryota; kingdom Metazoa; phylum Arthropoda; class Insecta; order Diptera; family Syrphidae; genus Eristalis; species Eristalis intricaria. The sequence goes on along the minus strand of OZ035874.1, from coordinate 27,779,054 downwards.
TACTCCACATACGCCGTGTGGCCTGAGTATAGTCAACATACGCCGTGTGGTTTGTGAGTACTCCACATACGCCCTGTGGTCTGAGAATACTCCTCATACGCCGTGTGGTCTCAAAATACTCCACATACGCCGTGTGGCCTGAGTATAGTCAACATACGCTGTGTGGTTTGTGAGTGCTCCACATACGCCCTGTGGTCTGAGAATACTCCTCATACGCCATGTGGTCTCCGAATGCTTTACATTCTCCGTGTGGTCCCACAACACTCTACATACGCCGTGTGGTCTCGGAATACTCCACATACGCCGTGTGGTCTGCGAGTACTCCACATACGCCCTGTGGCCTGCGAATACTCCCCATACGCCCTGTGGTCTGAGAATACTCCTCATACGCCGTGTGGTCTCAGAATGCTTCACATTCTCCGTGTGGTACCACTATACTCTACATACGCCGTGTGGTCTCAAAATACTCCACATACGCCGTGTGGCCTGAGTATAGTCAACATACGCCGTGTGGTTTGTGAGTACTCCACATACGCCCTGTGGTCTGAGAATACTCCTCATACGCCGTGTGGTCTCAGAATGCTTCACATTCTCCGTGTGGTCCCACTATACTCTACATACGCCGTGTGGTCTCAGAATACTCCACATACGCCGTGTGGCCTGAGTATAGTCAACATACGCTGTGTGGTCTGCGAGTACTCCACATACGCCGTGTGGTATGTGAGTACTCCACATACGCCGTGTGGCCTGAGTATAGTCAACATACGCCGTGTGGTTTGTGAGTACTCCACATACGCCGTGTGGTCTGTGAGTACTCCACATACGCCCTGTGGTCTGAGAATACTCCTCATACGCCGTGTGGTCTCCGAATGCTTTACATTCTCCGTGTGGTCCCACAATACTCTACATACGCCATGTGGTCTCAGAATACTCCACATACGCCGAGTGGACTCAGAATACTCCACATACGCCGTATGGCCTGAGTATAGTCCACATACGCAGTGTTGTCTCCGAATACTCCACATACGCCGTGTGGTCTCAGACTACTCCATATACGCTGTGTGGCCTGAGTATAGTCCACATACGCCATGTGGTCTGCGAATACTCCACATACGCCGAGTGGACTCAGAATACTCCACATACGCCGTGTGGCCTGAGCATACTCCACAGACGTCGTGTGGTCTCAGAATACTCCACATACGCCCTGTGGCCTAAGTACAGTCAACATACGCTGTGTGGTCTCCGAATACTCCACATACGCCGTGTGGCCTGAGTGTAGTCAACATACGCTGTGGGGCATGCGAGTACTCCACATACGGGGTGTGTTCTGTGAGTACTCCACATACGCCCTGTGGTCTGAGAATACTCCTCATACGCCGTTTGGTCTCAGAATACTCCACATACGCCGAGTGGACTCAGAATACTCCACATATGCCGTGTGGCCTGAGTATAGTCCACATACGCAGTGTGGTCTCCGAATACTCCACATACGCCTTGTGGTCTCAGAATACTTTACATTCTCCGTGTGGTCCCACAATATTCTACATACGCTGTGTGGTCTCAGAATAATCCACATACGACGTGTGGCCTGAGTATAGTCCACATACGCCGTGTGGTCTGAGAATACTCCACATACGCCCTGTGGTCTCAGAATACTCTACGTACGCCGTGTGGTCTCAGAATAATCCACATACGCCTTGTTGTCTCAGAATACTTTACATTCTCCTTGTGGTCCCACAATACTCTACATAGGCCGTTTGGTCTCAGAATACTCCACATACGCCGAGTGGACTCAGAATACTCCACATATACCGTGTGGCCTGAGTATAGCCCACATACGCTGTGTGGTCTGCGAGTACTCCACATACGACCTGTGGCCTGAGAATACTCCCCATACGCCGTGTGGTCTCAGAATACTCCACATACGCCGTGTGGCCTGAGTGTAGTCAACATACGCTGTGGGGCATGCGAGTACTCCACATACGCGGTGTGGTCTGTGAGTACTCCACATACGCCCTGTGGTCTGAGAATACTCCTCATACGCCGTTTGGTCTCAGAATACTCCACATACGCCGAGAGGACTCAGAATACTCCACATATGCCGTGTGGCCTGAGTATAGTCCACATACGCAGTGTGGTCTCCGAATACTCCACATACGCCTTGTGGTCTCAGAATACTTTACATTCTCCGTGTGGTCCCACAATATTCTACATACGCTGTGTGGTCTCAGAATAATCCACATACGACGTGTGGCCTGAGTATAGTCCACATACGCCGTGTGGTCTGAGAATACTCCACATACGCCCTGTGGTCTCAGAATACTCTACGTACGCCGTGTGGTCTCAGAATAATCCACATACGCCTTGTTGTCTCAGAATACTTTACATTCTCCTTGTGGTCCCACAATACTCTACATAGGCCGTTTGGTCTCAGAATACTCCACATACGCCGAGTGGACTCAGAATACTCCACATATACCGTGTGGCCTGAGTATAGCCCACATACGCTGTGTGGTCTGCGAGTACTCCACATACGACCTGTGGCCTGAGAATACTCCCCATACGCCGTGTGGTCTCAGAATACTCCACATACGCCTTGTGGTCTCAGAATACTTTACATTCTCCGTGTGGTCCCACAATATTCTACATACGCTGTGTGGTCTCAGAATAATCCACATACGCCCTGTGGCCTAAGTACAGTCAACATACGCTGTGTGGTCTCCGAATACTCCACATACGCCGTGTGGCCTGAGTGTAGTCAACATACGCTGTGGGGCATGCGAGTACTCCACATACGCGGTGTGGTCTGTGAGTACTCCACATACGCCCTGTGGTCTGAGAATACTCCTCATACGCCGTTTGGTCTCAGAATACTCCACATACGCCGAGTGGACTCAGAATACTCCACATATGCCGTGTGGCCTGAGTATAGTCCACATACGCAGTGTGGTCTCCGAATACTCCACATACGCCTTGTGGTCTCAGAATACTTTACATTCTCCGTGTGGTCCCACAATATTCTACATACGCTGTGTGGTCTCAGAATAATCCACATACGACGTGTGGCCTGAGTATAGTCCACATACGCCGTGTGGTCTGAGAATACTCCACATACGCCCTGTGGTCTCAGAATACTCTACGTACGCCGTGTGGTCTCAGAATAATCCACATACGCCTTGTTGTCTCAGAATACTTTACATTCTCCTTGTGGTCCCACAATACTCTACATAGGCCGTTTGGTCTCAGAATACTCCACATACGCCGAGTGGACTCAGAATACTCCACATATACCGTGTGGCCTGAGTATAGCCCACATACGCTGTGTGGTCTGCGAGTACTCCACATACGACCTGTGGCCTGAGAATACTCCCCATACGCCGTGTGGTCTCAGAATACTCCACATACGCCTTGTGGTCTCAGAATACTTTACATTCTCCGTGTGGTCCCACAATATTCTACATACGCTGTGTGGTCTCAGAATAATCCACATACGCCGTGTGGCCTGAGTATAGTCCACATACGCCGTGTGGTCTGAGAATAATCCACATAGGCCGTGTGGTCTCAGAATACTCCACATACGCCGTGTGGTCTGCGAGTACTCCACATACGCCCTGTGGCCTGCGAATACTCCCCATACGCCGTGTGGTCTCAGAATACTCCACATACGCCTTGTGGTCTCAGAATACTCCACATACGCCTTGTGGTCTCAGAATACTTTACATTCTCCTTGTGGTCCCACAATACTCTACATAGGCCGTTTGGTCTCAGAATACTCCACATACGCCGAGTGGACTCAGAATACTCCACATACGCCTTGTGGTCTCAGAATACTTTACATTCTCCGTGTGGTCCCACAATATTCTACATACGCTGTGTGGTCTCAGAATAATCCACATACGCCGTGTGGCCTGAGTATAGTCCACATACGCCGTGTGGTCTGAGAATTATCCACATACGCCGAGTGGACTCAGAATACTCCACATACGCCGTGTGGTCTCAGAATACTCCACATAGTGTGGCCTGAGTGTAGTCAACATACGCTGTGGGGTCTGCGAGTACTCCACATACGACCTGTGGCCTGAGAATACTCCCCATACGCCGTGTGGTCTCAGAATACTCCACATACGCCTTGTGGTCTCAGAATACTTTACATTCTCCGTGTGGTCCCACAATATTCTACATACGCTGTGTGGTCTCAGAATAATCCACATACGCCGTGTGGCCTGAGTATAGTCCACATACGCCGTGTGGTCTGAGAATAATCCACATACGCCGTGTGGTCTCAGAATACTCCACATATGCCGTGTGGCCTGAGTATAGTCCACATACGCAGTGTGGTCTCCGAATACTCCACATACGCCTTGTGGTCTCAGAATACTTTACATTCTCCGTGTGGTCCCACAATATTCTACATACGCTGTGTGGTCTCAGAATAATCCACATACGCCGTGTGGCCTGAGTATAGTCCACATACGCCGTGTGGTCTGAGAATAATCCACATACGCCGTGTGGTCTCAGAATACTCCACATACGCCGTGTGGTCTGCGAGTACTCCACATACGCCCTGTGGCCTGCGAATACTCCCCATACGCCGTGTGGTCTCAGAATACTCCACATACGCCTTGTGGTCTCAGAATACTCCACATACGCCTTGTGGTCTCAGAATACTTTACATTCTCCTTGTGGTCCCACAATACTCTACATAGGCCGTTTGGTCTCAGAATACTCCACATACGCCGAGTGGACTCAGAATACTCCACATATACCGTGTGGCCTGAGTATAGCCCACATACGCTGTGTGGTCTGCGAGTACTCCACATACGACCTGTGGCCTGAGAATACTCCCCATACGCCGTGTGGTCTCAGAATACTCCACATACGCCTTGTGGTCTCAGAATACTTTACATTCTCCGTGTGGTCCCACAATATTCTACATACGCTGTGTGGTCTCAGAATAATCCACATACGCCGTGTGGCCTGAGTATAGTCCACATACGCCGTGTGGTCTGAGAATTATCCACATACGCCGAGTGGACTCAGAATACTCCACATACGCCGTGTGGTCTCAGAATACTCCACATACGCCGTGTGGCCTGAGTGTAGTCAACATACGCTGTGGGGTCTGCGAGTGCTCCACATACGCCCTGTGGTCTGAGAATACTCCTCATACGCCGTGTGGTCTCAGAATACTCCACATACTTCGTGTGGCCTGAGTATAGTCAACATACGCTGTGTGGTCTGTGAGTGCTCCACATACGCCCTGTGGTCTGAGAATACTCCTCATACGCCATGTGGTCTCCGAATGCTTTACATTCTCCGTGTGGTCCCACAATACTCTACATACGCCGTGTGGTCTCGGAATACTCCACATACGCCGTGTGGTCTGCGAGTACTCCACATACGCCCTGTGGCCTGCGAATACTCCCCATACGCCCTGTGGTCTGAGAATACTCCTCATACGCCGTGTGGTCTCAGAATGCTTCACATTCTCCGTGTGGTACCACTATACTCTACATACGCCGTGTGGTCTCAAAATACTCCACATACGCCGTGTGGCCTGAGTATAGTCAACATACGCCGTGTGGTTTGTGAGTACTCCACATACGCCCTGTGGTCTGAGAATACTCCTCATACGCCGTGTATTCTCAGAATGCTTCACATTCTCCGTGTGGTCCCACTATACTCTACATACGCCGTGTGGTCTCAGAATACTCCACATACGCCGTGTGGCCTGAGTATAGTCAACATACGCTGTGTGGTCTGCGAGTACTCCACATACGCCGTGTGGTATGTGAGTACTCCACATACGCCGTGTGGCCTGAGTATAGTCAACATACGCCGTGTGGTTTGTGAGTACTCCACATACGCCGTGTGGTCTGTGAGTACTCCACATACGCCCTGTGGTCTGAGAATACTCCTCATACGCCGTGTGGTCTCCGAATGCTTTACATTCTCCGTGTGGTCCCACAATACTCTACATACGCCATGTGGTCTCAGAATACTCCACATACGCCGAGTGGACTCAGAATACTCCACATACGCCGTATGGCCTGAGTATAGTCCACATACGCAGTGTTGTCTCCGAATACTCCACATACGCCGTGTGGTCTCAGAATACTCCATATACGCTGTGTGGCCTGAGTATAGTCCACATACGCCATGTGGTCTGCGAATACTCCACATACGCCGAGTGGACTCAGAATACTCCACATACGCCGTGTGGCCTGAGCATACTCCACATACGTCGTGTGGTCTCAGAATACTCCACATACGCCCTGTGGCCTAAGTACAATCAACATACGCTGTGTGGTCTCCGAATACTCCACATACGCCGTGTGGCCTGAGTGTAGTCAACATACGCTGTGGGGCATGCGAGTACTCCACATACGGGGTGTGTTCTGTGAGTACTCCACATACGCCCTGTGGTCTCAGAATACTCCTCATACGCCGTGTGGTCTCAGAATACTCCACATACGCCGTGTGGCCTGAGTATAGTCAACATACGCTGTGTGGTCTGCGAGTACTCCACATACGCCGTGTGGTATGTGAGTACTCCACATACGCCGTGTGGCCTGAGTATAGTCAACATACGCCGTGTGGTTTGTGAGTACTCCACATACGCCGTGTGGTCTGTGAGTACTCCACATACGCCCTGTGGTCTGAGAATACTCCTCATACGCCGTGTGGTCTCCGAATGCTTTACATTCTCCGTGTGGTCCCACAATACTCTACATACGCCATGTGGTCTCAGAATACTCCACATACGCCGAGTGGACTCAGAATACTCCATATACGCTGTGTGGCCTGAGTATAGTCCACATACGCCATGTGGTCTGCGAATACTCCACATACGCCGAGTGGACTCAGAATACTCCACATACGCCGTGTGGCCTGAGCATACTCCACAGACGCCGTGTGGTCTCAGAATACTTCACATACGCCGTGTGGCCTGAGTGTAGTCAACATACGCTGTGGGGCATGCGAGTACTCCACATACGCGGTGTGTTCTGTGAGTGCTCCACATACGCCCTGTGGTCTCAGAATGCTCCACATTCTCCGTGTGGTCCCACTATACTCTACATACGTCGTGTGGTCTCAGAATACTCCACATACGCCCTGTGGCCTAAGTACAATCAACATACGCTGTGTGGTCTCCGAATACTCCACATACGCCGTGTGGCCTGAGTGTAGTCAACATACGCTGTGGGGCATGCGAGTACTCCACATACGGGGTGTGTTCTGTGAGTACTCCACATACGCCCTGTGGTCTCAGAATACTCCTCATACGCCGTGTGGTCTCAGAATACTCCACATACGCCGTGTGGCCTGAGTATAGTCAACATACGCTGTGTGGTCTGCGAGTACTCCACATACGCCGTGTGGTATGTGAGTACTCCACATACGCCGTGTGGCCTGAGTATAGTCAACATACGCCGTGTGGTTTGTGAGTACTCCACATACGCCCTGTGGTCTGAGAATACTCCTCATACGCCGTGTGGTCTCAGAATGCTTCACATTCTCCGCGTGGTCCCACTATACTCTACATACGCCGTGTGGTCTCAGAATACTCCACATACGCCGTGTGGCCTGAGTATAGTCAACATACGCTGTGTGGTCTGCGAGTACTCCACATACGCCGTGTGGTATGTGAGTACTCCACATACGCCGTGTGGCCTGAGTATAGTCAACATACGCCGTGTGGTTTGTGAGTACTCCACATACGCCGTGTGGTCTGTGAGTACTCCACATACGCCCTGTGGTCTGAGAATACTCCTCATACGCCGTGTGGTCTCCGAATGCTTTACATTCTCCGTGTGGTCCCACAATACTCTACATACGCCATGTGGTCTCAGAATACTCCACATACGCCGAGTGGACTCAGAATACTCCACATACGCCGTATGGCCTGAGTATAGTCCACATACGCAGTGTTGTCTCCGAATACTCCACATACGCCGTGTGGTCTCAGAATACTCCATATACGCTGTGTGGCCTGAGTATAGTCCACATACGCCATGTGGTCTGCGAATACTCCACATACGCCGAGTGGACTCAGAATACTCCACATACGCCGTGTGGCCTGAGCATACTCCACAGACGCCGTGTGGTCTCAGAATACTCCACATATGCCGTGTGGCCTGGGTATAGTCAACATAAGCTGTGTGGTCTGCCAGTACTCCACATGCGCCGTGTGGTTTGTCAGTACTCCACATACGCCCTGTGGTCTGAGAATACTCCTCATACGCCGTGTGGTCTCAGAATGCTTCACATTCTCCGTGTGGTCCCACTATACTCTACATACGCCGTGTGGTCTCAGAATACTCCACATACGCCGTGTGGCCTGAGTATAGTCAACATACGCTGTGTGGTCTGCGAGTACTCCACATACGCCGTGTGGTATGTGAGTACTCCACATACGCCGTGTGGCCTGAGTATAGTCAACATACGCCGTGTGGTTTGTGAGTACTCCACATACGCCCTGTGGTCTGAGAATACTCCTCATACGCCGTGTGGTCTCAGAATGCTTCACATTCTCCGCGTGGTCCCACTATACTCTACATACGCCGTGTGGTCTCAGAATACTCCACATACGCCGTGTGGCCTGAGTATAGTCAACATACGCTGTGTGAACTGCGAGTACTCCACATACGCCGTGTGGTATGTGAGTACTCCACATACGCCGTGTGGCCTGAGTATAGTCAACATACGCCGTGTGGTTTGTGAGTACTCCACATACGCCCTGTGGTCTGAGAATACTCCTCATACGCCGTGTAGTCTCAGAATGCTTCACATTCTCCGTGTGGTCCCACAATACTCTACATAGGCCGTTTGGTCTCAGAATACTGCACATTCGCCGTGTGGCCTGAACATACTCCACATACGCCGTGTGGTCTGCTTGTACTCCACATACGCTCTGTGGCCTGAGAATACTCAACATACGCCGTGTGGCCTGAGTGTAGTCAACATACGCTGTGGGGCATGCGAGTACTCCACATACGCCGTGTGGTCTGTGAGTACTCCACATACGCCGTGTGGCCTGAGTATAGTCAACATACGCTGTGTGGTCTGCGAGTACTCCACATACGCCGTGTGGTATGTGAGTACTCCACATACGCCGTGTGGCCTGAGTATAGTCAACATACGCCGTGTGGTTTGTGAGTACTCCACATACGCCGTGTGGTCTGTGAGTACTCCACATACGCCCTGTGGTCTGAGAATACTCCTCATACGCCGTGTGGTCTCAGAATGCTTCACATTCTCCGTGTGGTCCCACAATACTCTACATAGGCCGTTTGGTCTCAGAATACTCCACATACGCCGTGTGGCCTGAGCATACTCCACAGACGCCGTGTGGTCTCAGAATACTCCACATTCGCCGTGTGGCCTGAACATACTCCACATACGCCGTGTGGTCTGCTTGTACTCCACATACGCTCTGTGGCCTGAGAATACTCAACATACGCCGTGTGGCCTGAGTGTAGTCAACATACGCTGTGGGGCATGCGAGTACTCCACATACGCCGTGTGGTCTGTGAGTACTCCACATACGCCGTGTGGCCTGAGTATAGTCAACATACGCTGTGTGGTCTGCGAGTACTCCACATACGCCGTGTGGTATGTGAGTACTCCACATACGCCGTGTGGCCTGAGTATAGTCAACATACGCCGTGTGGTTTGTGAGTACTCCACATACGCCGTGTGGTCTGTGAGTACTCCACATACGCCCTGTGGTCTGAGAATACTCCTCATACGCCGTGTGGTCTCCGAATGCTTTACATTCTCCGTGTGGTCCCACAATACTCTACATACGCCATGTGGTCTCAGAATACTCCACATACGCCGAGTGGACTCAGAATACTCCACATACGCCGTATGGCCTGAGTATAGTCCACATACGCAGTGTTGTCTCCGAATACTCCACATACGCCGTGTGGTCTCAGAATACTCCATATACGCTGTGTGGCCTGAGTATAGTCCACATACGCCATGTGGTCTGCGAATACTCCACAGACGCCGTGTGGTCTCAGAATACTTCACATACGCCGTGTGGCCTGAGTGTAGTCAACATACGCTGTGGGGCATGCGAGTACTCCACATACGCGGTGTGTTCTGTGAGTGCTCCACATACGCCATGTGGTCTCAGAATACTCCTCATACGCCGTGTGGTCTCAGAATACTCCACATACGTCTTGTGGCCTGAGAATAGTCCACATACGCAGAGTGGTCTCCGAAAACTCCACATACGCCCTGTGGTCTCAGAATGCTCCACATTCTCCGTGTGGTCCCACTATACTCTACATACGTCGTGTGGTCTCAGAATACTCCACATACGCCCTGTGGCCTAAGTACAGTCAACATACGCTGTGTGGTCTCCGAATACTCCACATACGCCGTGTGGCCTGAGTGTAGTCAACATACGCTGTGGGGCATGCGAGTACTCCACATACGGGGTGTGTTCTGTGAGTACTCCACATACGCCCTGTGGTCTCAGAATACTCCTCATACGCCGTGTGGTCTCAGAATACTCCACATACGCCGTGTGGCCTGAGTGTAGTCAACATACGCTGTGGGGCATGCGAGTACTCCACATACGCGGTGTGGTCTGTGAGTACTCCACATACGCCCTGTGGTCTGAGAATACTCCTCATACGCCGTGTGGTCTCAGAATACTCCACATACGCCGTGTGGCCTGAGTGTAGTCAACATACGCTGTGGGGCATGCGAGTACTCCACATACGCGGTGTGGTCTGTGAGTACTCCACATACGCCCTGTGGTCTGAGAATACTCCTCATACGCCGTTTGGTCTCAGAATACTCCACATACGCCCTGTGGTCTCAGAATACTCCTCATACGCCGTGTGGTCTCAGAATACTCCACATACGCCGTGTGGCCTGAGTGTAGTCAACATACGCTGTGGGGCATGCGAGTACTCCACATACGCGGTGTGGTCTGTGAGTACTCCACATACGCCCTGTGGTCTGAGAATACTCCTCATACGCCGTGTGGTCTCCGAATGCTTTACATTCTCCGTGTGGTCCCACAATACTCTACATACGCCATGTGGTCTCAGAATACTCCACATACGCCGAGTGGACTCAGAATACTCCACATACGCCGTATGGCCTGAGTATAGTCCACATACGCAGTGTTGTCTCCGAATACTCCACATACGCCGTGTGGTCTCAGAATACTCCATATACGCTGTGTGGCCTGAGTATAGTCCACATACGCAGTGTGGTCTCCGAATACTCCACATACGCCTTGTGGTCTCAGAATACTTTACATTCTCCGTGTGGTCCCACAATATTCTACATACGCTGTGTGGTCTCAGAATAATCCACATACGACGTGTGGCCTGAGTATAGTCCACATACGCCGTGTGGTCTGAGAATACTCCACATACGCCCTGTGGTCTCAGAATACTCTACGTACGCCGTGTGGTCTCAGAATAATCCACATACGCCTTGTTGTCTCAGAATACTTTACATTCTCCTTGTGGTCCCACAATACTCTACATAGGCCGTTTGGTCTCAGAATACTCCACATACGCCGAGTGGACTCAGAATACTCCACATATACCGTGTGGCCTGAGTATAGCCCACATACGCTGTGTGGTCTGCGAGTACTCCACATACGACCTGTGGCCTGAGAATACTCCCCATACGCCGTGTGGTCTCAGAATACTCCACATACGCCTTGTGGTCTCAGAATACTTTACATTCTCCGTGTGGTCCCACAATATTCTACATACGCTGTGTGGTCTCAGAATAATCCACATACGCCGTGTGGCCTGAGTATAGTCCACATACGCCGTGTGGTCTGAGAATAATCCACATACGCCGTGTGGTCTCAGAATACTCCACATACGCCGTGTGGTCTGCGAGTACTCCACATACGCCCTGTGGCCTGCGAATACTCCCCATACGCCGTGTGGTCTCAGAATACTCCACAGACGCCGAGTGGACTCAGAATACTCCACATACGCCGTGTGGCCTGAGCATACTCCACAGACGCCGTGTGATCTGTGAGTACTCCACATACGCCCTGTGGTCTCAGAATACTCCTCATACGCCGTGTGGTCTCAGAATACTCCACATACGCCGTGTGGCCTGAGTGTAGTCAACATACGCTGTGGGGTCTGCGAGTACTCCACATACGCCCTGTGGTCTGAGAATACTCCTCATACGCCGTGTGGTCTCAGAATACTCCACATACTTCGTGTGGCCTGAGTATAGTCAACATACGCTGTGTGGTCTGTGAGTGCTCCACATACGCCCTGTGGTCTGAGAATACTCCTCATACGCCATGTGGTCTCCGAATGCTTTACATTCTCCGTGTGGTCCCACAATACCCTACATACGCCGTGTGGTCTCGGAATACTCCACATACGCCGTGTGGTCTGCGAGTACTCCACATACGCCCTGTGGCCTGCGAATACTCCCCATACGCCGTGTGGTCTCAGAATACTCCACATACGCCGAGTGGACTCAGAATACTCCACATACGCCGTGTGGTCTGCGAGTACTCCACATACGCCCTGTGGCCTGCGAATACTCCCCATACGCCGTGTGGTCTCAGAATACTCCACATACGCCGAGTGGTCTCAGAATACTCCACATACGCCTTGTGGTCTCAGAATACTTTACATTCTCCGTGTGGTCCCACAATATTCTACATACGCTGTGTGGTCTCAGAATAATCCACATACGCCGTGTGGCCTGAGTATAGTCCACATACGCCGTGTGGCCTGAGCATACTCCACAGACGCCGTGTGATCTGTGAGTACTCCACATACGCCCTGTGGTCTCAGAATACTCCTCATACGCCGTGTGGTCTCAGAATACTCCACATACGCCGTGTGGCCTGAGTGTAGTCAACATACGCTGTGGGGTCTGTGAGTACTCCACATACGCCCTGTGGTCTGAGAATACTCCTCATACGCCATGTGGTCTCCGAATGCTTTACATTCTCCGTGTGGTCCCACAATATTCTACATACGCTGTGTGGTCTCAGAATAATCCACATACGACGTGTGGCCTGAGAATAGTCCACATACGCCGTGTGGTCTGAGAATACTCCACATACGCCCTGTGGTCTCAGAATACTCTACGTACGCCGTGTGGTCTCAGAATACTCCACATACGCCTTGTTGTCTCAGAATACTTTACATTCTCCGTGTGGTCCCACAATACTCTACATAGGCCGTTTGGTCTCAGAATACTCCACATACGCCGAGTGGACTCAGAATACTCCACATATACCGTGTGGCCTGAGTATAGCCCACATACGCAGTGTGGTCTCCGAATACTCCACATACGCCGTGTGGCCTGAGTATAGTCAACATACGCTGTGTGGTCTGCGAGTACTCCACATACGACCTGTGGCCTGAGAATACTCCCCATACGCCGTGTGGTCTCGGAATACTCCACATACGTGTGGTCTGCGAGTACTCCACATACGCCCTGTGGCCTGCGAATACTCGCCATACGCCGTGTGGTCTCAGAATACTCCACATACGCCGAGTGGACTCAGAATACTCCACATACGCCGTGTGGCCTGAGTGTAGTCAACATACGCTGTGGGGTCTGCGAGTACTCCACATACGCCGTGTGGTCTGTGAGTACTCCACATACGCCCTGTGGTCTGAGAATACTCCTCATACGCCATGTGGTCTCCGAATGCTTTACATTCTCCGTGTGGTCCCACAATACTCTACATACGCCGTGTGGTCTCGAAATACTCCACATACGCCGTGTGGTCTGCGAGTACTCCACATACGCCCTGTGGCCTGCGAATACTCCCCATACGCCGTGTGGTCTCAGAATACTCCACATACGCCGAGTGGACTCAGAATACTCCACATACGCCGTGTGATCTCAGAATACTCTACATTCGCCGTGTGGTCTCAGAATGCTTTACATTCTCCGCGTGGTCCCACAATACTCTACATACGCCGTCTGGTCTCAGAATACTCCACATACGCCGTGTGGCCTGAATATAGTCCACATACGCCGTGTGGTCTGCCAGTACTCCACATACGCCGTGTGGTCTGTGAGTACTCCACATACGCCCTGTGGCCTGAGAATACAGAATACCACACGTCTGGTCTCAGAATGCTCCACATACGCCGTGTGGCCTGAATATAGTCCACATACGCCGTGTGGTCTGCCAGTACTCCACATACGCCGTGTGGTCTGTGAGTACTCCACATACGCCCTGTGGCCTGAGAATACTCCTCTACTCTCTCTCATACGCCGTGTGCTCTCAGAATGCTTTACATACGCCGTGTGCTCTCAGAATGCTTTACATTCTCCGCGTGGTCCCACAATACTCTACATACGCCGTGTGGTCTCAGAATACTCCACATACGCCGTGTGGCCTGAGTATAGTCCACATACGCCGTGTGGTCTGCCAGTACTCCACATACGCCGTGTGGTCTGCCTGTACTCCACATACGCCGTGTGGTCTGTGAGTACTCCACATACGCCCTGTGGCCTGAGAATACTCCTCAAACGCCGTGTGGTCTCAGAATACTCCACATACGCCGTGTGGCCTGAGTATAGTCCACATACGCCGTGTGGTCTGCCAGTACTCCACATACGCCGTGTGGTCTGTGAGTACTCCACATACGCCCTGTGGCCTGAGAATACTCCTCATATGCCGTGTGGTCTCAGAATACTCCACATTCGCCGTGTGGCCTGAGCATACTCCACATACGCCCCGTGGTCTGTGAGTACTCCACATACGCCCTTTGGCCTGAGAATACTCCCCATACGCCGTGTGGTCTTAGAATATTCCACATACGCCTTGTGGCCTGAGTATAGTCCACATACGCGGTGTGGTCTCCGAATACTCCATATACGCCGTGTGGTCTCAGAATACTCTACGTACGCCGTGTGGTCTCAGTATAGTCCACATACGCCTTGTGGATTGAGTACAGTGCACATACGCAGTGTGGTCTCAGAAAGCTTTACATTCTCCGTGTGGTCCCACAATACTCCACATACGCCGTGTGGTCTGAGAATACTCCACATTCGCCGTGTGGCCTGAGCATACTCCACAGACGCCGTGTGGTCTCAGAATGCTTTACATTCTCCGTGTGGTCCCACAATACTCCACATACGCCGTGTGGTCTGAGAATACTCCACATTCGCCGTGTGGCCTGAGCATACTCCACATACGCCCTGTGGTCTGAAAATACTCCTCATACGCCGTGTGGTCTCAGAATACTCTACGTATACCGTGTGGTCTCAGTAGAGTCCACATACGCCCTGTGGCCTGAGAATACTCCCCATACGCCGTGTGGTCTCAGAATACTCCACATAGGCCGTGCGGTCTCAGAATGCTTCACATTCTTCGTGTGGTCCCACAATACTCTACATATGCCGTGTGGTCTCCGAATACTCCACATACGCCGTGTGGCCTGAGAATACTCCCCATACGCCGTGTGGTCTCAGAATACTCCACATATGCCGTGTGGCCTGAGAATACTCCCCATACGCCGTGTGATCTCAGAATACTCCACATACGCCGTGTGGCCTGAGCATACTCCACAGACGCCGTGTGGTCTCAGAATGCTTTACATTCTCCGTGTGGTCCCACAATACTCCACATACGCCGTGTGGTCTCAGAATACTCCACATTCGCCGTGTGGCCTGAGCATACTCCACATACGCCCTGTGGTCTGAAAATACTCCTCATACGCCGTGTGGTCTCAGAATACTCTACGTATACCGTGTGGTCTCAGTAGAGTCCACATACGCCCTGTGGCCTGAGAATACTCCCCATACGCCGTGTGGTCTCAGAATACTCCCCATATGCCATGTGGTCTCAGAATACTCTACGTACGCCGTGTGGTCTCACAATACTCCACATACGCCTTGTGGCCTGAGTATAGTCCACATACGCGGTGTGGTCTGCGAATACTCCACATACGCCGTGTGGTCTCAGAATGCTTCACATTCTCCGTGTGGTCCCACAATACTCTACATACGCCGTGTGGTCTCAGAATGCTTTACATTCTCCGTGTGATCCAACAATATTCTACATACGCCGTGTGGTCTCAGAATACTCCACATATGCCTTGTGGCCTGAGTATAGTCCACGTACGCGATGTGGTCTCCGAATACTCCACATACGCCGTGTGGCCTGAGCATACTGCACAGACGCCGTGTGTTCTCAGAATACTCCACATAGGCCGTGTGGCCTGAGCATACTCCACAGACGCCGTGTGGTCTCAGAATGCTTTACATTCTCCGTGTGGTCCCACAATACTCCACATACGCCGTGTGGTCTCAGAATACTCCACATTCGCCGTGTGGCCTGAGCATACTCCACATACGCCCTGTGGTCTGAAAATACTCCTCATACGCCGTGTGGTCTCAGAATACTCTACGTATACCGTGTGGTCTCAGTAGAGTCCACATACGCCCTGTGGCCTGAGAATACTCCCCATACGCCGTGTGGTCTCAGAATACTCCCCATATGCCATGTGGTCTCAGAATACTCTACGTACGCCGTGTGGTCTCACAATACTCCACATACGCCTTGTGGCCTGAGTATAGTCCACATACGCGGTGTGGTCTGCGAATACTCCACATACGCCGTGTGGTCTCAGAATGCTTCACATTCTCCGTGTGGTCCCACAATACTCTATATACGCCGTGTGGTCTCAGAATGCTTTACATTCTCCGTGTGATCCAACAATATTCTACATACGCCGTGTGGTCTCAGAATACTCCACATTCGCCGTGTGGCCTGAGCATACTCCACATACGCCCTGTGGTCTGAAAATACTCCTCATACGCCGTGTGGTCTCAGAATACTCTACGTATACCGTGTGGTCTCAGTAGAGTCCACATACGCCCTGTGGCCTGAGAATACTCCCCATACGCCGTGTGGTCTCAGAATACTCCCCATATGCCATGTGGTCTCAGAATACTCTACGTACGCCGTGTGGTCTCACAATACTCCACATACGCCTTGTGGCCTGAGTATAGTCCACATACGCGGTGTGGTCTGCGAATACTCCACATACGCCGTGTGGTCTCAGAATGCTTCACATTCTCCGTGTGGTCCCACAATACTCTACATACGCCGTGTGGTCTCAGAATGCTTTACATTCTCCGTGTGATCCAACAATATTCTACATACGTCGTGTGGTCTCACAATACTCCACATACGCCTTGTGGCCTGAGTATAGTCCACATACGCGGTGTGGTCTGCGAATACTCCACATACGCCGTGTGGTCTCAGAATGCTTCACATTCTCCGTGTGGTCCCACAATACTCTACATACGCCGTGTGGTCTCAGAATGCTTTACATTCTCCGTGTGATCCAACAATATTCTACATACGCCGTGTGGTCTCAGAATACTCCACATATGCCTTGTGGCCTGAGTATAGTCCACGTACGCGATGTGGTCTCCGAATACTCCACATACGCCCTGTGGTCTGAAAATACTCCTCATACGCCGTGTGGTCTCAGAATACTCTACGTATACCGTGTGGTCTCAGTAGAGTCCACATACGCCCTGTGGCCTGAGAATACTCCCCATACGCCGTGTGGTCTCAGAATACTCCCCATATGCCATGTGGTCTCAGAATACTCTACGTACGCCGTGTGGTCCCACAATACTCTACATACGCCATGTGGTCTCAGAATACTCTACGTACGCCGTGTGGTCTCACAATACTCCACATACGCCGTGTGGCCTGAGAATACTCCCCATACGCCGTGTGATCTCAGAATACTCCACATACGCCGTGTGGCCTGAGCATACTCCACAGACGCCGTGTGGTCTCAGAATGCTTTACATTCTCCGTGTGGTCCCACAATACTCCACATACGCCGTGTGGTCTCAGAATACTCCACATACGCCGTGTGGCCTGAGAATACTCCTCATACGCCGTGTGGTCTCACAATACTCCACATACGCCTTGTGGCCTGAGTATAGTCCACATACGCGGTGTGGTCTGCGAATACTCCACATACGCCGTGTGGTCTCAGAATGCTTCACATTCTCCGTGTGGTCCCACAATACTCTACATACGCCGTGTGGTCTCAGAATGCTTTACATTCTCCGTGTGGTCCAACAATATTCTACATACGCCGTGTGGTCTCAGAATACTCCTCATACGCCGTGTGGTCTCACAATACTCCACATACGCCTTGTGGCCTGAGTATAGTCCACATACGCGGTGTGGTCTGCGAATACTCCACATACGCCGTGTGGTCTCAGAATGCTTCACATTCTCCGTGTGGTCCCACAATACTCTACATACGCCGTGTGGTCTCAGAATACTCCGCATATGCCTTGTGGCCTGAGTATAGTCCACGTACGCGATGTGGTCTCCGAATACTCCACATACGCCGTGTGGCCTGAGCATACTGCACAGACGCCGTGTGTTCTCAGAATGCGTAACATTCTCCGTGTGTTCCCACAACACTCTTCATACGCCGTGTGGTCTCAGAATACTCCACATACGCCGTTTGGTCTCAGAATACTCCACAAACGCCGTGCGGTCTCAGAATGCTTCACATTCTTCGTGTGGTCCCACAATACTCTACATACGCCGTGTGGTCTCAGTATACTCCGCATACGCCGTGTGGCCTGAGTATAGTCCACATACGCCGTGTGGTCTGAGAATACTCCACATACGCCTTGTGGCCTGAGTAAAGTCCACATACGCGGTGTGGTCTGCGAATACTCCACATACGCCGTGTGGTCTCAGAATGCTTTACATTCTCCGTGTGATCCAACAATATTCTACATACGCCGTGTGGTCTCAGAATACTCCACATATGCCTTGTGGCCTGAGTATAGTCCACGTACGCGATGTGGTCTCCGAATACTCCACATACGCCGTGTGGCCTGAGCATACTGCACAGACGCCGTGTGTTCTCAGAATGCGTAACATTCTCCGTGTGTTCCCACAACACTCTTCATACGCCGTGTGGTCTCAGAATACTCCACATACGCCGTTTGGTCTCAGAATACTCCACAAACGCCGTGCGGTCTCAGAATGCTTCACATTCTTCGTGTGGTCCCACAATACTCTACATACGCCGTGTGGTCTCAGTATACTCCGCATACGCCGTGTGGCCTGAGTATAGTCCACATACGCCGTGTGGTCTGAGAATACTCCACATACGCCTTGTGGCCTGAGTAAAGTCCACATACGCGGTGTGGTCTGCGAATACTCCACATACGCCGTGTGGTCTCAGAATGCTTTACATTCTCCGTGTGATCCAACAATATTCTACATACGCCGTGTGGTCTCAGAATACTCCACATACGCCGTGTGGCCTGAGAATACTCCTCATACGCCGTGTGGTCTCACAATACTCCACATACGCCTTGTGGCCTGAGTATAGTCCACATACGCGGTGTGGTCTGCGAATACTCCACATACGCCGTGTATTCTCAGAATGCTTCACATTCTCCGTGTGGTCCCACTATACTCTACATACGCCGTGTGGTCTCAGAATACTCCACATACGCCGTGTGGCCTGAGTATAGTCAACATACGCTGTGTGGTCTGCGAGTACTCCACATACGCCGTGTGATATGTGAGTACTCCACATACGCCGTGTGGCCTGAGTATAGTCAACATACGCCGTGTGGTTTGTGAGTACTCCACATACGCCGTGTGGTCTGTGAGTACTCCACATACGCCCTGTGGTCTGCGAATACTCCACATACGCCGTGTGGTCTCAGAATGCTTCACATTCTCCGTGTGGTCCCACAATACTCTACATACGCCGTGTGGTCTCAGAATGCTTTACATTCTCCGTGTGGTCCAACAATATTCTACATACGCCGTGTGGTCTCAGAATACTCCTCATACGCCGTGTGGTCTCACAATACTCCACATACGCCTTGTGGCCTGAGTATAGTCCACATACGCGGTGTGGTCTGCGAATACTCCACATACGCCGTGTGGTCTCAGAATGCTTCACATTCTCCGTGTGGTCCCACAATACTCTACATACGCCGTGTGGTCTCAGAATACTCCGCATATGCCTTGTGGCCTGAGTATAGTCCACGTACGCGATGTGGTCTCCGAATACTCCACATACGCCGTGTGGCCTGAGCATACTGCACAGGCGCCGTGTGTTCTCAGAATGCGTAACATTCTCCGTGTGTTCCCACAACACTCTTCATACGCCGTGTGGTCTCAGAATACTCCACATACGCCGTTTGGTCTCAGAATACTCCACAAACGCCGTGCGGTCTCAGAATGCTTCACATTCTTCGTGTGGTCCCACAATACTCTACATACGCCGTGTGGTCTCAGTATACTCCGCATACGCCGTGTGGCCTGAGTATAGTCCACATACGCCGTGTGGTCTGAGAATACTCCACATACGCCTTGTGGCCTGAGTAAAGTCCACATACGCGGTGTGGTCTGCGAATACTCCACATACGCCGTGTGTTCTCAGAATGCGTTACATTCTCCGTGTGTTCCCACAATACTCTTCATACGCCGTGTGGTCTCAGAATACTCCACATACGCCGTTTGGTCTCAGAATACTCCACAAACGCCGTGCGGTCTCAGAATGCTTCACATTCTTCGTGTGGTCCCACAATACTCTACATACGCCGTGTGGTCTCAGTATACTCCGCATACGCCGTGTGGCCTGAGTATAGTCCCCATACGCCGTGTGGTCTCAGAATACTCCACATACGCCTTGTGGCCTGAGTATAGTCCACATACGCGGTGTGGTCTGCGAATACTCCACATACGCCGTGTGGTCTCAGAATGCTTCACATTCTCCGTGTGCTCCCACTGGACTCTACATACGCCGTGTGGTCTCAGAATACTCTGCGGACGCCGTGTGGTCCCAGTATAGTCCACATACGCCGTGTGGCCTGCGGGTACTCCACATACGCCCTGTGGTCTGTGAGTACTCCACATACGCCCTGTGGTCTGAAAGTACTCCCCATACGCCGTGTGCTCTCAGAATACTCTAAGTACGCCGTGCGGTCTCAGAATGCTTCACATTCTCCGTGTGGTCCAACAATATTCTACATACGCCGTGTGGTCTCAGAATGCTTTACATTCTCCGTGTGGTCCAACAATATTCTACATTCGCCGTTTGGTCTCAGAATACTCCACAAACGCCGTGCGGTCTCAGAATGCTTCACATTCTCCGTGTGGTCCAACAATATTCTACATACGCCGTGTGGTCTCAGAATGCTTTACATTCTCCGTGTGGTCCAACAATATTCTACATACGCCGTGTGGTCTCAGAATGCTTTACATTCTCCGTGTGGTCCAACAATATTCTACATACGCCGTGTGGTCTCAGTATACTCCGCATACGCCGTGTGGCCTGAGTATAGTCCCCATACGCCGTGTGGTCTCAGAATACTCCACAGATGCCGAGTGGACTCAGAATACTCCACATACGCCGTGTGGCCTTATTATAGTCCACATACGCCGGGTGGTCTGAGAATACTCCACATACGCCGTGTGCGCCGTCTGGTCTCAGAATACTCCACATACGCCGAGTGGACTCAGAATACTCCACATATGCCGTGTGGCCTGAGTATAGTCCACATACGCCGTGTGGTCTGAGAATACTCCACATACGCCGAGTGGACTCAGAATACTCCACATATGCCGTGTGGCCTGAGTATAGTGCACATACGCAGTGTGGTCTGAGAATAATCCACATACGCCGTGTGGTCTCAGAATACTCTACGTACGTCGTGTGGTCTCAGTATAGTTCACATACGCCGTGTGGTCTGCGAGTACTCCACATACGACCTGTGGCCTGAGAATACTCCCCATACGCCGTGTGGTCTCAGAATACTCTACATACGCCTTGTGGTCTCAGAATACTCCACATATGCCTTGTGGCTCAGAATGCTTTACATTCTCCGTGTGGTCCAACAATATTGTACATACGCCGTGTGGTCTCAGAATACTCCACATTCGCCGTGTGGTCTCAGTATAGTCCACATACGCCGTGTGGTCTGCGAGTACTCCACATACGACCTGTCGCCTGAGAATACACCCCATACGCCGTGTGGTCTCAGAATACTCCACATACGCCGAGTGGACTCAGAATACTCCTCATACGCCGTGTGGTCTCAGAACGCTTTACATTCTCCGTGTGGTCCCACAATATTCTACATACGCCGTGTGGTCTCAGAATACTCCACATTCGCCGTGTGGCCTGAGCATACTCCACATACGCCGCGTGGTCTGCGAGTACTCCACATACGCCCTTTGGCCTGAGAATACTCCCCATACGCCGTGTGGTCTCAGCATACTCCACATTCGCCGTGTGGTCTCAGTATAGTCCACATACGCCGTGTGGTCTGCGAGTACTCCACATACGACCTGTCGCCTGAGAATACACCCCATACGCCGTGTGGTCTCAGAATACTCCACATACGCCGCGTGGTCTGCGAGTACTCCACATACGCCCTTTGGCCTGAGAATACTCCCCATACGCTTTGTGGTCTCAGAATACTCCACATACGCCGTGTGGCCTGCACATACTAAACATACGCCTCAGAATACATACGTCTCAGAATACTCCACATACGCCGTGTGGCCTGCACATACTAAACATACGCCTCAGAATACATACGTCTCAGAATACTCCACATTCGCCGTGTGGCCTGAGCATACTCCACATACGCCGCGTGGTCTGCGAGTACTCCACATACGCCCTTTGGCCTGAGAATACTCCCCATACGCCGTGTGGTCTCAGAATACTCCACATTCGCCGTGTGGTCTCAGTATAGTCCACATACGCCGTGTGGTCTGCGAGTACTCCACATACGACCTGTCGCCTGAGAATACACCCCATACGCCGTGTGGTCTCAGAATACTCCACATACGCCTTGTGGCTCAGAATGCTTTACATTCTCCGTGTGGTCCAACAATATTCTACATACGCCGTGTGGTCTCAGAATGCTTTACATTCTCCGTGTGGTCCCACAATATTCTACATACGCCGTGTGGTCTCAGAATACTCCACATACGCCGCGTGGTCTGCGAGTACTCCACATACGCCCTTTGGCCTGAGAATACTCCCCATACGCTTTGTGGTCTCAGAATACTCCACATACGTCGTGTGGTCTGAAAATCTGTGGCCTGAGCAAATTCAACATACGCCATGTGGTCTCAGAATACTCCACATACGCCTTGTGGCCTGAGTAAAGTCCACATACGCGGTGTGGTCTGCGAATACTCCACATACGCCGTGTGGTCTCAGAATGCTTTACATTCTCCGTGTGATCCAACAATATTCTACATACGCCGTGTGGTCTCAGAATACTCCACAAACGCCGTGCGGTCTCAGAATGCTTCACATTCTTCGTGTGGTCCCACAATACTCTACATACGCCGTGTGGTCTCAGTATACTCCGCATACGCCGTGTGGCCTGAGTATAGTCCACATACGCCGTGTGGTCTGAGAATACTCCACATACGCCTTGTGGCCTGAGTAAAGTCCACATACGCGGTGTGGTCTGCGAATACTCCACATACGCCGTGTGGTCTCAGAATGCTTTACATTCTCCGTGTGATCCAACAATATTCTACATACGCCGTGTGGTCTCAGAATACTCCACATATGCCTTGTGGCCTGAGTATAGTCCACGTACGCGATGTGGTCTCCGAATACTCCACATACGCCGTGTGGCCTGAGCATACTGCACAGACGCCGTGTGTTCTCAGAATGCGTTACATTCTCCGTGTGTTCCCACAATACTCTTCATACGCCGTGTGGTCTCAGAATACTCCACATACGCCGTTTGGTCTCAGCATACTCCACAAACGCCGTGCGGTCTCAGAATGCTTCACATTCTTCGTGTGGTCCCACAATACTCTACATACGCCGTGTGGTCTCAGTATACTCCGCATACGCCGTGTGGCCTGAGTATAGTCCCCATACGCCGTGTGGTCTCAGAATACTCCACATACGCCTTGTGGCCTGAGTATAGTCCACATACGCGGTGTGGTCTGCGAATACTCCACATACGCCGTGTGGTCTCAGAATGCTTCACATTCTCCGTGTGCTCCCACTGGACTCTGCATACGCCGTGTGGTCTCAGAATACTCTGCGGACGCCGTGTGGTCCCAGTATAGTCCACATACGCCGTGTGGCCTGCGGGTACTCCACATACGCCCTGTGGTCTGTGAGTACTCCACATACGCCCTGTGGTCTGAAAGTACTCCCCATACGCCGTGTGCTCTCAGAATACTCTAAGTACGCCGTGAGGTCTCAGAATGCTTCACATTCTCCGTGTGGTCCAACAATATTCTACATACGCCGTGTGGTCTCAGAATGCTTTACATTCTCCGTGTGGTCCAACAATATTCTACATTCGCCGTTTGGTCTCAGAATACTCCACAAACGCCGTGCGGTCTCAGAATGCTTCACATTCTCCGTGTGGTCCAACAATATTCTACATACGCCGTGTGGTCTCAGAATGCTTTACATTCTCCGTGTGGTCCAACAATATTCTACATACGCCGTGTGGTCTCAGAATGCTTTACATTCTCCGTGTGGTCCAACAATATTCTACATACGCCGTGTGGTCTCAGTATACTCCGCATACGCCGTGTGGCCTGAGTATAGTCCCCATACGCCGTGTGGTCTCAGAATACTCCACAGACGCCGAGTGGACTCAGAATACTCCACATACGCCGTGTGGCCTTATTATAGTCCACATACGCCGTGTGGTCTGAGAATACTCCACATACGCCGTGTGCGCCGTCTGGTCTCAGAATACTCCACATACGCCGAGTGGACTCAGAATACTCCACATATGCCGTGTGGCCTGAGTATAGTCCACATACGCCGTGTGGTCTGAGAATACTCCACATACGCCGAGTGGACTCAGAATACTCCACATATGCCGTGTGGCCTGAGTATAGTGCACATACGCAGTGTGGTCTGAGAATAATCCACATACGCCGTGTGGTCTCAGAATACTCTACGTACGTCGTGTGGTCTCAGTATAGTTCACATACGCCGTGTGGTCTGCGAGTACTCCACATACGACCTGTGGCCTGAGAATACTCCCCATACGCCGTGTGGTCTCAGAATACTCTACATACGCCTTGTGGTCTCAGAATACTCCACATATGCCTTGTGGCTCAGAATGCTTTACATTCTCCGTGTGGTCCAACAATATTGTACATACGCCGTGTGGTCTCAGAATACTCCACATTCGCCGTGTGGTCTCAGTATAGTCCACATAAGCCGTGTGGTCTGCGAGTACTCCACATACGACCTGTCGCCTGAGAATACACCCCATACGCCGTGTGGTCTCAGAATACTCCACATACGCCTTGTGGCTCAGAATGCTTTACATTCTCCGTGTGGTCCAACAATATTCTACATACGCCGTGTGGTCTCAGAATACTCCACATACGCCGAGTGGACTCAGAATACTCCTCATACGCCGTGTGGTCTCAGAACGCTTTACATTCTCCGTGTGGTCCCACAATATTCTACATACGCCGTGTGGTCTCAGAATACTCCACATTCGCCGTGTGGCCTGAGCATACTCCACATACGCCGCGTGGTCTGCGAGTACTCCACATACGCCCTTTGGCCTGAGAATACTCCCCATACGCCGTGTGGTCTCAGAATACTCCACATTCGCCGTGTGGTCTCAGTATAGTCCACATACGCCGTGTGGTCTGCGAGTACTCCACATACGCCCTTTGGCCTGAGAATACTCCCCATACGCTTTGTGGTCTCAGAATACTCCACATACGCCGTGTGGCCTGCACATACTAAACATACGCCTCAGAATACATATGTCTCAGAATACTCCACATACGCCTTGTGGCCTGCACATACTAAACATACGCCGTGTGGTCTCAGAATACTCCACATACGCCTTGTGGTCTCAGAATACACCACATACGCCGTGTGGCCTGGGTATAGTCCACATACGTCGTGTGGTCTGAAAATCTGTGGCCTGAGCAAATTCAACATACGCCATGTGGTCTCAGAATACTCCACATACGCCCTGTGGCCTGAGAATACTCTCCCTACGCCGTGTGGTCTCAGAATACTCCAGATACGCCTTGTGGTCTCAGAATACTCCACATACGCCGAGTGGACTCAGAATACTCCACATATGCCGTGTGGCCTGAGTATAGTCCACATACGCCGTGTGGTCTGAGAATACTCCACATACGCCGAGTGGACTCAGAATACTCCACATATGCCGTGTGGCCTGAGTATAGTGCACATACGCCGTGTGGTCTGCGAGTACTCCACATACGACCTGTGGCCTGAGAATACTCCCCATACGCCGTGTGGTCTCAGAATACTCTACATACGCCTTGTGGTCTCAGAATACTCCACATATGCCTTGTGGCTCAGAATGCTTTACATTCTCCGTGTGGTCCAACAATATTGTACATACGCCGTGTGGTCTCAGAATACTCCACATTCGCCGTGTGGTCTCAGTATAGTCCACATACGCCGTGTGGTCTGCGAGTACTCCACATACGACCTGTCGCCTGAGAATACACCCCATACGCCGTGTGGTCTCAGAATACTCCACATACGCCTTGTGGCTCAGAATGCTTTACATTCTCCGTGTGGTCCAACAATATTCTACATACGCCGTGTGGTCTCAGAATACTCCACATACGCCGAGTGGACTCAGAATACTCCTCATACGCCGTGTGGTCTCAGAACGCTTTACATTCTCCGTGTGGTCCCACAATATTCTACATACGCCGTGTGGTCTCAGAATACTCCACATTCGCCGTGTGGTCTCAGTATAGTCCACATACGCCGTGTGGTCTGCGAGTACTACACATACGACCTGTCGCCTGAGAATACACCCCATACGCCGTGTGGTCTCAGAATACTCCACATACGCCTTGTGGCTCAGAATGCTTTACATTCTCCGTGTGGTCCAACAATATTCTACATACGCCGTGTGGTCTCAGAATACTCCACATACGCCGAGTGGACTCAGAATACTCCTCATACGCCGTGTGGTCTCAGAACGCTTTACATTCTCCGTGTGGTCCCACAATATTCTACATACGCCCTGTGGTCTCAGAATACTCCACATTCGCCGTGTGGCCTGAGCATACTCCACATACGCCGCCTGGTCTGCGAGTACTCCACATACGCCCTTTGGCCTGAGAATACTCCCCATACGCCGTGTGGTCTCAGAATACTCCACATTCGCCGTGTGGTCTCAGTATAGTCCACATACGCCGTGTGGTCTGCGAGTACTCCACATACGAACTGTCGCCTGAGAATACACCCCATACGCCGTGTGGTCTCAGAATACTCCACATACGCCTTGTGGCTCAGAATGCTTTACATTCTCCGGGTGGTCCAACAATATTCTACATACGCCGTGTGGTCTCAGAATGCTTTACATTCTCCGTGTGGTCCCACAATATTCTACATACGCCGTGTGGTCTCAGAATACTCCACATTCGCCGTGTGGCCTGAGCATACTCCACATACGCCGCGTGGTCTGCGAGTACTCCACATACGCCCTTTGGCCTGAGAATACTTCCCATACGCTTTGTGGTCTCAGAATACTCCACATACGCCGTGTGGCCTGCACATACTAAACATACGCCGTGTGGTCTCAGAATACTCCACATACGCCTTGTGGCCTGCACATACTAAACATACGCCGTGTGGTCTCAGAATACTCCACATACGCCGAGTGGACTCAGAATACTCCACATACGCCGTGTGGTCTCAGAATACTCCACATACGCCTTGTGGCTCAGAATGCTTTACATTCTCCGTGTGGTCACACAATATTCTACATACGCCGTGTGGTCTCAGAATGCTCCACATTCGCCGTGTGGCCTGAGCATACTCCACATACGCCGAGTGGTCTCAGAATACTTTACATTCTCCGTGTGGTCACACAATATTCTACATACGCCGTGTGGTCTCAGAATGCTCCACATTCGCCGTGTAGCCTACGAGCGTCTTGTCAGGTAATCCTCCAACTGCCATATCTGCCCTATTAGACCTATCCAGGACTTAAAAACACCTTTGGTGATGTGTTCGTGTGTGTATTAATAGAATCCGATGCGTTGGAGCGCATTTCAGGACATCTGAATTTTTGGCTACTTTTGTAGCCTTTTGTCGTGTTGGAGCGTTTTGTCAGGTAATCCTCGAACTGCCATATCGGCCCTATTAGAGCTATCCAGGACTTAAAAACACCTTTGGTGATGTGTTCGTGTGTGTATTAACAGAATCCGATTCGTTGGAGCGTATTTCAGGACATCTGAATTTTTGGCTACTTTTGTATAGCTAGCATCGTCGTGTTGGAGCGTTTTGTCATGTAATCCTCCAACTGCCATATCTGCCCTATTAGACCTATCTAGGACTTAAAAACACCTTTGGTGATGTGTTCGTGTGTGTATTAACAGAATCCGATGCGTTGGAGCGCATTTCAGGACATCTGAATTTTTGGCTACTTTTGTATAGCTAGCATCGTCATGTTGGAGCGTTTTGTCATGTAATCCTCCAACTGCCATATCTGCCCTATTAGACCTATCTAGGACTTGAAAACACCTTTGGTGATGTGTTCGTGTATGTATTAACAGAATCCGATGCGTTGGAGGGCATTTCAGGACATCTGAATTTTTTATCAGTTTTGTATAGCTAGCATCGTCGTGTTGGATCGTTTTGTCAGGTAATCCTCCAACTGCCATATCTGCCCTATTAGACCTATCCAGGACTTAAAAACACCTTTGGTGATGTGTTCGTGTGTGTATTAACAGAATCCGATGCGTTGGAGCGCATTTCAGGACATCTGAATTTTTGGCTACTTTTGTAGCCTTTTGTCGTGTTGGAGCGTTTTGTCAGGTAATCCTCGAACTGCCATATCGGCCCTATTAGAGCTATCCAGGACTTAAAAACACCTTTGGTGATGTGTTCGTGTGTGTATTAACAGAATCCGATTCGTTGGAGCGTATTTCAGGACATCTGAATTTTTGGCTACTTTTGTATAGCTAGCATCGTCGTGTTGGAGCGTTTTGTCATGTAATCCTCCAACTGCCATATCGGCCCTATTAGACCTATCCAGGACTTAAAAACACTTTTGGTGATGTGTTCGTGTGTGTATTAACAGAATCCGATGCGTTGGAGCGCATTTCAGGACATCTGAATTTTTGGTAAATTTTGTATAGCTAGCATCGTCGTGTTGGAGCGTTTTGTCATGTAATCCTCCAACTGCCATATCGGCCCTATTAGACCTATCCAGGACTTAAAAACACTTTTGGTGATGTGTTCGTGTGTGTATTAACAGAATCCGATGCGTTGGAGCGCATTTCAGGACATCTGAATTTTTGGCTACTTTTGTATAGCTAGCATCGTCGTGTTGGAGCGTTTTGTCATGTAATCCTCCAACTGCCATATCTGCCCTATTAGACCTATCTAGGACTTAAAAACACCTTTGGTGATGTGTTCGTGTGTGTATTAACAGAATCCGATGCGTTGGAGCGCATTTCAGGACATCTGAATTTTTGTCTACTTTTGTATAGCTAGCATCGTCGTGTTGGAGCGTTTTGTCAGGTAATCCTCCAACTGCCATATCTGCCCTATTAGACCTATCTAGGACTTAAAACCACCTTTGGTGATGTGTTCGTGTGTGTATTAACAGAATCCGATGCGTTGGAGCGCATTTCAGGACATCTGAATTTTTGTCTACTTTTGTATAGCTAGCATCGTCGTGTTGGAGCGTTTTGTCAGGTAATCCTCCAACTGCCATATCTGCCCTATTAGACCTATCTAGGACTTAAAACCACCTTTGGTGATGTGTTCGTGTGTGTATTAACAGAATCCGATGCGTTGGAGCGCATTTCAGGACATCTGAATTTTTGGTAAATTTTGTATAGCTAGCATCGTCGTGTTGGAGCGTTTTGTCAGGTAATCCTCCAACTGCCATATCGGCCCTATTAGACCTATCTAGGACTTAAAAACACCTTTGGTGATGTGTTCGTGTGTGTATTAACAGAATCTGATGCGCTGGAGCTCATTTCAGGACATCTGAATTTTTGGTAAATTTTGTATAGCTAGCATCGTCGTGTTGGAGCGTTTTGTCAGGTAATCCTCCAACTGCCATATCGGCCCTATTAGACCTATCTAGGACTTAAAAACACCTTTGGTGATGTGTTCGTGTGTGTATTAACAGAATCCGATGCGTTGGATCGCATTTCAGGACATCTGAATTTTTGGTAAATTTTGTATAGCTAGCATCGTCGTGTTGGAGCGTTTTGTCAGGTAATCCTCGAACTGCCATATCGGCCCTATTAGAGCTATCCAGGACTTAAAAACACCTTTGGTGATGTGTTCGTGTGTGTATTATCAGAATCCGATGCGTTGGATCGCATTTCAGGACATCTGAATTTTTGGTAAATTTTGTATAGCTAGCATCGTCGTGTTGGAGCGTTTTGTCAGGTAATCCTCGAACTGCCATATCGGCCCTATTAGAGCTATCCAGGACTTAAAAACACCTTTGGTGATGTGTTCGTGTGTGTATTATCAGAATCCGATGCGTTGGATCGCATTTCAGGACATCTGAATTTTTGGTAAATTTTGTATAGCTAGCATCGTCGTGTTGGAGCGTTTTGTCAGGTAATCCTCCAACTGCCATATCGGCCCTATTAGACCTATCTAGGACTTAAAAACACCTTTGGTGATGTGTTCGTGTGTGTATTAACAGAATCCGATGCGTTGGATCGCATTTCAGGACATCTGAATTTTTGGTAAATTTTGTATAGCTAGCATCGTCGTGTTGGAGCGTTTTGTCAGGTAATCCTCGAACTGCCATATCGGCCCTATTAGAGCTATCCAGGACTTAAAAACACCTTTGGTGATGTGTTCGTGTGTGTATTATCAGAATCCGATGCGTTGGATCGCATTTCAGGACATCTGAATTTTTGGTAAATTTTGTATAGCTAGCATCGTCGTGTTGGAGCGTTTTGTCAGGTAATCCTCGAACTGCCATATCGGCCCTATTAGAGCTATCCAGGACTTAAAAACACCTTTGGTGATGTGTTCGTGTGTGTATTAACAGAATCCGATGCGTTGGAGCGCATTTCAGGACATCTGAATTTTTGGTAAATTTTGTATAGCTAGCATCGTCGTGTTGGAGCGTTTTGTCAGGTAATCCTCGAACTGCCATATCGGCCCTATTAGAGCTATCCAGGACTTAAAAACACCTTTGGTGATGTGTTCGTGTGTGTATTAACAGAATCCGATGCATTGGAGCGCATTTCAGGACATCTGAATTTTTGGCTACTTTTGTATAGCTAGCATCGTCGTGTTGGAGCGTTTTGTCAGGTAATCCTCCAACTGCCATATCTGCCCTATTAGACCTATCCAGGACTTGAAAACACCTTTGGTGATGTGTTCGTGTGTGTATTAACAGAATCTGATGCGTTGGAGCGCATTTCAGGACATCTGAATTTTTGGCTACTTTTGTATAGCATCGTCGTGTTGGAGCATTTTGTCAGGTAATCCTCCAACTGCCATATCTGCGCTATTAGACCTATCCAGGACTTGAAAACACCTTTGGTGATGTGTTCGTGTGTGTATTAACAGAATCCGATGCATTGGAGCTCATTTCAGGACATCTGAATTTTTGGTAAATTTTGTATAGCTAGCATCGTCGTGTTGGAGCGTTTTGTCAGGTAATCCTCCAACTGCCATATCTGCGCTATTAGACCTATCCAGGACTTGAAAACACCTTTGGTGATGTGTTCGTGTGTGTATTAACAGAATCTGATGCGTTTTAGCTCATTTCAGGACATCTGAATTTTTGGTAAATTTTGTATAGCTAGCATCGTCGTGTTGGAGCGTTTTGTCAGGTAATCCTCGAACTGCCATATCGGCCCTATTAGAGCTATCCAGGACTTAAAAACACCTTTGGTGATGTGTTCGTGTGTGTATTAACAGAATCCGATGCATTGGAGCTCATTTCAGGACATCTGAATTTTTGGTAAATTTTGTATAGCTAGCATCGTCGTGTTGGAGCGTTTTGTCAGGTAATCCTCCAACTGCCATATCTGCGCTATTAGACCTATCCAGGACTTGAAAACACCTTTGGTGATGTGTTCGTGTGTGTATTAACAGAATCCGATGCATTGGAGCGCATTTCAGGACATCTGAATTTTTGGCTACTTTTGTATAGCTAGCATCGTCGTGTTGGAGCGTTTTGTCAGGTAATCCTCCAACTGCCATATCTGCGCTATTAGACCTATCCAGGACTTGAAAACACCTTTGGTGATGTGTTCGTGTGTGTATTAACAGAATCTGATGCGTTGGAGCTCATTTCAGGACATCTGAATTTTTGGTAAATTTTGTATAGCTAGCATCGTCGTGTTGGAGCGTTTTGTCAGGTAATCCTCGAACTGCCATATCGGCCCTATTAGAGCTATCCAGGACTTAAAAACACCTTTGGTGATGTGTTCGTGTGTGTATTAACAGAATCCGATGCATTGGAGCGCATTTCAGGACATCTGAATTTTTGGCTACTTTTGTATAGCTAGCATCGTCGTGTTGGAGCGTTTTGTCAGGTAATCCTCCAACTGCCATATCTGCGCTATTAGACCTATCCAGGACTTGAAAACACCTTTGGTGATGTGTTCGTGTGTGTATTAACAGAATCTGATGCGTTGGAGCTCATTTCAGGACATCTGAATTTTTGGTAAATTTTGTATAGCTAGCATCGTCGTGTTGGAGCGTTTTGTCAGGTAATCCTCCAACTGCCATATCTGCGCTATTAGACCTATCCAGGACTTGAAAACACCTTTGGTGATGTGTTCGTGTGTGTATTAACAGAATCTGATGCGTTGGAGCTCATTTCAGGACATCTGAATTTTTGGTAAATTTTGTATAGCTAGCATCGTCGTGTTGGAGCGTTTTGTCAGGTAATCCTCGAACTGCCATATCGGCCCTATTAGAGCTATCCAGGACTTAAAAACACCTTTGGTGATGTGTTCGTGTGTGTATTAACAGAATCCGATGCATTGGAGCGCATTTCAGGACATCTGAATTTTTGGCTACTTTTGTATAGCTAGCATCGTCGTGTTGGAGCGTTTTGTCAGGTAATCCTCCAACTGCCATATCTGCGCTATTAGACCTATCCAGGACTTGAAAACACCTTTGGTGATGTGTTCGTGTGTGTATTAACAGAATCTGATGCGTTGGAGCTCATTTCAGGACATCTGAATTTTTGGTAAATTTTGTATAGCTAGCATCGTCGTGTTGGAGCGTTTTGTCAGGTAATCCTCGAACTGCCATATCGGCCCTATTAGAGCTATCCAGGACTTAAAAACACCTTTGGTGATGTGTTCGTGTGTGTATTAACAGAATCCGATGCATTGGAGCTCATTTCAGGACATCTGAATTTTTGGTAAATTTTGTATAGCTAGCATCGTCGTGTTGGAGCGTTTTGTCAGGTAATCCTCCAACTGCCATATCTGCGCTATTAGACCTATCCAGGACTTGAAAACACCTTTGGTGATGTGTTCGTGTGTGTATTAACAGAATCCGATGCATTGGAGCGCATTTCAGGACATCTGAATTTTTGGCTACTTTTGTATAGCTAGCATCGTCGTGTTGGAGCGTTTTGTCAGGTAATCCTCCAACTGCCATATCTGCGCTATTAGACCTATCCAGGACTTGAAAACACCTTTGGTGATGTGTTCGTGTGTGTATTAACAGAATCTGATGCGTTGGAGCTCATTTCAGGACATCTGAATTTTTGGTAAATTTTGTATAGCTAGCATCGTCGTGTTGGAGCGTTTTGTCAGGTAATCCTCGAACTGCCATATCGGCCCTATTAGAGCTATCCAGGACTTAAAAACACCTTTGGTGATGTGTTCGTGTGTGTATTAACAGAATCCGATGCATTGGAGCGCATTTCAGGACATCTGAATTTTTGGCTACTTTTGTATAGCTAGCATCGTCGTGTTGGAGCGTTTTGTCAGGTAATCCTCCAACTGCCATATCTGCGCTATTAGACCTATCCAGGACTTGAAAACACCTTTGGTGATGTGTTCGTGTGTGTATTAACAGAATCTGATGCGTTGGAGCTCATTTCAGGACATCTGAATTTTTGGCTACTTTTGTATAGCTAGCATCGTCGTGTTGGAGCGTTTTGTCAGGTAATCCTCCAACTGCCATATCTGCGCTATTAGACCTATCCAGGACTTGAAAACACCTTTGGTGATGTGTTCGTGTGTGTATTAACAGAATCTGATGCGTTGGAGCTCATTTCAGGACATCTGAATTTTTGGTAAATTTTGTATAGCTAGCATCGTCGTGTTGGAGCGTTTTGTCAGGTAATCCTCCAACTGCCATATCTGCCCTATTAGACCTATCTAGGACTTAAAAACACCTTTGGTGATGTGTTCGTGTGTGTATTAACAGAATCTGATGCGTTGGAGCGCATTTCAGGACATCTGAATTTTTGGCTACTTTTGTATAGCATCGTCGTGTTGGAGCATTTTGTCAGGTAATCCTCCAACTGCCATATCTGCCCTATTAGACCTATCTAGGACTTGAAAACACCTTTGGTGATGAGGTCGTGTATGTATTAACAGAATCCGATGCGTTGGAGGGCATTTCAGGACATCTGAATTTTTTGTCAATTTTGTATAGCTAGCATCGTCGTGTTGGAGCGTCAGGTAATCCTCCAACTGCCATATCGGCCCTATTAGACCTATCCAGGACTTAAAAACACGTTTGGTGATGTGTTCGTGTGTGTATTAACAGAATCCGATGCGTTGGATCGCATTTCAGGACATCTGAATTTTTGGTAAATTTTGTATAGCTAGCATCGTCGTGTTGGAGCGTTTTGTCAGGTAATCCTCGAACTGCCATATCGGCCCTATTAGAGCTATCCAGGACTTAAAAACACCTTTGGTGATGTGTTCGTGTGTGTATTATCAGAATCCGATGCGTTGGATCGCATTTCAGGACATCTGAATTTTTGGTAAATTTTGTATAGCTAGCATCGTCGTGTTGGAGCGTTTTGTCAGGTAATCCTCGAACTGCCATATCGGCCCTATTAGAGCTATCCAGGACTTAAAAACACCTTTGGTGATGTGTTCGTGTGTGTATTAACAGAATCCGATGCATTGGAGCTCATTTCAGGACATCTGAATTTTTGGTAAATTTTGTATAGCTAGCATCGTCGTGTTGGAGCGTTTTGTCATGTAATCCTCGAACTGCCATATCGGCCCTATTAGAGCTATCCAGGACTTAAAAACACCTTTGGTGATGTGTTCGTGTGTGTATTAACAGAATCCGATGCATTGGAGCGCATTTCAGGACATCTGAATTTTTGGCTACTTTTGTATAGCTAGCATCGTCGTGTTGGAGCGTTTTGTCAGGTAATCCTCCAACTGCCATATCTGCCCTATTAGACCTATCCAGGACTTAAAAACACTTTTGGTGATGTGTTCGTGTGTGTATTAATAGAATCCGATGCGTTGGAGCGCATTTCAGGACATCTGAATTTTTGGTAAATTTTGTATAGCTAGCATCGTCGTGTTGGAGCGTTTTGTCAGGTAATCCTCCAACTGCCATATCGGCCCTATTAGACCTATCCAGGACTTAAAAACACTTTTGGTGATGTGTTCGTGTGTGTATTAACAGAATCCGATGCGTTGGATCGCATTTCAGGACATCTGAATTTTTGGTAAATTTTGTATAGCTAGCATCGTCGTGTTGGAGCGTTTTGTCAGGTAATCCTCGAACTGCCATATCGGCCCTATTAGAGCTATCCAGGACTTAAAAACACCTTTGGTGATGTGTTCGTGTGTGTATTATCAGAATCCGATGCGTTGGATCGCATTTCAGGACATCTGAATTTTTGGTAAATTTTGTATAGCTAGCATCGTCGTGTTGGAGCGTTTTGTCAGGTAATCCTCGAACTGCCATATCGGCCCTATTAGAGCTATCCAGGACTTAAAAACACCTTTGGTGATGTGTTCGTGTGTGTATTAACAGAATCCGATGCGTTGGAGCGCATTTCAGGACATCTGAATTTTTGGTAAATTTTGTATAGCTAGCATCGTCGTGTTGGAGCGTTTTGTCAGGTAATCCTCGAACTGCCATATCGGCCCTATTAGAGCTATCCAGGACTTAAAAACACCTTTGGTGATGTGTTCGTGTGTGTATTAACAGAATCCGATGCATTGGAGCGCATTTCAGGACATCTGAATTTTTGGCTACTTTTGTATAGCTAGCATCGTCGTGTTGGAGCGTTTTGTCAGGTAATCCTCCAACTGCCATATCTGCCCTATTAGACCTATCCAGGACTTGAAAACACCTTTGGTGATGTGTTCGTGTGTGTATTAACAGAATCTGATGCGTTGGAGCGCATTTCAGGACATCTGAATTTTTGGCTACTTTTGTATAGCATCGTCGTGTTGGAGCATTTTGTCAGGTAATCCTCCAACTGCCATATCTGCGCTATTAGACCTATCCAGGACTTGAAAACACCTTTGGTGATGTGTTCGTGTGTGTATTAACAGAATCCGATGCATTGGAGCTCATTTCAGGACATCTGAATTTTTGGTAAATTTTGTATAGCTAGCATCGTCGTGTTGGAGCGTTTTGTCAGGTAATCCTCCAACTGCCATATCTGCGCTATTAGACCTATCCAGGACTTGAAAACACCTTTGGTGATGTGTTCGTGTGTGTATTAACAGAATCTGATGCGTTTTAGCTCATTTCAGGACATCTGAATTTTTGGTAAATTTTGTATAGCTAGCATCGTCGTGTTGGAGCGTTTTGTCAGGTAATCCTCGAACTGCCATATCGGCCCTATTAGAGCTATCCAGGACTTAAAAACACCTTTGGTGATGTGTTCGTGTGTGTATTAACAGAATCCGATGCATTGGAGCTCATTTCAGGACATCTGAATTTTTGGTAAATTTTGTATAGCTAGCATCGTCGTGTTGGAGCGTTTTGTCAGGTAATCCTCGAACTGCCATATCGGCCCTATTAGAGCTATCCAGGACTTAAAAACACCTTTGGTGATGTGTTCGTGTGTGTATTAACAGAATCCGATGCATTGGAGCGCATTTCAGGACATCTGAATTTTTGGCTACTTTTGTATAGCTAGCATCGTCGTGTTGGAGCGTTTTGTCAGGTAATCCTCCAACTGCCATATCTGCGCTATTAGACCTATCCAGGACTTGAAAACACCTTTGGTGATGTGTTCGTGTGTGTATTAACAGAATCTGATGCGTTGGAGCTCATTTCAGGACATCTGAATTTTTGGTAAATTTTGTATAGCTAGCATCGTCGTGTTGGAGCGTTTTGTCAGGTAATCCTCCAACTGCCATATCTGCGCTATTAGACCTATCCAGGACTTGAAAACACCTTTGGTGATGAGGTCGTGTATGTATTAACAGAATCCGATGCGTTGGAGGGCATTTCAGGACATCTGAATTTTTTGTCAGTTTTGTATAGCTAGCATCGTCGTGTTGGAGCATTTTGTCAGGTAATCCTCCAACTGCCATATCTGCCCTA
The DNA here is from genome assembly GCA_964034865.1 of Eristalis intricaria. Classification (NCBI taxonomy): domain Eukaryota; kingdom Metazoa; phylum Arthropoda; class Insecta; order Diptera; family Syrphidae; genus Eristalis; species Eristalis intricaria. Next base: position 27,741,516 of record OZ035874.1, on the reverse strand, counting down.
TTAGACCTATCCAGGACTTAAAAACACCTTTGGTGATGTGTTCGTGTGTGTATTAACAGAATCTGATGCGTTGGAGCGCATTTCAGGACATCTGAATTTTTGGCTACTTTTGTATAGCTAGCATCGTCGTGTTGGAGCGTCAGGTAATCCTCCAACTGCCATATCGGCCCTATTAGACCTATCCAGGACTTAAAAACACGTTTGGTGATGTGTTCGTGTGTGTATTAACAGAATCCGATGCGTTGAATCGCATTTCAGGACATCTGAATTTTTGGTAAATTTTGTATAGCTAGCATCGTCGTGTTGGAGCGTTTTGTCAGGTAATCCTCGAACTGCCATATCGGCCCTATTAGAGCTATCCAGGACTTAAAAACACCTTTGGTGATGTGTTCGTGTGTGTATTATCAGAATCCGATGCGTTGGATCGCATTTCAGGACATCTGAATTTTTGGTAAATTTTGTATAGCTAGCATCGTCGTGTTGGAGCGTTTTGTCAGGTAATCCTCGAACTGCCATATCGGCCCTATTAGAGCTATCCAGGACTTAAAAACACCTTTGGTGATGTGTTCGTGTGTGTATTAACAGAATCCGATGCATTGGAGCTCATTTCAGGACATCTGAATTTTTGGTAAATTTTGTATAGCTAGCATCGTCGTGTTGGAGCGTTTTGTCATGTAATCCTCGAACTGCCATATCGGCCCTATTAGAGCTATCCAGGACTTAAAAACACCTTTGGTGATGTGTTCGTGTGTGTATTAACAGAATCCGATGCATTGGAGCGCATTTCAGGACATCTGAATTTTTGGCTACTTTTGTATAGCTAGCATCGTCGTGTTGGAGCGTTTTGTCAGGTAATCCTCCAACTGCCATATCTGCCCTATTAGACCTATCCAGGACTTAAAAACACTTTTGGTGATGTGTTCGTGTGTGTATTAACAGAATCCGATGCGTTGGATCGCATTTCAGGACATCTGAATTTTTGGTAAATTTTGTATAGCTAGCATCGTCGTGTTGGAGCGTTTTGTCAGGTAATCCTCCAACTGCCATATCTGCCCTATTAGACCTATCTAGGACTTGAAAACACCTTTGGTGATGAGGTCGTGTATGTATTAACAGAATCCGATGCGTTGGAGCGCATTTCAGGACATCTGAATTTTTTGTCAGTTTTGTATAGCTAGCATCGTCGTGTTGGAGCATTTTGTCAGGTAATCCTCCAACTGCCATATCGGCCCTATTAGACCTATCCAGGACTTAAAAACACCTTTGGTGATGTGTTCGTGTGTGTATTAACAGAATCTGATGCGTTGGAGCGCATTTCAGGACATCTGAATTTTTGGCTACTTTTGTATAGCTAGCATCGTCGTGTTGGAGCGTTTTGTCGCATCATCCTCCAACTACCATATCGGCCCTATTAGATCCATCTAGGACTTAAAAACACCTTTGGTGATGTGTTCGTGTGTGTATTAACAGAATCTGATGCGCTGGAGCTCATTTCAGGACATCTGGATTTTTTGTCAATTTTGTATAGCTAGCATCGTCGTGTTGGAGCGTCAGGTAATCCTCCAACTGCCATATCGGCCCTATTAGACCTATCCAGGACTTAAAAACACGTTTGGTGATGTGTTCGTGTGTGTATTAACAGAATCCGATGCGTTGGATCGCATTTCAGGACATCTGAATTTTTGGTAAATTTTGTATAGCTAGCATCGTCGTGTTGGAGCGTTTTGTCAGGTAATCCTCCAACTGCCATATCTGCCCTATTAGACCTATCCAGGACTTAAAAACACGTTTGGTGATGTGTTCGTGTGTGTATTAACAGAATCCGATGCGTTGGAGCGCATTTCAGGACATCTGAATTTTTGTCTACTTTTGTATAGCTAGATCGTCGTGTTGGAGCGTTTTGTCGCATCATCCTCCAACTGCCATATCGGGCCTATTAGACCTATCCCGGACTTAAAAACACTTTTGGTGATGTGTTCGTGTGTGTATTAACAGAATCCGATGCGTTGGAGCGCATTTCAGGACATCTGAATTTTTGGTAAATTTTGTATAGCTAGCATCGTCGTGTTGGAGCGTTTTGTCAGGTAATCCTCCAACTGCCATATCTGCCCTATTAGACCTATCCAGGACTTAAAAACACTTTTGGTGATGTGTTCGTGTGTGTATTAACAGAATCCGATGCGTTGGAGCGCATTTCAGGACATCTGAATTTTTGTCTACTTTTGTATAGCTAGATCGTCGTGTTGGAGCGTTTTGTCATGTAATCCTCCAACTGCCATATCGGCCCTATTAGACCTATCCAGGACTTAAAAACACCTTTGGTGATGTGTTCGTGTGTGTATTAACAGAATCCGATGCGTTGGAGCGCATTGCAGGACATCTGAATTTTTGGTAAATTTTGTATAGCTAGCATCGTCGTGTTGGAGCGTTTTGTCAGGTAATCCTCCAACTGCCATATCGGCCCTATTAGACCTATCCAGGACTTAAGAACACTTTTGGTGATGTGTTCGTGTGTGTATTAACAGAATCCGATGCGTTGGAGCGCATTTCAGGACATCTGAATTTTTGTCTACTTTTGTATAGCTAGATCGTCGTGTTGGAGCGTTTTGTCATGTAATCCTCCAACTGCCATATCGGCCCTATTAGACCTATCCAGGACTTAAAAACACTTTTGGTGATGTGTTCGTGTGTGTATTAACAGAATCCGATGCGTTGGAGCGCATTTCAGGACATCTGAATTTTTGTCTACTTTTGTATAGCTAGATCGTCGTGTTGGAGCGTTTTGTCGCATCATCCTCCAACTGCCATATCGGGCCTATTAGACCTATCCCGGACTTAAAAACACTTTTGGTGATGTGTTCGTGTGTGTATTAACAGAATCCGATGCGTTGGAGCGCATTTCAGGACATCTGAATTTTTGGTAAATTTTGTATAGCTAGCATCGTCGTGTTGGAGCGTTTTGTCAGGTAATCCTCCAACTGCCATATCGGCCCTATTAGACCTATCCAGGACTTAAAAACACTTTTGGTGATGTGTTCGTGTGTGTATTAACAGAATCCGATGCGTTGGAGCGCATTTCAGGACATCTGAATTTTTGGTAAATTTTGTATAGCTAGCATCGTCGTGTTGGAGCGTTTTGTCATGTAATCCTCCAACTGCCATATCTGCCCTATTAGACCTATCCAGGACTTAAAAACACTTTTGGTGATGTGTTCGTGTGTGTATTAACAGAATCCGATGCGTTGGAGCGCATTTCAGGACATCTGAATTTTTGGTAAATTTTGTATAGCTAGCATCGTCGTGTTGGAGCGTTTTGTCATGTAATCCTCCAACTGCCATATCGGCCCTATTAGACCTATCCAGGACTTAAAAACACCTTTGGTGATGTGTTCGTGTGTGTATTAACAGAATCCGATGCGTTGGAGCGCATTTCAGGACATCTGAATTTTTGGTAAATTTTGTATAGCTAGCATCGTCGTGTTGGAGCGTTTTGTCATGTAATCCTCCAACTGCCATATCTGCCCTATTAGACCTATCCAGGACTTAAAAACACTTTTGGTGATGTGTTCGTGTGTGTATTAACAGAATCCGATGCGTTGGAGCGCATTTCAGGACATCTGAATTTTTGTCTACTTTTGTATAGCTAGCATCGTCGTGTTGGAGCGTTTTGTCATGTAATCCTCCAACTGCCATATCGGCCCTATTAGACCTATCCAGGACTTAAAAACACTTTTGGTGATGTGTTCGTGTGTGTATTAACAGAATCCGATGCGTTGGAGCGCATTTCAGGACATCTGAATTTTTGTCTACTTTTGTATAGCTAGTATCGTCGTGTTGGAGCGTTTTGTCATGTAATCCTCCAACTGCCATATCGGCCCTATTAGACCTATCCAGGACTTAAAAACACCTTTGGTGATGTGTTCGTGTGTGTATTAACAGAATCCGATGCGTTGGAGCGCATTTCAGGACATCTGAATTTTTGTCTACTTTTGTATAGCTAGCATCGTCGTGTTGGAGCGTTTTGTCATGTAATCCTCCAACTGCCATATCGGCCCTATTAGACCTATCCAGGACTTAAAAACACTTTTGGTGATGTGTTCGTGTGTGTATTAACAGAATCCGATGCGTTGGAGCGCATTTCAGGACATCTGAATTTTTGTCTACTTTTGTATAGCTAGTATCGTCGTGTTGGAGCGTTTTGTCATGTAATCCTCCAACTGCCATATCGGCCCTATTAGACCTATCCAGGACTTAAAAACACCTTTGGTGATGTGTTCGTGTGTGTATTAACAGAATCCGATGCGTTGGAGCGCATTTCAGGACATCTGAATTTTTGTCTACTTTTGTATAGCTAGTATCGTCGTGTTGGAGCGTTTTGTCATGTAATCCTCCAACTGCCATATCTGCCCTATTAGACCTATCCAGGACTTAAAAACACCTTTGGTGATGTGTTCGTGTGTGTATTAACAGAATCCGATGCGTTGGAGCGCATTTCAGGACATCTGAATTTTTGTCTACTTTTGTATAGCTAGCATCGTCGTGTTGGAGCGTTTTGTCATGTAATCCTCCAACTGCCATATCGGCCCTATTAGACCTATCCAGGACTTAAAAACACTTTTGGTGATGTGTTCGTGTGTGTATTAACAGAATCCGATGCGTTGGAGCGCATTGCAGGACATCTGAATTTTTGGTAAATTTTGTATAGCTAGCATCGTCGTGTTGGAGCGTTTTGTCAGGTAATCCTCCAACTGCCATATCGGCCCTATTAGACCTATCCAGGACTTAAAAACACTTTTGGTGATGTGTTCGTGTGTGTATTAACAGAATCCGATGCGTTGGAGCGCATTGCAGGACATCTGAATTTTTGGTAAATTTTGTATAGCTAGCATCGTCGTGTTGGAGCGTTTTGTCAGGTAATCCTCCAACTGCCATATCTGCCCTATTAGACCTATCCAGGACTTAAAAACACTTTTGGTGATGTGTTCGTGTGTGTATTAACAGAATCCGATGCGTTGGAGCGCATTGCAGGACATCTGAATTTTTGGTAAATTTTGTATAGCTAGCATCGTCGTGTTGGAGCGTTTTGTCATGTAATCCTCCAACTGCCATATCTGCCCTATTAGACCTATCCAGGACTTAAAAACACTTTTGGTGATGTGTTCGTGTGTGTATTAACAGAATCCGATGCGTTGGAGCGCATTTCAGGACATCTGAATTTTTGTCTACTTTTGTATAGCTAGCATCGTCGTGTTGGAGCGTTTTGTCATGTAATCCTCCAACTGCCATATCGGCCCTATTAGACCTATCCAGGACTTAAAAACACTTTTGGTGATGTGTTCGTGTGTGTATTAACAGAATCCGATGCGTTGGAGCGCATTTCAGGACATCTGAATTTTTGGTAAATTTTGTATAGCTAGCATCGTCGTGTTGGAGCGTTTTGTCATGTAATCCTCCAACTGCCATATCGGCCCTATTAGACCTATCCAGGACTTAAAAACACTTTTGGTGATGTGTTCGTGTGTGTATTAACAGAATCCGATGCGTTGGAGCGCATTTCAGGACATCTGAATTTTTGGTAAATTTTGTATAGCTAGCATCGTCGTGTTGGAGCGTTTTGTCATGTAATCCTCCAACTGCCATATCGGCCCTATTAGACCTATCCAGGACTTAAAAACACTTTTGGTGATGTGTTCGTGTGTGTATTAACAGAATCCGATGCGTTGGAGCGCATTTCAGGACATCTGAATTTTTGGTAAATTTTGTATAGCTAGCATCGTCGTGTTGGAGCGTTTTGTCATGTAATCCTCCAACTGCCATATCTGCCCTATTAGACCTATCCAGGACTTAAAAACACTTTTGGTGATGTGTTCGTGTGTGTATTAACAGAATCCGATGCGTTGGAGCGCATTTCAGGACATCTGAATTTTTGTCTACTTTTGTATAGCTAGCATCGTCGTGTTGGAGCGTTTTGTCATGTAATCCTCCAACTGCCATATCGGCCCTATTAGACCTATCCAGGACTTAAAAACACTTTTGGTGATGTGTTCGTGTGTGTATTAACAGAATCCGATGCGTTGGAGCGCATTTCAGGACATCTGAATTTTTGTCTACTTTTGTATAGCTAGTATCGTCGTGTTGGAGCGTTTTGTCATGTAATCCTCCAACTGCCATATCTGCCCTATTAGACCTATCCAGGACTTAAAAACACCTTTGGTGATGTGTTCGTGTGTGTATTAACAGAATCCGATGCGTTGGAGCGCATTGCAGGACATCTGAATTTTTGGTAAATTTTGTATAGCTAGCATCGTCGTGTTGGAGCGTTTTGTCAGGTAATCCTCCAACTGCCATATCGGCCCTATTAGACCTATCCAGGACTTAAAAACACTTTTGGTGATGTGTTCGTGTGTGTATTAACAGAATCCGATGCGTTGGAGCGCATTTCAGGACATCTGAATTTTTGGTAAATTTTGTATAGCTAGCATCGTCGTGTTGGAGCGTTTTGTCATGTAATCCTCCAACTGCCATATCGGCCCTATTAGACCTATCCAGGACTTAAAAACACTTTTGGTGATGTGTTCGTGTGTGTATTAACAGAATCCGATGCGTTGGAGCGCATTTCAGGACATCTGAATTTTTGGTAAATTTTGTATAGCTAGCATCGTCGTGTTGGAGCGTTTTGTCATGTAATCCTCCAACTGCCATATCGGCCCTATTAGACCTATCCAGGACTTAAAAACACTTTTGGTGATGTGTTCGTGTGTGTATTAACAGAATCCGATGCGTTGGAGCGCATTTCAGGACATCTGAATTTTTGGTAAATTTTGTATAGCTAGCATCGTCGTGTTGGAGCGTTTTGTCATGTAATCCTCCAACTGCCATATCTGCCCTATTAGACCTATCCAGGACTTAAAAACACTTTTGGTGATGTGTTCGTGTGTGTATTAACAGAATCCGATGCGTTGGAGCGCATTTCAGGACATCTGAATTTTTGTCTACTTTTGTATAGCTAGCATCGTCGTGTTGGAGCGTTTTGTCATGTAATCCTCCAACTGCCATATCGGCCCTATTAGACCTATCCAGGACTTAAAAACACTTTTGGTGATGTGTTCGTGTGTGTATTAACAGAATCCGATGCGTTGGAGCGCATTTCAGGACATCTGAATTTTTGTCTACTTTTGTATAGCTAGTATCGTCGTGTTGGAGCGTTTTGTCATGTAATCCTCCAACTGCCATATCGGCCCTATTAGACCTATCCAGGACTTAAAAACACCTTTGGTGATGTGTTCGTGTGTGTATTAACAGAATCCGATGCGTTGGAGCGCATTTCAGGACATCTGAATTTTTGTCTACTTTTGTATAGCTAGTATCGTCGTGTTGGAGCGTTTTGTCATGTAATCCTCCAACTGCCATATCTGCCCTATTAGACCTATCCAGGACTTAAAAACACCTTTGGTGATGTGTTCGTGTGTGTATTAACAGAATCCGATGCGTTGGAGCGCATTTCAGGACATCTGAATTTTTGGTAAATTTTGTATAGCTAGCATCGTCGTGTTGGAGCGTTTTGTCATGTAATCCTCCAACTGCCATATCTGCCCTATTAGACCTATCCAGGACTTAAAAACACTTTTGGTGATGTGTTCGTGTGTGTATTAACAGAATCCGATGCGTTGGAGCGCATTTCAGGACATCTGAATTTTTGTCTACTTTTGTATAGCTAGCATCGTCGTGTTGGAGCGTTTTGTCATGTAATCCTCCAACTGCCATATCGGCCCTATTAGACCTATCCAGGACTTAAAAACACTTTTGGTGATGTGTTCGTGTGTGTATTAACAGAATCCGATGCGTTGGAGCGCATTTCAGGACATCTGAATTTTTGTCTACTTTTGTATAGCTAGCATCGTCGTGTTGGAGCGTTTTGTCATGTAATCCTCCAACTGCCATATCGGCCCTATTAGACCTATCCAGGACTTAAAAACACTTTTGGTGATGTGTTCGTGTGTGTATTAACAGAATCCGATGCGTTGGAGCGCATTTCAGGACATCTGAATTTTTGTCTACTTTTGTATAGCTAGTATCGTCGTGTTGGAGCGTTTTGTCATGTAATCCTCCAACTGCCATATCGGCCCTATTAGACCTATCCAGGACTTAAAAACACCTTTGGTGATGTGTTCGTGTGTGTATTAACAGAATCCGATGCGTTGGAGCGCATTTCAGGACATCTGAATTTTTGTCTACTTTTGTATAGCTAGCATCGTCGTGTTGGAGCGTTTTGTCATGTAATCCTCCAACTGCCATATCGGCCCTATTAGACCTATCCAGGACTTAAAAACACTTTTGGTGATGTGTTCGTGTGTGTATTAACAGAATCCGATGCGTTGGAGCGCATTTCAGGACATCTGAATTTTTGTCTACTTTTGTATAGCTAGTATCGTCGTGTTGGAGCGTTTTGTCATGTAATCCTCCAACTGCCATATCGGCCCTATTAGACCTATCCAGGACTTAAAAACACCTTTGGTGATGTGTTCGTGTGTGTATTAACAGAATCCGATGCGTTGGAGCGCATTTCAGGACATCTGAATTTTTGTCTACTTTTGTATAGCTAGTATCGTCGTGTTGGAGCGTTTTGTCATGTAATCCTCCAACTGCCATATCTGCCCTATTAGACCTATCCAGGACTTAAAAACACCTTTGGTGATGTGTTCGTGTGTGTATTAACAGAATCCGATGCGTTGGAGCGCATTTCAGGACATCTGAATTTTTGTCTACTTTTGTATAGCTAGCATCGTCGTGTTGGAGCGTTTTGTCATGTAATCCTCCAACTGCCATATCGGCCCTATTAGACCTATCCAGGACTTAAAAACACTTTTGGTGATGTGTTCGTGTGTGTATTAACAGAATCCGATGCGTTGGAGCGCATTGCAGGACATCTGAATTTTTGGTAAATTTTGTATAGCTAGCATCGTCGTGTTGGAGCGTTTTGTCAGGTAATCCTCCAACTGCCATATCGGCCCTATTAGACCTATCCAGGACTTAAAAACACTTTTGGTGATGTGTTCGTGTGTGTATTAACAGAATCCGATGCGTTGGAGCGCATTGCAGGACATCTGAATTTTTGGTAAATTTTGTATAGCTAGCATCGTCGTGTTGGAGCGTTTTGTCAGGTAATCCTCCAACTGCCATATCTGCCCTATTAGACCTATCCAGGACTTAAAAACACTTTTGGTGATGTGTTCGTGTGTGTATTAACAGAATCCGATGCGTTGGAGCGCATTGCAGGACATCTGAATTTTTGGTAAATTTTGTATAGCTAGCATCGTCGTGTTGGAGCGTTTTGTCAGGTAATCCTCCAACTGCCATATCTGCCCTATTAGACCTATCCAGGACTTAAAAACACTTTTGGTGATGTGTTCGTGTGTGTATTAACAGAATCCGATGCGTTGGAGCGCATTGCAGGACATCTGAATTTTTGGTAAATTTTGTATAGCTAGCATCGTCGTGTTGGAGCGTTTTGTCAGGTAATCCTCCAACTGCCATATCTGCCCTATTAGACCTATCCAGGACTTAAAAACACCTTTGGTGATGTGTTCGTGTGTGTATTAACAGAATCCGATGCGTTGGAGCGCATTTCAGGACATCTGAATTTTTGGTAAATTTTGTATAGCTAGCATCGTCGTGTTGGAGCGTTTTGTCAGGTAATCCTCCAACTGCCATATCTGCCCTATTAGACCTATCCAGGACTTAAAAACACTTTTGGTGATGTGTTCGTGTGTGTATTAACAGAATCCGATGCGTTGGAGCGCATTGCAGGACATCTGAATTTTTGGTAAATTTTGTATAGCTAGCATCGTCGTGTTGGAGCGTTTTGTCAGGTAATCCTCCAACTGCCATATCTGCCCTATTAGACCTATCCAGGACTTAAAAACACCTTTGGTGATGTGTTCGTGTGTGTATTAACAGAATCCGATGCGTTGGAGCGCATTTCAGGACATCTGAATTTTTGGTAAATTTTGTATAGCTAGCATCGTCGTGTTGGAGCGTTTTGTCAGGTAATCCTCCAACTGCCATATCTGCCCTATTAGACCTATCCAGGACTTAAAAACACTTTTGGTGATGTGTTCGTGTGTGTATTAACAGAATCCGATGCGTTGGAGCGCATTGCAGGACATCTGAATTTTTGGTAAATTTTGTATAGCTAGCATCGTCGTGTTGGAGCGTTTTGTCAGGTAATCCTCCAACTGCCATATCTGCCCTATTAGACCTATCCAGGACTTAAAAACACCTTTGGTGATGTGTTCGTGTGTGTATTAACAGAATCCGATGCGTTGGAGCGCATTTCAGGACATCTGAATTTTTGGTAAATTTTGTATAGCTAGCATCGTCGTGTTGGAGCGTTTTGTCAGGTAATCCTCCAACTGCCATATCTGCCCTATTAGACCTATCCAGGACTTAAAAACACTTTTGGTGATGTGTTCGTGTGTGTATTAACAGAATCCGATGCGTTGGAGCGCATTGCAGGACATCTGAATTTTTGGTAAATTTTGTATAGCTAGCATCGTCGTGTTGGAGCGTTTTGTCAGGTAATCCTCCAACTGCCATATCTGCCCTATTAGACCTATCCAGGACTTAAAAACACCTTTGGTGATGTGTTCGTGTGTGTATTAACAGAATCCGATGCGTTGGAGCGCATTTCAGGACATCTGAATTTTTGGTAAATTTTGTATAGCTAGCATCGTCGTGTTGGAGCGTTTTGTCAGGTAATCCTCCAACTGCCATATCTGCCCTATTAGACCTATCCAGGACTTAAAAACACTTTTGGTGATGTGTTCGTGTGTGTATTAACAGAATCCGATGCGTTGGAGCGCATTGCAGGACATCTGAATTTTTGGTAAATTTTGTATAGCTAGCATCGTCGTGTTGGAGCGTTTTGTCAGGTAATCCTCCAACTGCCATATCTGCCCTATTAGACCTATCCAGGACTTAAAAACACTTTTGGTGATGTGTTCGTGTGTGTATTAACAGAATCCGATGCGTTGGAGCGCATTGCAGGACATCTGAATTTTTGGTAAATTTTGTATAGCTAGCATCGTCGTGTTGGAGCGTTTTGTCAGGTAATCCTCCAACTGCCATATCTGCCCTATTAGACCTATCCAGGACTTAAAAACACCTTTGGTGATGTGTTCGTGTGTGTATTAACAGAATCCGATGCGTTGGAGCGCATTTCAGGACATCTGAATTTTTGGTAAATTTTGTATAGCTAGCATCGTCGTGTTGGAGCGTTTTGTCAGGTAATCCTCCAACTGCCATATCTGCCCTATTAGACCTATCCAGGACTTAAAAACACTTTTGGTGATGTGTTCGTGTGTGTATTAACAGAATCCGATGCGTTGGAGCGCATTGCAGGACATCTGAATTTTTGGTAAATTTTGTATAGCTAGCATCGTCGTGTTGGAGCGTTTTGTCAGGTAATCCTCCAACTGCCATATCTGCCCTATTAGACCTATCCAGGACTTAAAAACACCTTTGGTGATGTGTTCGTGTGTGTATTAATAGAATCCGATGCGTTGGAGCGCATTTCAGGACATCTGAATTTTTGGTAAATTTTGTATAGCTAGCATCGTCGTGTTGGAGCGTTTTGTCAGGTAATCCTCCAACTGCCATATCTGCCCTATTAGACCTATCCAGGACTTAAAAACACTTTTGGTGATGTGTTCGTGTGTGTATTAACAGAATCCGATGCGTTGGAGCGCATTGCAGGACATCTGAATTTTTGGTAAATTTTGTATAGCTAGCATCGTCGTGTTGGAGCGTTTTGTCAGGTAATCCTCCAACTGCCATATCTGCCCTATTAGACCTATCCAGGACTTAAAAACACCTTTGGTGATGTGTTCGTGTGTGTATTAACAGAATCCGATGCGTTGGAGCGCATTTCAGGACATCTGAATTTTTGGTAAATTTTGTATAGCTAGCATCGTCGTGTTGGAGCGTTTTGTCAGGTAATCCTCCAACTGCCATATCTGCCCTATTAGACCTATCCAGGACTTAAAAACACTTTTGGTGATGTGTTCGTGTGTGTATTAACAGAATCCGATGCGTTGGAGCGCATTGCAGGACATCTGAATTTTTGGTAAATTTTGTATAGCTAGCATCGTCGTGTTGGAGCGTTTTGTCATGTAATCCTCCAACTGCCATATCGGCCCTATTAGACCTATCCAGGACTTAAAAACACTTTTGGTGATGTGTTCGTGTGTGTATTAACAGAATCCGATGCGTTGGAGCGCATTTCAGGACATCTGAATTTTTGGTAAATTTTGTATAGCTAGCATCGTCGTGTTGGAGCGTTTTGTCAGGTAATCCTCCAACTGCCATATCGGCCCTATTAGACCTATCCAGGACTTAAAAACACTTTTGGTGATGTGTTCGTGTGTGTATTAACAGAATCCGATGCGTTGGACCGCATTTCAGGACATCTGAATTTTTGTCTACTTTTGTATAGCTAACATCGTCGTGTTGGAGCGTTTTGTCAGGTAATCCTCCAACTGCCATATCGGCCCTATTAGACCTATCCAGGACTTAAAAACACTTTTGGTGATGTGTTCGTGTGTGTATTAACAGAATCCGATGCGTTGGAGCGCATTTCAGGACATCTGAATTTTTGGTAAATTTTGTATAGCTAGCATCGTCGTGTTGGAGCGTTTTGTCAGGTAATCCTCCAACTGCCATATCGGCCCTATTAGACCTATCCAGGACTTAAAAACACTTTTGGTGATGTGTTCGTGTGAGTTTTAACAGAATCCGATGCGTTGGAGCGCATTTCAGGACATCTGAATTTTTGGTAAATTTTGTATAGCTAGCATCGTCGTGTTGGAGCGTTTTGTCATGTAATCGTCCAACTGCCATATCGGCCCTATTAGACCTATCCAGGACTTAAAAACACTTTTGGTGATGTGTTCGTGTGTGTATTAACAGAATCCGATGCGTTGGACCGCATTTCAGGACATCTGAATTTTTGGTAAATTTTGTATAGCTAGCATCGTCGTGTTGGAGCGTTTTGTCAGGTAATCCTCCAACTGCCATATCGGCCCTATTAGACCTATCCAGGACTTAAAAACACTTTTGGTGATGTGTTCGTGTGAGTTTTAACAGAATCCGATGCGTTGGAGCGCATTTCAGGACATCTGAATTTTTGGTAAATTTTGTATAGCTAGCATCGTCGTGTTGGCGCGTTTTGTCATGTAATCCTCCAACTGCCATATCGGCCCTATTAGACCTATCCAGGACTTAAAAACACTTTTGGTGATGTGTTCGTGTGTGTATTAACAGAATCCGATGCGTTGGAGCGCATTTCAGGACATCTGAATTTTTGGTAAATTTTGTATAGCTAGCATCGTCGTGTTGGAGCGTTTTGTCAGGTAATCCTCCAACTGCCATATCGGCCCTATTAGACCTATCCAGGACTTAAAAACACTTTTGGTGATGTGTTCGTGTGAGTTTTAACAGAATCCGATGCGTTGGAGCGCATTTCAGGACATCTGAATTTTTGGTAAATTTTGTATAGCTAGCATCGTCGTGTTGGAGCGTTTTGTCAGGTAATCCTCCAACTGCCATATCGGCCCTATTAGACCTATCCAGGACTTAAAAACACTTTTGGTGATGTGTTCGTGTGAGTTTTAACAGAATCCGATGCGTTGGAGCGCATTTCAGGACATCTGAATTTTTGGTAAATTTTGTATAGCTAGCATCGTCGTGTTGGAGCGTTTTGTCATGTAATCCTCCAACTGCCATATCGGCCCTATTAGACCTATCCAGGACTTAAAAACACTTTTGGTGATGTGTTCGTGTGTGTATTAACAGAATCCGATGCGTTGGAGCGCATTTCAGGACATCTGAATTTTTGGTAAATTTTGTATAGCTAGCATCGTCGTGTTGGAGCGTTTTGTCATGTAATCCTCCAACTGCCATATCGGCCCTATTAGACCTATCCAGGACTTAAAAACACTTTTGGTGATGTGTTCGTGTGTGTATTAACAGAATCCGATGCGTTGGAGCGCATTTCAGGACATCTGAATTTTTGGTAAATTTTGTATAGCTAGCATCGTCGTGTTGGAGCGTTTTGTCAGGTAATCCTCCAACTGCCATATCGGCCCTATTAGACCTATCCAGGACTTAAAAACACTTTTGGTGATGTGTTCGTGTGAGTTTTAACAGAATCCGATGCGTTGGAGCGCATTTCAGGACATCTGAATTTTTGGTAAATTTTGTATAGCTAGCATCGTCGTGTTGGCGCGTTTTGTCATGTAATCCTCCAACTGCCATATCGGCCCTATTAGACCTATCCAGGACTTAAAAACACTTTTGGTGATGTGTTCGTGTGTGTATTAACAGAATCCGATGCGTTGGAGCGCATTTCAGGACATCTGAATTTTTGGTAAATTTTGTATAGCTAGCATCGTCGTGTTGGAGCGTTTTGTCATGTAATCCTCCAACTCCAACTCCAAAACATGCATTGGAGCGCATTTCAGGACATCTGAATTTTTGTCTACTTTTGTATAGCTAGCATCGTCGTGTTGGAGCGTTTTGTCATGTAATCCTCCAACTGCCATATCTGCCCTATTAGACCTATCCAGGACTTAAAAACACTTTTGGTGATGTGTTCGTGTGTGTATTAACAGAATCCGATGCATTGGAGCGCATTTCAGGACATCTGAATTTTTGTCTACTTTTGTATAGCTAGCATCGTCGTGTTGGAGCGTTTTGTCATGTAATCCTCCAACTGCCATATCTGCCCTATTAGACCTATCCAGGACTTAAAAACACTTTTGGTGATGTGTTCGTGTGTGTATTAACAGAATCCGATGCGTTGGAGCGCATTTCAGGACATCTGAATTTTTGGTAAATTTTGTATAGCTAGCATCGTCGTGTTGGAGCGTTTTGTCAGGTAATCCTCCAACTGCCATATCTGCCCTATTAGACCTATCCAGGACTTAAAAACACTTTTGGTGATGTGTTCGTGTGTGTATTAACAGAATCCGATGCGTTGGAGCGCATTTCAGGACATCTGAATTTTTGGTAAATTTTGTATAGCTAGCATCGTCGTGCTGGAGCGTTTTGTCAGGTAATCCTCCAACTGCCATATCTGCCCTATTAGACCTATCCAGGACTTAAAAACACTTTTGGTGATGTGTTCGTGTGTGTATTAACAGAATCCGATGCGTTGGAGCGCATTTCAGGACATCTGAATTTTTGACTACTTTTGTATAGCTAGCATCGTCGTGTTGGAGCGTTTTGTCAGGTAATCCTCCAACTGCCATATCGGCCCTATTAGACCTATCCAGGACTTGAAAACACTTTTGGTGATGTGTTCGTGTGTGTATTAACAGAATCCGATGCGTTGGAGCGCATTTCAGGACATCTGAATTTTTGTCTACTTTTGTATAGCTAGCATCGTCGTGTTGGAGCGTTTTGTCAGGTAATCCTCCAACTGCCATATCTGCCCTATTAGACCTATCCAGGACTTAAAAACACTTTTGGTGATGTGTTCGTGTGTGTATTAACAGAATCCGATGCGTTGGAGCGCATTTCAGGACATCTGAATTTTTGACTACTTTTGTATAGCTAGCATCGTCGTGTTGGAGCGTTTTGTCAGGTAATCCTCCAACTGCCATATCGGCCCTATTAGACCTATCCAGGACTTGAAAACACTTTTGGTGATGTGTTCGTGTGTGTATTAACAGAATCCGATGCGTTGGAGCGCATTTCAGGACATCTGAATTTTTGACTACTTTTGTATAGCTAGCATCGTCGTGTTGGAGCGTTTTGTCAGGTAATCCTCCAACTGCCATATCTGCCCTATTAGACCTATCCAGGACTTAAAAACACTTTTGGTGATGTGTTCGTGTGTGTATTAACAGAATCCGATGCGTTGGAGCGCATTTCAGGACATCTGAATTTTTGTCTACTTTTGTATAGCTAGCATCGTCGTGTTGGAGCGTTTTGTCAGGTAATCCTCCAACTGCCATATCTGCCCTATTAGACCTATCCAGGACTTAAAAACACTTTTGGTGATGTGTTCGTGTGTGTATTAACAGAATCCGATGCGTTGGAGCGCATTTCAGGACATCTGAATTTTTGGTAAATTTTGTATAGCTAGCATCGTCGTGTTGGAGCGTTTTGTCAGGTAATCCTCCCACTGCCATATCTGCCCTATTAGACCTATCCAGGACTTAAAAACACTTTTGGTGATGTGTTCGTGTGTGTATTAACAGAATCCGATGCGTTGGAGCGCATTTCAGGACATCTGAATTTTTGGTAAATTTTGTATAGCTAGCATCGTCGTGTTGGAGCGTTTTGTCAGGTAATCCTCCAACTGCCATATCTGCCCTATTAGACCTATCCAGGACTTAAAAACACTTTTGGTGATGTGTTCGTGTGTGTATTAACAGAATCCCATGCGTTGGAGCGCATTTCAGGACATCTGAATTTTTCTCTACTTTTGTATAGCTAGCATCGTCGTGTTGGAGCGTTTTGTCAGGTAATCCTCCAACTGCCATATCGGCCCTATTAGACCTATCCAGGACTTAAAAACACTTTTGGTGATGTGTTCGTGTGTGTTTTAACAGAATCCGATGCGTTGGAGCGCATTTCAGGACATCTGAATTTTTGGTAAATTTTGTATAGCTAGCATCGTCGTGTTGGAGCGTTTTGTCAGGTAATCCTCCAACTGCCATATCGGCCCTATTAGACCTATCCAGGACTTAAAAACACTTTTGGTGATGTGTTCGTGTGTGTATTAACAGAATCCGATGCGTTGGAGCGCATTTCAGGACATCTGAATTTTTGGTAAATTTTGTATAGCTAGCATCGTCGTGTTGGAGCGTTTTGTCATGTAATCCTCCAACTCCAACTCCAAAACATGCATTGGAGCGCATTTCAGGACATCTGAATTTTTGTCTACTTTTGTATAGCTAGCATCGTCGTGTTGGAGCGTTTTGTCATGTAATCCTCCAACTGCCATATCTGCCCTATTAGACCTATCCAGGACTTAAAAACACTTTTGGTGATGTGTTCGTGTGTGTATTAACAGAATCCGATGCATTGGAGCGCATTTCAGGACATCTGAATTTTTGTCTACTTTTGTATAGCTAGCATCGTCGTGTTGGAGCGTTTTGTCATGTAATCCTCCAACTGCCATATCTGCCCTATTAGACCTATCCAGGACTTGAAAACACTTTTGGTGATGTGTTCGTGTGTGTATTAACAGAATCCCATGCGTTGGAGCGCATTTCAGGACATCTGAATTTTTCTCTACTTTTGTATAGCTAGCATCGTCGTGTTGGAGCGTTTTGTCAGGTAATCCTCCAACTGCCATATCGGCCCTATTAGACCTATCCAGGACTTAAAAACACTTTTGGTGATGTGTTCGTGTGTGTATTAACAGAATCCGATGCGTTGGAGCGCATTTCAGGACATCTGAATTTTTGTCTACTTTTGTATAGCTAGCATCGTCGTGTTGGAGCGTTTTGTCAGGTAATCCTCCAACTGCCATATCTGCCCTATTAGACCTATCCAGGACTTAAAAACACTTTTGGTGATGTGTTCGTGTGTGTATTAACAGAATCCGATGCGTTGGAGCGCATTTCAGGACATCTGAATTTTTGGTAAATTTTGTATAGCTAGCATCGTCGTGTTGGAGCGTTTTGTCAGGTAATCCTCCCACTGCCATATCTGCCCTATTAGACCTATCCAGGACTTATGATGTGTTCGTGTGTGTATTAACAGAATCCGATGCGTTGGAGCGCATTTCAGGACATCTGAATTTTTGGTAAATTTTGTATAGCTAGCATCGTCGTGTTGGAGCGTTTTGTCAGGTAATCCTCCAACTGCCATATCGGCCCTATTAGACCTATCCAGGACTTAAAAACACTTTTGGTGATGTGTTCGTGTGTGTATTAACAGAATCCGATGCGTTGGAGCGCATTTCAGGACATCTGAATTTTTGACTACTTTTGTATAGCTAGCATCGTCGTGTTGGAGCGTTTTGTCATGTAATCCTCCAACTGCCATATCTGCCCTATTAGACCTATCCAGGACTTAAAAACACTTTTGGTGATGTGTTCGTGTGTGTATTAACAGAATCCGATGCGTTGGAGCGCATTTCAGGACATCTGAATTTTTGGTAAATTTTGTATAGCTAGTATCGTCGTGTTGAAGCGTTTTGTCAGGTAATCCTCCAACTGCCATATCGGCCCTATTAGACCTATCCAGGACTTAAAAACACTTTTGGTGATGTGTTCGTGTGTGTATTAACAGAATCCGATGCGTTGGAGCGCATTTCAGGACATCTGAATTTTTGGTAAATTTTGTATAGCTAGCATCGTCGTGTTGGAGCGTTTTGTCAGGTAATCCTCCAACTGCCATATCGGCCCTATTAGACCTATCCAGGACTTAAAAACACTTTTGGTGATGTGTTCGTGTGTGTATTAACAGAATCCGATGCGTTGGAGCGCATTTCAGGACATCTGAATTTTTGACTACTTTTGTATAGCTAGCATCGTCGTGTTGGAGCGTTTTGTCATGTAATCCTCCAACTGCCATATCTGCCCTATTAGACCTATCCAGGACTTAAAAACACTTTTGGTGATGTGTTCGTGTGTGTATTAACAGAATCCGATGCGTTGGAGCGCATTTCAGGACATCTGAATTTTTGGTAAATTTTGTATAGCTAGTATCGTCGTGTTGAAGCGTTTTGTCAGGTAATCCTCCAACTGCCATATCTGCCCTATTAGACCTATCCAGGACTTAAAAACACTTTTGGTGATGTGTTCGTGTGTGTATTAACAGAATCCGATGCGTTGGAGCGCATTTCAGGACATCTGAATTTTTGGTACATTTTGTATAGCTAGCATCGTCGTGTTGGAGCGTTTTGTCAGGTAATCCTCCAACTGCCATATCGGCCCTATTAGACCTATCCAGGACTTAAAAACACTTTTGGTGATGTGTTCGTGTGTGTTTTAACAGAATCCGATGCGTTGGAGCGCATTTCAGGACATCTGAATTTTTGGTAAATTTTGTATAGCTAGCATCGTCGTGTTGGAGCGTTTTGTCAGGTAATCCTCCAACTGCCATATCGGCCCTATTAGACCTATCCAGGACTTAAAAACACTTTTGGTGATGTGTTCGTGTGTGTATTAACAGAATCCGATGCGTTGGAGCGCATTTCAGGACATCTGAATTTTTGGTAAATTTTGTATAGCTAGTATCGTCGTGTTGAAGCGTTTTGTCAGGTAATCCTCCAACTGCCATATCTGCCCTATTAGACCTATCCAAAACTTAAAAACACTTTTGGTGATGTGTTCGTGTGTGTATTAACAGAATCCGATGCGTTGGAGCGCATTTCAGGACATCTGAATTTTTGGTAAATTTTGTATAGCTAGCATCGTCGTGTTGGAGCGTTTTGTCATGTAATCCTCCAACTGCCATATCTGCCCTAATAGACCTATCCAGGACTTAAAAACACTTTTGGTGATGTGTTCGTGTGTGTATTAACAGAATCCGATGCGTTGGAGCGCATTTCAGGACATCTGAATTTTTGGTAAATTTTGTATAGCTAGCATCGTCGTGTTGGAGCGTTTTGTCAGGTAATCCTCCAACTGCCATTTCTGCCCTATTAGACCTATCCAGGACTTAAAAACACTTTTGGTGATGTGTTCGTGTGTGTATTAACAGAATCCGATGCGTTCGAGCGCATTTCAGGACATCTGAATTTTTGTCTACTTTTGTATAGCTAGCATCGTCGTGTTGGAGCGTTTTGTCATGTAATCCTCCAACTGCCGTATCTGCCCTATTAGACCTATCCAGGACTTAAAAACACTTTTGGTGATGTGTTCGTGTGTGTATTAACAGAATCCGATGCGTTGGAGCGCATTTCAGGACATCTGAATTTTTGGTAAATTTTGTATAGCTAGCATCGTCGTGTTGGAGCGTTTTGTCAGGTAATCCTCCAACTGCCATATCGACCCTATTAGACCTATCCAGGACTTAAAAACACTTTTGGTGATGTGTTCGTGTGTGTATTAACAGAATCCGATGCGTTGGAGCGCATTTCAGGACATCTGAATTTTTGGTAAATTTTGTATAGCTAGCATCGTCGTGTTGGAGCGTTTTGTCATGTAATCCTCCAACTGCCATATCGGCCCTATTAGACCTATCCAGGACTTAAAAACACTTTTGGTGATGTGTTCGTGTGTGTATTAACAGAATCCGATGCGTTGGAGCGCATTTCAGGACATCTGAATTTTTGTCTACTTTTGTATAGCTAGCATCGTCGTGGTGGAGCGTTTTGTCAGGTAATCCTCCAAGTGCCATATCTGCCCTATTAGACCTATCCAGGACTTGAAAACACTTTTGGTGATGTGTTCGTGTGTGTATTAACAGAATCCCATGCGTTGGAGCGCATTTCAGGACATCTGAATTTTTGGCAAATTTTGTATAGCTAGCATCGTCGTGTTGGAGCGTTTTGTCAGGTAATCCTCCCTATTAGACCTATCCAGGACTTAAAAACACTTTTGGTGATGTGTTCGTGTGTGTATTAACAGAATCCGATGCGTTGGAGCGCATTTCAGGATATCTGAATTTTTGTCTACTTTTGTATAGCTAGCATCGTCGTGTTGGAGCGTTTTGTCAGGTAATCCTCCAACTGCCATATCTGCCCTATTAGACCTATCCAGGACTTAAAAACACTTTTGGTGATGTGTTCGTGTGTGTATTAACAGAATCCGATGCGTTGGAGCGCATTTCAGGACATCTGAATTTTTGACTACTTTTGTATAGCTAGCATCGTCGTGGTGGAGCGTTTTGTCAGGTAATCCTCCAAGTGCCATATCTGCCCTATTAGACCTATCCAGGACTTGAAAACACTTTTGGTGATGTGTTCGTGTGTGTATTAACAGAATCCGATGCGTTGGAGCGCATTTCAGGACATCTGAATTTTTGGTAAATTTTGTATAGCTAGCATCGTCGTGTTGGAGCGTTTTGTCAGGTAATCCTCCAACTGCCATATCGGCCCTATTAGACCTATCCAGGACTTAAAAACACTTTTGGTGATGTGTTCGTGTGTGTATTAACAGAATCCGATGCGTTGGAGCGCATTTCAGGACATCTGAATTTTTGTCTACTTTTGTATAGCTAGCATCGTCGTGTTGGAGCGTTTTGTCATGTAATCCTCCAACTGCCATATCGACCCTATTAGACCTATCCAGGACTTAAAAACACTTTTGGTGATGTGTTCGTGTGTGTATTAACAGAATCCGATGCGTTGGAGCGCATTTCAGGACATCTGAATTTTTGGTAAATTTTGTATAGCTAGCATCGTCGTGTTGGAGCGTTTTGTCATGTAATCCTCCAACTGCCATATCTGCCCTAATAGACCTATCCAGGACTTAAAAACACTTTTGGTGATGTGTTCGTGTGTGTATTAACAGAATCCGATGCGTTGGAGCGCATTTCAGGACATCTGAATTTTTGGTAAATTTTGTATAGCTAGCATCGTCGTGTTGGAGCGTTTTGTCAGGTAATCCTCCAACTGCCATATCGGCCCTATTAGACCTATCCAGGACTTAAAAACACTTTTGGTGATGTGTTCGTGTGTGTATTAACAGAATCCGATGCGTTGGAGCGCATTTCAGGATATCTGAATTTTTGTCTACTTTTGTATAGCTAGCATCGTCGTGTTGGAGCGTTTTGTCAGGTAATCCTCCAACTGCCATATCTGCCCTATTAGACCTATCCAGGACTTAAAAACACTTTTGGTGATGTGTTCGTGTGTGTATTAACAGAATCCGATGCGTTGGAGCGCATTTCAGGACATCTGAATTTTTGGTAAATTTTGTATAGCTAGCATCGTCGTGTTGGAGCGTTTTGTCAGGTAATCCTCCAACTGCCATATCGGCCCTATTAGACCTATCCAGGACTTAAAAACACTTTTGGTGATGTGTTCGTGTGTGTATTAACAGAATCCGATGCGTTGGAGCGCATTTCAGGACATCTGAATTTTTGTCTACTTTTGTATAGCTAGCATCGTCGTGTTGGAGCGTTTTGTCATGTAATCCTCCAACTGCCATATCGGCCCTATTAGACCTATCCAGGACTTAAAAACACTTTTGGTGATGTGTTCGTGTGTGTATTAACAGAATCCCATGCGTTGGAGCGCATTTCAGGACATCTGAATTTTTGGTAAATTTTGTATAGCTAGCATCGTCGTGTTGGAGCGTTTTGTCAGGTAATCCTCCAACTGCCATATCTGCCCTATTAGACCTATCCAGGACTTAAAAACACTTTTGGTGATGTGTTCGTGTGTGTATTAACAGAATCCGATGCGTTGGAGCGCATTTCAGGACATCTGAATTTTTGTCTACTTTTGTATAGCTAGCATCGTCGTGGTGGAGCGTTTTGTCAGGTAATCCTCCAACTGCCATATCTGCCCTATTAGACCTATCCAGGACTTAAAAACACTTTTGGTGATGTGTTCGTGTGTGTATTAACAGAATCCCATGCGTTGGAGCGCATTTCAGGACATCTGAATTTTTGTCTACTTTTGTATAGCTAGCATCGTCGTGGTGGAGCGTTTTGTCAGGTAATCCTCCAACTGCCATATCTGCCCTATTAGACCTATCCAGGACTTAAAATCACTTTTGGTGATGTGTTCGTGTGTGTATTAACAGAATCCGATGCGTTGGAGCGCATTTCAGGACATCTGAATTTTTGGTAAATTTTGTATAGCTAGTATCGTCGTGTTGAAGCGTTTTGTCAGGTAATCCTCCAACTGCCATATCTGCCCTATTAGACCTATCCAGGACTTAAAAACACTTTTGGTGATGTGTTCGTGTGTGTATTAACAGAATCCGATGCGTTGGAGCGCATTTCAGGACATCTGAATTTTTGTCTACTTTTGTCGTCGTGTTGGAGCGTTTTGTCAGGTAATCCTCCAACTGCCATATCGACCCTATTAGACCTATCCAGGACTTAAAAACACTTTTGGTGATGTGTTCGTGTGTGTATTAACAGAATCCGATGCATTGGAGCGCATTTCAGGACATCTGAATTTTTGTCTACTTTTGTATAGCTAGCATCGTCGTGTTGGAGCGTTTTGTCATGTAATCCTCCAACTGCCATATCGACCCTATTAGACCTATCCAGGACTTAAAAACACTTTTGGTGATGTGTCCGTGTGTGTATTAACAGAATCCGATGCGTTGGAGCGCATTTCAGGACATCTGAATTTTTGGTAAATTTTGTATAGCTAGCATCGTCGTGTTGGAGCGTTTTGTCATGTAATCCTCCAACTGCCATATCGGCCCTATTAGACCTATCCAGGACTTAAAAACACTTTTGGTGATGTGTTCGTGTGTGTATTAACAGAATCCGATGCGTTGGAGCGCATTTCAGGACATCTGAATTTTTGTCTACTTTTGTATCGTCGTGTTGGAGCGTTTTGTCAGGTAATCCTCCAACTGCCATATCGGCCCTATTAGACCTATCCAGGACTTAAAAACACTTTTGGTGATGTGTTCGTGTGTGTATTAACAGAATCCGATGCGTTGGAGCGCATTTCAGGACATCTGAATTTTTGTCTACTTTTGTATCGTCGTGTTGGAGCGTTTTGTCAGGTAATCCTCCAACTGCCATATCTGCCTTATTAGACCTATCCAGGACTTAAAAACACTTTTGGTGATGTGTTCGTGTGTGTATTAACAGAATCCGATGCGTTGGAGCGCATTTCAGGACATCTGAATTTTTGGTAAATTTTGTATAGCTAGCATCGTCGTGTTGGAGCGTTTTGTCAGGTAATCCTCCAACTGCCATATCTGCCCTATTAGACCTATCCAGGACTTAAAAACACTTTTGGTGATGTGTTCGTGTGTGTATTAACAGAATCCGATGCGTTGGAGCGCATTTCAGGACATCTGAATTTTTGGTAAATTTTGTATAGCTAGCAT
The DNA here is from genome assembly GCA_964034865.1 of Eristalis intricaria. Lineage (NCBI taxonomy): Eukaryota > Metazoa > Arthropoda > Insecta > Diptera > Syrphidae > Eristalis > Eristalis intricaria. Next base: position 27,717,526 of record OZ035874.1, on the reverse strand, counting down.
CGTCGTGTTGGAGCGTTTTGTCAGGTAATCCTCCAACTGCCATATCTGCCCTATTAGACCTATCCAGGACTTAAAAACACTTTTGGTGATGTGTTCGTGTGTGTATTAACAGAATCCGATGCGTTGGAGCGCATTTCAGGACATCTGAATTTTTGTCTACTTTTGTATAGCTAGCATCGTCGTGTTGGAGCGTTTTGTCATGTAATCCTCCAACTGCCATATCGGCCCTATTAGACCTATCCAGGACTTAAAAACACTTTTGGTGATGTGTTCGTGTGTGTATTAACAGAATCCGATGCGTTGGAGCGCATTTCAGGACATCTGAATTTTTGTCTATTTTTGTATAGCTAGCATCGTCGTGTTGGAGCGTTTTGTCAGGTAATCCTCCAACTGCCATATCTGCCCTATTAGACCTATCCAGGACTTAAAAACGCTTTTGGTGATGTGTTCGTGTGTGTATTAACAGAATCCGATGCGTTGGAGCGCATTTCAGGACATCTGAATTTTTGGTAAATTTTGTATAGCTAGCATCGTCGTGTTGGAGCGTTTTGTCAGGTAATCCTCCAACTGCCATATCGGCCCTATTAGACCTATCCAGGACTTAAAAACACTTTTGGTGATGTTTTCGTGTGTGTATTAACAGAATCCGATGCGTTGGAGCGCATTTCAGGACATCTGAATTTTTGGTAAATTTTGTATAGCTAGCATCGTCGTGTTGGAGCGTTTTGTCAGGTAATCCTCCAACTGCCATATCGGCCCTATTAGACCTATCCAGGACTTAAAAACACTTTTGGTGATGTGTTCGTGTGTGTATTAACAGAATCCGAAGCGTTGGAGCGCATTTCAGGACATCTGAATTTTTGGTAAATTTTGTATAGCTAGCATCGTCGTGTTGGAGCGTTTTGTCAGGTAATTCTCCAACTGCCATATCGGCCCTATTAGACCTATCCAGGACTTAAAAACACTTTTGGTGATGTGTTCGTGTGTGTATTAACAGAATCCGAAGCGTTGGAGCGCATTTCAGGACATCTGAATTTTTGTCTACTTTTGTATAGCTAGCATCGTCGTGTTGGAGCGTTTTGTCAGGTAATCCTCCAACTGCCATATCGGCCCTATTAGACCTATCCAGGACTTAAAAACACTTTTGGTGATGTGTTCGTGTGTGTATTAATAGAATCCGATGCGTTGGAGCGCATTTCAGGACATCTGAATTTTTGGTAAATTTTGTATAGCTAGCATCGTCGTGTTGGAGCGTTTTGTCAGGTAATTCTCCAACTGCCATATCGGCCCTATTAGACCTATCCAGGACTTAAAAACACTTTTGGTGATGTGTTCGTGTGTGTATTAACAGAATCCGATGCGTTGGAGCGCATTTCAGGACATCTGAATTTTTAGTAAATTTTGTCGTGTTGGAGCGTTTTGTCAGGTAATCCTCCAACTGCCATATCTGCCCTATTAGACCTATCCAGGACTTAAAAACACTTTTGGTGATGTGTTCGTGTGTGTATTAACAGAATCCGATGCGTTGGAGCGCATTTCAGGACATCTGAATTTTTGGTAAATTTTGTATAGCTAGCATCGTCGTGTTGGAGCGTTTTGTCAGGTAATCCTCCAACTGCCATATCGACCCTATTAGACCTATCCAGGACTTAAAAACACTTTTGGTGATGTGTTCGTGTGTGTATTAACAGAATCCGATGCGTTGGAGCGCATTTCAGGACATCTGAATTTTTGTCTACTTTTGTATAGCTAGCATCGTCGTGTTGGAGCGTTTTGTCATGTAATCCTCCAACTGCCATATCTGCCCTATTAGACCTATCCAGGACTTAAAAACGCTTTTGGTTATGTGTTCGTGTGTGTATTAACAGAATCCGATGCGTTGGAGCGCATTTCAGGACATCTGAATTTTTGTCTACTTTTGTATAGCTAGCATCGTCGTGTTGGAGCGTTTTGTCAGGTAACCCTCCAACTGCCATATCGGCCCTATTAGACCTATCCAGGACTTAAAAACACTTTTGGTGATGTGTTCGTGTGTGTATTAACAGAATCCGATGCGTTGGAGCTCATTTCAGGACATCTGAATTTTTGGTAAATTTTGTATAGCTAGCATCGTCGTGTTGGAGCGTTTTGTCATGTAATCCTCCAACTGCCATATCGGCCCTATTAGACCTATCCAGGTCTTAAAAACACTTTTGATGATGTGTTCGTGTGTGTATTAACAGAATCCGATGCGTTGGAGCGCATTTCAGGACATCTGAATTTTTGGTAAATTTTGAATAGCTAGCATCGTCGTGTTGGAGCGTTTTGTCAGGTAATCCTCCAACTGCCATATCGGCCCTATTAGACCTATCCAGGACTTAAAGACACTTTTGGTGATGTGTTCGTGTGTGTATTAACAGAATCCGATGCGTTGGAGCGCATTTCAGGACATCTGAATTTTTGGTAAATTTTGTATAGCTAGCATCGTCGTGTTGGAGCGTTTTGTCAGGTAATCCTCCAACTGCCATATCGGCCCAATTAGACCTATCCAGGACTTAAAAACACCTTTGGTGATGTGTTCGTGTGTGTATTAACAGAATCCGATGCGTTGGAGCGCATTTCAGGACATCTGAATTTTTGGTAAATTTTGTATAGCTAGCATCGTCGTGTTGGAGCGTTTTGTCAGGTAATCCTCCAACTGCCATATCTGCCCTATTAGACCTATCCAGGACTTAAAAACGCTTTTGGTGATGTGTTCGTGTGTGTATTAACAGAATCCGATGCGTTGGAGCGCATTTCAGGACATCTGAATTTTTGTCTACTTTTGTATAGCTAGCATCGTCGTGTTGGAGCGTTTTGTCAGGTAATCCTCCAACTGCCATATCTGCCCTATTAGACCTATCCAGGACTTAAAAACGCTTTTGGTGATGTGTTCGTGTGTGTATTAACAGAATCCGATGCGTTGGAGCGCATTTCAGGACATCTGAATTTTTGGTAAATTTTGTATAGCTAGCATCGTCGTGTTGGAGCGTTTTGTCAGGTAATCCTCCAACTGCCATATCGGCCCTATTAGACCTATCCAGGACTTAAAAACACTTTTGGTGATGTGTTCGTGTGTGTATTAACAGAATCCGATGCGTTGGAGCGCATTTCAGTACATCTGAATTTTTGGTAAATTTTGTATAGCTAGCATCGTCGTGTTGGAGCGTTTTGTCAGGTAATCCTCCAACTGCCATATCGGCCCTATTAGACCTATCCAGGACTTAAAAACACTTTTGGTGATGTGTTCGTGTGTGTATTAACAGAATCCGATGCGTTGGAGCGCATTTCAGGACATCTGAATTTTTAGTAAATTTTGTCGTGTTGGAGCGTTTTGTCAGGTAATCCTCCAACTGCCATATCTGCCCTATTAGACCTATCCAGGACTTAAAAACACTTTTGGTGATGTGTTCGTGTGTGTATTAACAGAATCCGATGCGTTGGAGCGCATTTCAGGACATCTGAATTTTTGGTAAATTTTGTATAGCTAGCATCGTCGTGTTGGAGCGTTTTGTCAGGTAATCCTCCAACTGCCATATCGGCCCTATTAGACCTATCCAGGACTTAAAAACACTTTTGGTGATGTGTTCGTGTGTGTATTAATAGAATCCGATGCGTTGGAGCGCATTTCAGGACATCTGAATTTTTGGTAAATTTTGTATAGCTAGCATCGTCGTGTTGGAGCGTTTTGTCAGGTAATCCTCCAACTGCCATATCGGCCCTATTAGACCTATCCAGGACTTAAAAACACTTTTGGTGATGTGTTCGTGTGTGTATTAACAGAATCCGATGCGTTGGAGCGCATTTCAGGACATCTGAATTTTTGTCTACTTTTGTATAGCTAGCATCGTCGTGTTGGAGCGTTTTGTCAGGTAATCCTCCAACTGCCATATCGGCCCTATTAGACCTATCCAGGACTTAAAAACACTTTTGGTGATGTGTTCGTGTGTGTATTAACAGAATCCGATGCGTTGGAGCGCATTTCAGGACATCTGAATTTTTGTCTACTTTTGTATAGCTAGCATCGTCGTGTTGGAGCGTTTTGTCAGGTAATCCTCCAACTGCCATATCTGCCCTATTAGACCTATCCAGGACTTAAAAACGCTTTTGGTGATGTGTTCGTGTGTGTATTAACAGAATCCGATGCGTTGGAGCGCATTTCAGGACATCTGAATTTTTGGTAAATTTTGTATAGCTAGCATCGTCGTGTTGGAGCGTTTTGTCATGTAATCCTCCAACTGCCATATCGGCCCTATTAGACCTATCCAGGACTTAAAAACACTTTTGGTGATGTGTTCGTGTGTGTGTTAACAGAATCCGATGCGTTGGAGCGCATTTCAGGACATCTGAATTTTTGGTAAATTTTGTATAGCTAGCATCGTCGTGTTGGAGCGTTTTGTCAGGTAATCCTCCAACTGCCATATCGGCCCTATTAGACCTATCCAGGACTTAAAAACACTTTTGGTGATGTGTTCGTGTGTGTATTAACAGAATCCGATGCGTTGGAGCGCATTTCAGGACATCTGAATTTTTGGTAAATTTTGAATAGCTAGCATCGTCGTGTTGGAGCGTTTTGTCAGGTAATCCTCCAACTGCCATATCGGCCCTATTAGACCTATCCAGGACTTAAAAACACTTTTGGTGATGTGTTCGTGTGTGTATTAACAGAATCCGATGCGTTGGAGCGCATTTCAGGACATCTGAATTTTTGTCTACTTTTGTATAGCTAGCATCGTCGTGTTGGAGCGTTTTGTCAGGTAATCCTCCAACTGCCATATCGGCCCTATTAGACCTATCCAGGACTTAAAAACACTTTTGGTGATGTGTTCGTGTGTGTATTAACAGAATCCGATGCGTTGGAGCGCATTTCAGGACATCTGAATTTTTGTCTACTTTTGTATAGCTAGCATCGTCGTGTTGGAGCGTTTTGTCAGGTAATCCTCCAACTGCCATATCTGCCCTATTAGACCTATCCAGGACTTAAAAACGCTTTTGGTGATGTGTTCGTGTGTGTATTAACAGAATCCGATGCGTTGGAGCGCATTTCAGGACATCTGAATTTTTGGTAAATTTTGTATAGCTAGCATCGTCGTGTTGGAGCGTTTTGTCATGTAATCCTCCAACTGCCATATCGGCCCTATTAGACCTATCCAGGACTTAAAAACACTTTTGGTGATGTGTTCGTGTGTGTGTTAACAGAATCCGATGCGTTGGAGCGCATTTCAGGACATCTGAATTTTTGGTAAATTTTGTATAGCTAGCATCGTCGTGTTGGAGCGTTTTGTCAGGTAATCCTCCAACTGCCATATCGGCCCTATTAGACCTATCCAGGACTTAAAAACACTTTTGGTGATGTGTTCGTGTGTGTATTAACAGAATCCGATGCGTTGGAGCGCATTTCAGGACATCTGAATTTTTGGTAAATTTTGAATAGCTAGCATCGTCGTGTTGGAGCGTTTTGTCAGGTAATCCTCCAACTGCCATATCGGCCCTATTAGACCTATCCAGGACTTAAAAACACTTTTGGTGATGTGTTCGTGTGTGTATTAACAGAATCCGATGCGTTGGAGCGCATTTCAGGACATCTGAATTTTTGGTAAATTTTGTATAGCTAGCATCGTCGTGAATTTTTGGTAAATTTTGTATAGCTAGCATCGTCGTGTTGGAGCGTTTTGTCAGGTAATCCTCCAACTGCCATATCGGCCCTATTAGACCTATCCAGGACTTAAAAACACTTTTGGTGATGTGTTCGTGTGTGTATTAACAGAATCCGATGCGTTGGAGCGCATTTCAGGACATCTGAATTTTTGGTAAATTTTGAATAGCTAGCATCGTCGTGTTGGAGCGTTTTGTCAGGTAATCCTCCAACTGCCATATCGGCCCTATTAGACCTATCCAGAACTTAAAAACACTTTTGGTGATGTGTTCGTGTGTGTATTAACAGAATCCGATGCGTTGGAGCGCATTTCAGGACATCTGAATTTTTGGTAAATTTTGTATAGCTAGCATCGTCGTGAATTTTTGGTAAATTTTGTATAGCTAGCATCGTCGTGTTGGAGCGTTTTGTCAGGTAATCCTCCAACTGCCATATCGGCCCTATTAGACCTATCCAGGACTTAAAAACACTTTTGGTGATGTGTTCGTGTGTGTATTAACAGAATCCGATGCGTTGGAGCGCATTTCAGGACATCTGAATTTTTGGTAAATTTTGTATAGCTAGCATCGTCGTGTTGGAGAGTTTTGTCAGGTAATCCTCCAACTGCCATATCGGCCCTATTAGACCTATCCAGGACTTAAAAACACTTTTGGTGATGTGTTCGTGTGTGTATTAACAGAATCCAATGCGTTGGAGCGCATTTCAGGACATCTGAATTTTTGGTAAATTTTGTATAGCTAGCATCGTCGTGTTGGAGCGTTTTGTCAGGTAATCCTCCAACTGCCATATCGGCCCTATTAGACCTATCCAGGACTTAAAAACACTTTTGGTGATGTGTTCGTGTGTGTATTAACAGAATCCGATGCGTTGGAGCGCATTTCAGGACATCTGAATTTTTGTCTACTTTTGTATAGCTAGCATCGTCGTGTTGGAGCGTCTTGTCAGGTAATCCTCCAACTGCCATATCTGCCCTATTAGACCTATCCAGGACTTAAAAACACTTTTGGTGATGTGTTCGTGTGTGTATTAACAGAATCCGATGCGTTGGAGCGCATTTCAGGACATCTGAATTTTTGGTAAATTTTGTATAGCTAGCATCGTCGTGTTGGAGCGTTTTGTCAGGTAATCCTCCAACTGCCATATCTGCCCTATTAGACCTATCCAGGACTTAAAAACGCTTTTGGTGATATGCTCGTGTGTGTATTAACAGAATCCGATGCGTTGGAGCGCATTTCAGGACATCTGAATTTTTGTCTACTTTTGTATCGTCGTGTTGGAGCGTTTTGTCATGTAATCCTCCAACTGCCATATCGGCCCTATTAGACCTATCCAGGACTTAAAAACACTTTTGGTGATGTGTTCGTGTGTGTATTAACAGAATCCGATGCGTTGGAGCGCATTTCAGGACATCTGAATTTTTGGTAAATTTTGAATAGCTAGCATCGTCGTGTTGGAGCGTTTTGTCAGGTAATCCTCCAACTGCCATATCGGCCCTATTAGACCTATCCAGGACTTAAAAACACTTTTGGTGATGTGTTCGTGTGTGTATTAACAGAATCCGATGCGTTGGAGCGCATTTCAGGACATCTGAATTTTTGGTAAATTTTGTATAGCTAGCATCGTCGTGTTGGAGCGTTTTGTCATGTAATCCTCCAACTGCCATATCGGCCCTATTAGACCTATCCAGGTCTTAAAAACACTTTTGGTGATGTGTTCGTGTGTGTATTAACAGAATCCGATGCGTTGGAGCGCATTTCAGGACATCTGAATTTTTGGTAAATTTTGTATAGCTAGCATCGTCGTGTTGGAGCGTTTTGTCAGGTAATCCTCCAACTGCCATATCGGCCCTATTAGACCTATCCAGGACTTAAAAACACTTTTGGTGATGTGTTCGTGTGTGTATTAACAGAATCCGATGCGTTGGAGCGCATTTCAGGACATCTGAATTTTTGTCTACTTTTGTATAGCTAGCATCGTCGTGTTGGAGCGTTTTGTCAGGTAATCCTCCAACTGCCATATCTGCCCTATTAGACCTATCCAGGACTTAAAAACGCTTTTGGTGATGTGTTCGTGTGTGTATTAACAGAATCCGATGCGTTGGAGCGCATTTCAGGACATCTGAATTTTTGGTAAATTTTGTATAGCTAGCATCGTCGTGTTGGAGCGTTTTGTCAGGTAATCCTCCAACTGCCATATCTGCCCTATTAGACCTATCCAGGACTTAAAAACGCTTTTGGTGATGTGTTCGTGTGTGTATTAACAGAATCCGATGCGTTGGAGCGCATTTCAGGACATCTGAATTTTTGGTAAATTTTGTATAGCTAGCATCGTCGTGTTGGAGCGTTTTGTCATGTAATCCTCCAACTGCCATATCGGCCCTATTAGACCTATCCAGGTCTTAAAAACACTTTTGGTGATGTGTTCGTGTGTGTATTAACAGAATCCGATGCGTTGGAGCGCATTTCAGGACATCTGAATTTTTGGTAAATTTTGTATAGCTAGCATCGTCGTGTTGGAGCGTTTTGTCAGGTAATCCTCCAACTGCCATATCGGCCCTATTAGACCTATCCAGGACTTAAAAACACTTTTGGTGATGTGTTCGTGTGTGTATTAACAGAATCCGATGCGTTGGAGCGCATTTCAGGACATCTGAATTTTTGGTAAATTTTGAATAGCTAGCATCGTCGTGTTGGAGCGTTTTGTCAGGTAATCCTCCAACTGCCATATCGGCCCTATTAGACCTATCCAGGACTTAAAAACACTTTTGGTGATGTGTTCGTGTGTGTATTAACAGAATCCGATGCGTTGGAGCGCATTTCAGGACATCTGAATTTTTGGTAAATTTTGTATAGCTAGCATCGTCGTGTTGGAGCGTTTTGTCATGTAATCCTCCAACTGCCATATCGGCCCTATTAGACCTATCCAGGTCTTAAAAACACTTTTGGTGATGTGTTCGTGTGTGTATTAACAGAATCCGATGCGTTGGAGCGCATTTCAGGACATCTGAATTTTTGGTAAATTTTGTATAGCTAGCATCGTCGTGTTGGAGCGTTTTGTCAGGTAATCCTCCAACTGCCATATCGGCCCTATTAGACCTATCCAGGACTTAAAAACACTTTTGGTGATGTGTTCGTGTGTGTATTAACAGAATCCGATGCGTTGGAGCGCATTTCAGGACATCTGAATTTTTGGTAAATTTTGTATAGCTAGCATCGTCGTGAATTTTTGGTAAATTTTGTATAGCTAGCATCGTCGTGTTGGAGCGTTTTGTCAGGTAATCCTCCAACTGCCATATCGGCCCTATTAGACCTATCCAGGACTTAAAAACACTTTTGGTGATGTGTTCGTGTGTGTATTAACAGAATCCGATGCGTTGGAGCGCATTTCAGGACATCTGAATTTTTGGTAAATTTTGTATAGCTAGCATCGTCGTGTTGGAGCGTTTTGTCAGGTAATCCTCCAACTGCCATATCGGCCCTATTAGACCTATCCAGGACTTAAAATCACTTTTGGTGATGTGTTCGTGTGTGTATTAACAGAATCCGATGCGTTGGAGCGCATTTCAGGACATCTGAATTTTTGGTAAATTTTGTATAGCTAGCATCGTCGTGTTGGAGCGTTTTGTCAGGTAATCCTCCAACTGCCATATCGGCCCTATTAGACCTATCCAGGACTTAAAAACACTTTTGGTGATGTGTTCGTGTGTGTATTAACAGAACCCGATGCGTTGGAGCGCATTTCAGGACATCTGAATTTTTGGTAAATTTTGTATAGCTAGCATCGTCGTGTTGGAGCGTTTTGTCAGGTAATCCTCCAACTGCCATATCGGCCCTATTAGACCTATCCAGGACTTAAAAACACTTTTGGTGATGTGTTCGTGTGTGTATTAACAGAATCCGATGCGTTGGAGCGCATTTCAGGACATCTGAATTTTTGGTAAATTTTGTATAGCTAGCATCGTCGTGTTGGAGCGTTTTGTCAGGTAATCCTCCAACTGCCATATCGGCCCTATTAGACCTATCCAGGACTTAAAAACACTTTTGGTGATGTGTTCGTGTGTGTATTAACAGAACCCGATGCGTTGGAGCGCATTTCAGGACATCTGAATTTTTGGTAAATTTTGTATAGCTAGCATCGTCGTGTTGGAGCGTTTTGTCAGGTAATCCTCCAACTGCCATATCGGCCCTATTAGACCTATCCAGGACTTAAAAACACTTTTGGTGATGTGTTCGTGTGTGTATTAACAGAATCCGATGCGTTGGAGCGCATTTCAGGACATCTGAATTTTTGGTAAATTTTGTATAGCTAGCATCGTCGTGTTGGAGCGTTTTGTCAGGTAATCCTCCAACTGCCATATCGGCCCTATTAGACCTATCCAGGACTTAAAAACACTTTTGGTGATGTGTTCGTGTGTGTATTAACAGAATCCGATGCGTTGGAGCGCATTTCAGGACATCTGAATTTTTGGTAAATTTTGAATAGCTAGCATCGTCGTGTTGGAGCGTTTTGTCAGGTAATCCTCCAACTGCCATATCGGCCCTATTAGACCTATCCAGGACTTAAAAACACTTTTGGTGATGTGTTCGTGTGTGTATTAACAGAATCCGATGCGTTGGAGCGCATTTCAGGACATCTGAATTTTTGGTAAATTTTGTATAGCTAGCATCGTCGTGTTGGAGCGTTTTGTCAGGTAATCCTCCAACTGCCATATCGGCCCTATTAGACCTATCCAGGACTTAAAAACACTTTTGGTGATGTGTTCGTGTGTGTATTAACAGAATCCGATGCGTTGGAGCGCATTTCAGGACATCTGAATTTTTGGTAAATTTTGTATAGCTAGCATCGTCGTGAATTTTTGGTAAATTTTGTATAGCTAGCATCGTCGTGTTGGAGCGTTTTGTCAGGTAATCCTCCAACTGCCATATCGGCCCTATTAGACCTATCCAGGACTTAAAAACACTTTTGGTGATGTGTTCGTGTGTGTATTAACAGAATCCGATGCGTTGGAGCGCATTTCAGGACATCTGAATTTTTGGTAAATTTTGTATAGCTAGCATCGTCGTGTTGGAGCGTTTTGTCAGGTAATCCTCCAACTGCCATATCGGCCCTATTAGACCTATCCAGGACTTAAAATCACTTTTGGTGATGTGTTCGTGTGTGTATTAACAGAATCCGATGCGTTGGAGCGCATTTCAGGACATCTGAATTTTTGGTAAATTTTGTATAGCTAGCATCGTCGTGTTGGAGCGTTTTGTCAGGTAATCCTCCAACTGCCATATCGGCCCTATTAGACCTATCCAGGACTTAAAAACACTTTTGGTGATGTGTTCGTGTGTGTATTAACAGAACCCGATGCGTTGGAGCGCATTTCAGGACATCTGAATTTTTGGTAAATTTTGTATAGCTAGCATCGTCGTGTTGGAGCGTTTTGTCAGGTAATCCTCCAACTGCCATATCGGCCCTATTAGACCTATCCAGGACTTAAAAACACTTTTGGTGATGTGTTCGTGTGTGTATTAACAGAATCCGATGCGTTGGAGCGCATTTCAGGACATCTGAATTTTTGGTAAATTTTGTATAGCTAGCATCGTCGTGTTGGAGCGTTTTGTCAGGTAATCCTCCAACTGCCATATCGGCCCTATTAGACCTATCCAGGACTTAAAAACACTTTTGGTGATGTGTTCGTGTGTGTATTAACAGAATCCGATGCGTTGGAGCGCATTTCAGGACATCTGAATTTTTGTCTACTTTTGTATCGTCGTGTTGGAGCGTTTTGTCATGTAATCCTCCAACTGCCATATCGGCCCTATTAGACCTATCCAGGACTTAAAAACACTTTTGGTGATGTGTTCGTGTGTGTATTAACAGAATCCGATGCGTTGGAGCGCATTTCAGGACATCTGAATTTTTGGTAAATTTTGTATAGCTAGCATCGTCGTGTTGGAGCGTTTTGTCAGGTAATCCTCCAACTGCCATATCTGCCCTATTAGACCTATCCAGGACTTAAAAACGCTTTTGGTGATATGCTCGTGTGTGTATTAACAGAATCCGATGCGTTGGAGCGCATTTCAGGACATCTGAATTTTTGTCTACTTTTGTATCGTCGTGTTGGAGCGTTTTGTCATGTAATCCTCCAACTGCCATATCGGCCCTATTAGACCTATCCAGGACTTAAAAACACTTTTGGTGATGTGTTCGTGTGTGTATTAACAGAATCCGATGCGTTGGAGCGCATTTCAGGACATCTGAATTTTTGGTAAATTTTGTATAGCTAGCATCGTCGTGTTGGAGCGTTTTGTCAGGTAATCCTCCAACTGCCATATCGGCCCTATTAGACCTATCCAGGACTTAAAAACACTTTTGGTGATGTGTTCGTGTGTGTATTAACAGAATCCGATGCGTTGGAGCGCATTTCAGGACATCTGAATTTTTGGTAAATTTTGTATAGCTAGCATCGTCGTGTTGGAGCGTTTTGTCAGGTAATCCTCCAACTGCCATATCTGCCCTATTAGACCTATCCAGGACTTAAAAACACTTTTGGTGATGTGTTCGTGTGTGTATTAACAGAATCCGATGCGTTGGAGCGCATTTCAGGACATCTGAATTTTTGGTAAATTTTGTATAGCTAGCATCGTCGTGTTGGAGCGTTTTGTCAGGTAATCCTCCAACTGCCATATCTGCCCTATTAGACCTATCCAGGACTTAAAAACACTTTTGGTGATGTGTTCGTGTGTGTATTGACAGAATCCGATGCGTTGGAGCGCATTTCAGGACATCTGAATTTTTGGTAAATTTTGTATAGCTAGCATCGTCGTGTTGGAGCGTTTTGTCAGGTAATCCTCCAACTGCCATATCTGCCCTATTAGACCTATCCAGGACTTAAAAACACTTTTGGTGATGTGTTCGTGTGTGTATTGACAGAATCCGATGCGTTGGAGCGCATTTCAGGACATCTGAATTTTTGGTAAATTTTGTATAGCTAGCATCGTCGTGTTGGAGCGTTTTGTCAGGTAATCCTCCAACTGCCATATCTGCCCTATTAGACCTATCCAGGACTTAAAAACACTTTTGGTGATGTGTTCGTGTGTGTATTAACAGAATCCGATGCGTTGGAGCGCATTTCAGGACATCTGAATTTTTGGTAAATTTTGTATAGCTAGAATCGTCGTGTTGGAGCGTTTTGTCAGGTAATCCTCCAACTGCCATATCGGCCCTATTAGACCTATCCAGGACTTAAAAACACTTTTGGTGATGTGTTCGTGTGTGTATTAACAGAATCCGATGCGTTGGAGCGCATTTCAGGACATCTGAATTTTTGGTAAATTTTGTATAGCTAGCATCGTCGTGTTGGAGCGTTTTGTCAGGTAATCCTCCAACTGCCATATCTGCCCTATTAGACCTATCCAGGACTTAAAAACACTTTTGGTGCTGTGTTCGTGTGTGTATTAACAGAATCCGATGCGTTGGAGCGCATTTCAGGACATCTGAATTTTTGGTAAATTTTGTATAGCTAGCATCGTCGTGTTGGAGCGTTTTGTCAGGTAATCCTCCAACTGCCATATCTGCCCTATTAGACCTATCCAGGACTTAAAAACACTTTTGGTGATGTGTTCGTGTGTGTATTAACAGAATCCGATGCGTTGGAGCGCATTTCAGGACATCTGAATTTTTGGTAAATTTTGTATAGCTAGCATCGTCGTGTTGGAGCGTTTTGTCAGGTAATCCTCCAACTGCCATATCTGCCCTATTAGACCTATCCAGGACTTAAAAACACTTTTGGTGATGTGTTCGTGTGTGTATTAACAGAATCCGATGCGTTGGAGCGCATTTCAGGACATCTGAATTTTTGGTAAATTTTGTATAGCTAGCATCGTCGTGTTGGAGCGTTTTGTCAGGTAATCCTCCAACTGCCATATCTGCCCTATTAGACCTATCCAGGACTTAAAAACACTTTTGGTGATGTGTTCGTGTGTGTATTAACAGAATCCGATGCGTTGGAGCGCATTTCAGGACATCTGAATTTTTGGTAAATTTTGTATAGCTAGCATCGTCGTGTTGGAGCGTTTTGTCAGGTAATCCTCCAACTGCCATATCTGCCCTATTAGACCTATCCAGGACTTAAAAACGCTTTTGGTGATGTGTTCGTGTGTGTATTAACAGAATCCGATGCGTTGGAGCGCATTTCAGGACATCTGAATTTTTGGTAAATTTTGTATAGCTAGCATCGTCGTGTTGGAGCGTTTTGTCAGGTAATCCTCCAACTGCCATATCGGCCCTATTAGACCTATCCAGGACTTAAAAACACTTTTGGTGATGTGTTCGTGTGTGTATTAACAGAATCCGATGCGTTGGAGCGCATTTCAGGACATCTGAATTTTTGGTAAATTTTGTATAGCTAGCATCGTCGTGTTGGAGCGTTTTGTCAGGTAATCCTCCAACTGCCATATCTGCCCTATTAGACCTATCCAGGACTTAAGAACGCTTTTGGTGATGTGTCCGTGTGTGTATTAACAGAATCCCGATGCGTTGGAGCGCATTTCAGGACATCTGAATTTTTGGTAAATTTTGTATAGCTAGCATCGTCGTGTTGGAGCGTTTTGTCAGGTAATCCTCCAACTGCCATATCTGCCCTATTAGACCTATCCAGGACTTAAAAACACTTTTGGTGATGTGTTCGTGTGTGTATTAACAGAATCCGATGCGTTGGAGCGCATTTCAGGACATCTGAATTTTTGGTAAATTTTGTATAGCTAGCATCGTCGTGTTGGAGCGTTTTGTCAGGTAATCCTCCAACTGCCATATCTGCCCTATTAGACCTATCCAGGACTTAAAAACACTTTTGGTGATGTGTTCGTGTGTGTATTAACAGAATCCGATGCGTTGGAGCGCATTTCAGGACATCTGAATTTTTGGTAAATTTTGTATAGCTAGCATCGTCGTGTTGGAGCGTTTTGTCAGGTAATCCTCCAACTGCCATATCTGCCCTATTAGACCTATCCAGGACTTAAAACACTTTTGGTGATGTGTTCGTGTGTGTATTAACAGAATCCGATGCGTTGGAGCGCATTTCAGGACATCTGAATTTTTGGTAAATTTTGTATAGCTAGCATCGTCGTGTTGGAGCGTTTTGTCAGGTAATCCTCCAACTGCCATATCTGCCCTATTAGACCTATCCAGGACTTAAAAACACTTTTGGTGATGTGTTCGTGTGTGTATTGACAGAATCCGATGCGTTGGAGCGCATTTCAGGACATCTGAATTTTTGGTAAATTTTGTATAGCTAGCATCGTCGTGTTGGAGCGTTTTGTCAGGTAATCCTCCAACTGCCATATCTGCCCTATTAGACCTATCCAGGACTTAAAAACACTTTTGGTGATGTGTTCGTGTGTGTATTAACAGAATCCGATGCGTTGGAGCGCATTTCAGGACATCTGAATTTTTGGTAAATTTTGTATAGCTAGCATCGTCGTGTTGGAGCGTTTTG